>JAVJGI010000062.1:14127190-14158527 GCA_035590275.1 Ibycter americanus
GGGACATTTGGCATTATGGCATTTGTCTTCCCGAGTAACCGTTACATGTGATGGAGCCCTGCTTTCCTGGGGATGGCTGAACACCTGCCTGCCCATGGGAAGTGGTGACTGATTTCCTTGCTTTGCTTTGCTTGCGTGCGTGGCTTTTGCTTTACCTATTAAATTGTTCTTATCTCAGCCCCTGAGTTTTACATTCCTTTCCAATTCTCTTCCCCATCCCTCTGGGTGAGGGGGAGTGAGCAGATGGCTGCGTGGTGCTTGGTTGCTGGCTGGGGTTAAACGACAACACTGCCCTTGACGATAGCTTTGGATACAATTTCATGAGCTGATTCAAGCATTTTGTTTGTTAACTTCTGTTCTTAGAAGAGTTCCTCATCCTCTCTAACTGTGAAAGAATCTCTATTGTAATCTTGATTTTCAGGGCCAAGCCAGTTTTAACTGCATCCTGCAACCTAACGTTGTACTTATAAATGAGTGTTAAGTAGGGGCAACGGATTAAATGTGATGTGATAGAGAATGGTGGGAAGGAAAGAGAGTTGAGATGAAGAGGAAATACTCTCAGGATCTATGAAGCTTCTCTGAAAAATAGATCACTTACTGTAAGCAGCACTTAGGCTGTTCCTGGCTGAGATTGCTGTTTTCCTCAGGTGCTTATGTCTAACAGACACTGTGGCCCCTATGTGGCAACACTGATTGCATCTACTGAATAAGAAATGCAAACGTGGGCATCATCATCTTCACTTTAAATAGGACATGACAATGACCAAGACAGTGCCTCTTCTGGTACACTGTGAAGCACTGCTAGACGTAATGTGGGAGGAAGTCCACACCTGGCTCTAGAATACAGCTCTTGGTAAAGAGCTTTAATTTTTTCTTTGCCTTAAGTTAGCAGTTAGCAAATTTACCTGGATGGCATTTGTTTATTGCCATAACAAATGGGATACAATAATGAGGTGATTTTAAAAAGAAGACTGCATGTTCAGTGACACAGCTCAACTTCAGAGAGTCATTTAAGTACTACATATTTAAGTTTGCTTTTTCCCCCCTTGTATATGAAAAGCAAGAAAAGGAACCCCTTTTACAGTCTATTGCTTTTCTAGTGTGAAACAATAGGTTAGTCAGCTCTAGAAGACTTCCTTCCCTTTTCTCATTTTTCTCCACTTGGTACATTTCTGCCTATGGACAGCACTTGCAATAATTTTTCAACACTCTTGTTTTCTCAAAAATCTCAAGTGTTTCTCTTGTGTTGAAACACCTAGATACCTGCATGTCTCTAAAGGACTAATATATCTAAGTCACTTTTGAACGTAGGACTTAGGTACTTACGAAAATGTCAAATAAATGTGCAAGACCAAGTTTTCCTGAAATGAGGCAAGTTTGAAAGGTTTAATTTAAAAAAGACAAAGATCCATCTATTCAAGAATCTTGTCTATCATGACTCAGAAGAGTATGACTGGGACAGGCCTTTGAAGATGCTTTTCTACCATATTCTGCAAGGTTCCAGCAATCTGTATTTCAAGAAGTAATATACCAAAAGATGACACTTTTAACTGTACTGAAGCAAAGTTCCTTTTTTTGGCTGGTTCAGTTGAACAATTCATCCTTCTTAGAATCAGAGCTTTGGGGGAACAGCACAATGTGGTATTTAATAGTGAGAAAATGATTGAAAGTTGAAGAGATTGGACAATTCCATGGAAGGAGAAGTGGCTATGTCAGTGATCTATAAATGCTTTATCACCCCATCATTTTACAGTAGGGCAGTGACCCAGTTACATTTGTCTTCTTAGAATGATCAAAAATTTATTTATTTATTTTATATCTGCCATAGATGACTCAGTTGCATTTTCAGGATAAAACTTCTCAAACAGCTATTCTGAATACTAAAAGAATTAAACACAAATACATTTCTGAAAAAAAATTATTTGTGTTTTTTAAGAACTATGCTGTCTATAAAGCAGCACAACCATTATGTTAAACTGTATTATTGCAATTTTAGCCCAGTTGTATTCTGTAATACTATGTAATAAATATTTAGAAAAATACAGTATTTTTATCTAGAAGTATTATCCTTGGGTTTTATATGTATTTTACATAAATTTACCTGTGTTGTATTAAACCAATATCGCATTATTTATAGGCTACTGATAAGAAACTAAACCACAATATAAGCTGTCCAACATAAGTTGACTAAAATTATAAAGACAAACTTAACAGACACAACTTGAAATGCCAAGCACCAACAGTAACTAGCAACAAAACTGTCCTAAATGTGACTATCAAAATTGCAACCTTTTATTCTGATTTACTGAAACTCGTTTTAAGTTAAACACTGGTGCCCGTTTGTGACTTCAACAATTCCCACAAATACATTTATCAGATGATTCAGTGTAGTTCACATACAGATTTATAGTGATTGGTTGAGCTGGTACGTTTTATTACAATAAACAATACTATAACTGCACAGGTAAAAGCTTTTATATTCAATATAAGTAGTCAGCATTTTGAAATGTAAAATTTTCACCTAAAGTAAATACAACAATGATGAATAGACAGCTGGCTTGGCAGCCTGATTCATAGCACCTTAGCTAAACAGATGGACTCCCTGTCCAATCTGTAGAGAAAGTGGGTGCCTCCTAAGAATAATTTTAGACAGTCTTAGTGATAGAAACATCCATAGAGTGATATAATACTTTCACAGACTGCACAGGGACCTGTCTAGACTCAGCCATACGGAAACAAAAAGTATTAAGTATATTAGAATTAGTATATAGGAATGTGGAGTAAATATTCCTCCTTCCGCTCAGAATTTACTGATGACCTTGCTTTGGAGAACAGATGCCTAGCAGTTTGCAATAATTTTCTATGGACAATTACATCAACAGAGAAAATCCAGAGCCTTGACTATATATCTTTTACTCCCATGTCAGAAAAGGATGGAGTAGAGCTAGAGCTAGTACTCCATTAATGAATAGAGCCAACACAAGGACAGAATGTAACAACTTGTACTCTAGTGGCAGAACTCTATGACTTCTTGTAGGAAGGAGAATGGGTAACATAGTTGTAGAAACCTGAGGAAAACATTTTTTGGACAGAATAAAATGGTAAGAACCAGAATTTGTTTGATAATGTCTTCAGTATGACTCTGGGCAGTCGTCTGTAGTGACTGCAACAAGAGCATCACTTTCACACGACTTCTGAAAATTGGCCTAACTAAACATGATAGTACCTCCAGATTGTGCTAAATCCTTTCTCCAGTGGTGTTTCAGAGGACAGATACCACATACTGACTTACCAAATCCTTTCTGGAATGATCAATTGTTTCCTTGGCTCCTTCAATACAGAAAGAAAGAGGGAAAGAAAGAAAGAAAGAAAGAAAGAGAAAAACACCCCGGTATATTTTGAGTGTCTCTTTGACTCTTGTAGCAGAGGAGCAGGGAGATAGAGCAGAACCATTATGCTGTTTTGTCTTGGCTAGCAAATCTTCTAGAGAGGGTGCAGATCTGGCATGGTGTGAAAGCTGCAAAATCAGGATGTGAACAGCATTTAACACTGGCAGTACACAGTGACAAGACACTAAAAAAGTGGGTTTGCTATGCTGTATCCAGATTCTTAATGAGGTCGTATTCAGTGGTCCTACACGGTGTCACTGTTTTGTGCAGAGATAATGCTCAGCTTTCTAAAAGTGCACCTTTAAAATTATTTCTGAGCTGCTGATTCTACCTGTTTATTTACCTACTTTTAGGCATTTCTTAGCAATTTGCTCTGTAGCATCTGCCACATAGAAGGGCATCGTGATTTATCTGCAGCTCTGAATATATTACTTGTTAACCTTTACAAACACCTAGCGTGACTCATTCCATTTTATCACAGCAGACGTCAGTGGGAGTAAGTATCACTCAACAGGACAACCAGTTTGTACAAGATATAGGCACATGTACCAAATGTACCCAGATAAAAGAGTCAGTTAATTTTTAAAGTGTTGAAAAGGAACATGAATACAACAATGCAGTCTGTGATGGCATTTTAGGCATGTGCATTGGTAGTCATACTGAGGGGATCAAGAACCTAACTATAGCCTAAATAATGAACAAAAGGAAGATCCACTGTAATTGTCACCTCTAAGTATCTGTCCTACATAAAAAAAAAAAAAAAAAACAAAAAACCAGCTAGCTTTAGCCCTTTATGATTCTTCTGCCTTTTCCCAGGAACTCCTACATTGTTATACCTGTCACTGCAGTACCTCTGAGCAGCACTTTGCTGTATTTTGCTGCCTAATGTTAACTTCCACAGACTTGGGAAGCACTACACTTAAACAGTTCAACTTTCAAGGAGTTTGGCCGTGCTGCAATTTCTAGACTTGTCAGGTTCATAGTAATTTCCTAAGATATATACCTAGCTATGTGGACTATCCTTTTTATTGATTTTTATTGTTGGATTCATACCTATCTTCAGAACACCAGTACTCTCATAAAACCAAATTTATGGCAACTTATACTAAAATGGGCAAAATAGCAAAAAAAAAACCAAAAAACAAAAAACCAAACCCATATGATCAGCTGCACCAACTTAACCATAAAGAAGCAATCAATCAAAGTTTGGCAAAAACATCCTCTCTCTCTCTCTCTCTCTCTCTCAAGTCAAGGTTACTCCATGAGGAGAACTGTCTTCAAATTTCACTTCGCAAAAGAGCCTTTGGGAAGGTTTCCCAGGAATTTTCTTTCTCAAATGTCTGAAATTATAAGAATTGTCCCAAGCAAGCAGTTAAAAACCATAATCAGACATGGTCATCATGTCAGATTTTATTTATTATTTTTTTCTAAAAAAGTGATTTTTACTTTGGTTGTTTAGTTGGAGACATGTAAAATGAAATTGCTTTTTTCAATGTGGTGGGCACCCATTGTCTCAAAATAAGCTCTTGAAATTCATACAGAAAGGCATTTTTGTGGAAAGCACGCCAAAAGAGATGTGTTTGAACTAGACTATTCCTATATACTATAGTATTTTGTCTTAGTAAAGTCTAATCATTTTGCTAATATAATAACAAGAAATATATTCCATTAGGACAAAAAGATCACCACAAGAAATACCAAGAGATGCTTAAGCACCTATCTAGGTGGCTGAATTAGGGGCTTTTGTTTCCTGTAAAGGCAATGGGGCTTAAGAAAGGCAATAAGGTACTATGATTTTAGATTTCTAAATTAATTTTGAATGTCTTAAGAGACTCTATAAACAGATTATAGGTACCTAGAATACCAGCCAAAGTTAAATGCCCAGACAAGGCTGGTGAATATTCTCTTGTATTATTAAAGCAAGGCTATATTTGACTCTGCATAATTGTTAAGCCTTTTTTTTTTTTTTTAAGTATGTCTTTCCTAGTGTCACATTGCTGAGCCTGAGGATTTTTTATGTATGACAAATGTTATCTTATCTCAATGTTATATCTTACTGTTTTGTTGTAACTAGTTTATTTGTGTAAAGAAAAATCTGCTTCACTGTGAGCATGACATATAAATCACTTACAATATTGCACCAAAGAAATAGAGGGTTTAAGACTAGAAGAGACCTTTGCAATCCATAGCTAACATGATTTTTCTGCATTGAAAATTTTAGATAATGAAGTTGTCATAGTTTGGATTACCTTGGTAATGATGTATCTGATTCTGACATATAATGTCAGGTTGCAACATTTACTTAAAGTTACTTTACGCTTTGTATTCTGACACAGTGTGACTCACATAGCTTGACTTGATATGTCTTAAACTGACACCTTGCCATAGATATGCAAATGCTCCCATTTTCTGAAAAAAGCAATTAAAATACTCTTGATAAACCAGGAATTCTACAGAGAAATACTGATATTTTTCCACATCATCAGGATATAAATAGTATTATAGCAATTTTGCTAGCACACTTTAGCATTTTTTTAAATGTACAGAGGTACCTGTGCAGCAACAATTGATTGATAATGCTCTGAAAAAAATATTCTGTATAAGACTGTGAACATGCCGGTAAACAGCAATGTTACTTGATCAGACACTTTACATTGATTTTTGAAGATACAGCGCACACACACATGTAAGCATAAAATAACGAATTCAACATGTTGTATTTGCTTCTCCATATTTAAATTTTGCATGTGCTTCTTGGTTTCGGTTCAACATAGAGGGGTAGTTAGGCTCAGCTGTTGTTCATCCTTGTCAAGACCGAAAACATGTTATTAAATATCTTCTATACATTGTTAATATAATTTATTTATTTCTGTTCACTCCTGGGGTTGTTCAAAGTCCTGATTTTTCAAACTCTTTGAATATAATGTCCTTCTTTGCAGTTTTCTAAAGAATTCAGTTTCCCACAGGGAATATCCCAGATAAACAATATGAAACCTGGAGGTAAACATTGTCAGGGGATTTGGAGGCAGAAAATGCTTCCAGTGGAAATATTCTTGCCTAATTTAAGTTATAGTCTAAGATGTGTTTTTAGTTTACAACTAACATGGTAAAGTTGATAATCTTGTATAAGTTTATAAATTATAATTCTTGTATTTATTGCTATGGCCGTGGAAGACTAAGTATTATATGTTGCAAGGCCTAACTTTCAGCTGGCTGGTCACCATTGGGATCATCAGAATGGGATCCAAAATATTTATCACCTCCTAAAGAAAGTCACTTAAAGGCCAGTTGCTCACATTTTCATTTTTGAGTGAAAATGAGTAAGTGCTGTTTGAAGTACACTAGTGTATCTCCAGCATTCAGGTGGTGTTGGCAGATAGGGCACCTGTGTGGAACCTATGATCTACTGGAGTACCAGCTGGGGACCAGATGGGATACACTAAAGTATCTCTGACAGCATGAGATATCTATGTATGAGCAAGTCAATTCAGTGCTTAAATCAGGGTATCACATGCAGCTGTCAGTGACTATTCAATAAGAAGATAGGAGATGAGGAGTTAAATTTAAGGGAAATATTTTAAATTCTGCTTTGCCCACAAGTTCTCTCAGGTGCAGCACAGAGGCAGTGTCCAGGCACTAGAAAGAAACAAGAATATTTGTGTTTATCTAGGTCTTGACTATTTTATTTTTTCGTTCCTCTTCCTTTTTCCTGTTCCCTCTCTGCATTCCTGTTCCCATCTAAAGACAGTTTGAGTATGAGTCTATATAGGAATGATTGTGAGTGTCATTTCTGCAGCTGGGGAAAGAGGGGATAGGGTGGGGTGGGGTGGATGGCGGGGGCAGGTGCCCTAGATCTCTAGATGCTCCAACAGTTATTCTAGATGCATCCTCAGTCTACTTAGGACCAGCATCTCTGTAGTTACCTATTTCATGGCAGAGAAATCACAGTACTCCCAGGTCAGCTCTGCATGGGAAAGGAGTCATGGTGTAAATTCATATTCTAGACTTTTGTAACTATATTACCATCACTTTGCTTTCTGTAGTACAACTGTTGAAGAGATTCAGAGCCCATACTGTGCTACTTGAAGCATGATTCAAGTGCCTACATGCTCACTCAGTCCAGTAAGACTATCACTGCTGCTTACTTTATACCTGAGAGACGTTTTGTTTCTCCTGCAAGATCCTAATATGTGTAAATTGAGGAATCTTTAACTCACCCCCATTGTGGGTGCTACACATCCTCATCGTGTAGCGCTGTTATCAATGGGCAAAGCATTTATTCTTAGCCTAAAATTCCAGAAGGGCAAATGCATTAAACCATCTGTCTCTCATACATAAATAAAATTTGATCTACTACTACAGTGGTTTGACAATTTTTTTAATAATAAAAAAATTGCTGTGTAAAAATGTATTTTTATAAGATGATCTGCTTGTTAAAACCTTTACTCAAAAGTAGGTACACAAACACTTCTGTTATTGAAAAGCAACAAACCTCATACATTTCATGTCCAAAATACTCTCCCAACTACTGTCTTACATATACTATGTGGAATAAACTCTATGTCCCACCAACTGAAGATGTAATGACAATATGCAGCAGGAAATGCAAATACATTTGGTCAGAGAACAAAGAGAAAGACAGGACAAAAGAGAAAAATCTGTAGACTACCAGTTAGGTCAGATCAGTTTTGGACAGGAAAGACAAAGTCACTCCTGGTATTTGAAAATCGTCTTCTACAGTTGGATAGTTTTGCACTCCAAAAAGTACTTTAGGACTGAGAAAGTACTAGCAATGGTGAACCTGACACTAGTTCAGTGAGCATTCCTATGTCCTGTCCCCAATTATTACTTACAGATAAAGTTTTTATGTAATGAGAAGAGCTCTCAAACTAGAGATTTCTGTTGTCAGCCTGCCTAGTCTAGCAACCAGGCAAAAGGTGGAGGATTGATGTCCCAGTGGAGAAATGGAAAATATTTATCCTATATCCTGTGGCTCAAAAATGCTCTTGCAAAGGCAAATGTATGTATTTGAGTCTGTTGAAGTTCAGGTGGGCATGCTAGGTGGTCTGCTTTCTTTGCAGATAACATTGTTTTTATTAAATATAGGCATTACTATCTGAGTTTTTCAATGGAAGAAAACCCAGTTGCTGTGTTTTATGGCTGATTTGTGTTACATGTTCTGTTCGGGTTTGGTGGATTTTGTTTTTATTTGGGCTTTTTTTTGAAATACGGAAAAATGATTTTGTGGCAATTGTGTAGGAGACTGGAATTTGTTTTCTCTAACTAGGTAAGGCAAGAGAGAAGAACGTTTACAAAACCCATTACCTGGAAAAAGGATTAGATCTCTGGGTTTAGGCAATATAAGATCTCTAAAATAAGTAGAGAGAAAACTGAGACTGCATATTTGTGGCAGATTTTATCAAGATCCTATTTCTATTTTTATTTTTTAAAAAATTAAGCTGAATAGAAAAATCGTTGTTACATGGATCAGTCTAAGTTTAGTGGGTCAGAGTTACAAGTTTAACTCTCATTGTGTTACTTCTCATTGAGATTATGTATATAGAACTCTGTGCCTTGGTATGACTGTATATAACTATGTCATATTTCTCAGATGTCCCAAACTTTATGGAGTCTAAATATAGTACAGTGTTATTTTTGAAAATTTTCTTTCCAGTAATTATTAAAAACAGAATTTCTGAGTCAAAACTAAAATCATAGAATATTTTGTCTATATAAAACCTATTTGGCTTTATACTAAGTTTTCTAGATGAAGTTTTTCTTGTATTTGGCCAATGGAACTTTGCAACTGCTAATGAGCGTAATCCTGCTTTTACTTAAGTTAGTACAATTTTGTATTATATACAGACAGATCATGCTAATATTAAAAATCCTATGAAAATGGAATTATTGTCATTTTATTGGCATCACTCTGAATTTACAACTGTATTACTGAGCAGTGTTTACATCTCATTGGAGGAGAATTGTGTGTGTTACCAGAAAGATTGTGTAAGAAGCATTCATCAAATGGATAATGCATGCAAGAGATGCTGAGGTGTCTTGGTGCTCTCAGCACAGCCCCTGCTGTAGGCTCTGCAATGAGTTACAGCTCCTGTGACACTGGGGCTCCTCTTCTTTTGCAGGTGAAGGAACAAGGGTAGTTAGGATTTGTTTTCACTCTGCGGTAGGTGCCCCAGCAAGCTCGGATACCAGACCGGGTAGGGAAATCACCTCTGCTTGGTAAATGTCTAGCTCCATTATTCTCTGACCTGGAGCAATGTGAAATTAAGGATTACCTTGTTATTCCTTGAATTGAAGTTCAGTTTCTGGTTAGATAAAATTCAGAATACAATAACTGTACCTAGGCCTTTATTAAGGTGATTAATTAATTTGCAGTCTTTCAGAGAGTGCAATAAACCAGAATTTTCAGCAGAGAACAGGTCTGTTTGATTCATTAAAAGCTCCTAACCTGCTGTCTAACCTGCTGTTTCCCATATTTTTGAGAAAAAAGCCAACAGCAGCAAAGTGGTGGACAGAGCTCAATATTCCATAGGGCCAAAAGCTCTCTTCAGAAACTGGAACCAAATAAACAAACAAATAATAAAATAAGAGAAGTACAGAACATTATTCAGTAAAAGCAGGAGGGCAAGTTAGTACCCAATAAGGAAAAAAAGTTTGATGTCCTACTTGCATAAAGAATTATTTTATAGAATTAATTTTTCAAACACGACACAAGCATTTGATCTAAATGTAGTGAATAGTGATGTTTCTGCTGGCTTCAGTAAAACAATATCTGCTAATATAAAAACAGGTAATCATCACAGATGGATAGTAATTGAACATAAATGTGACCACTCATTTTTGAAAGGGGACAGGACCCTGAGGTGTGTTGAGTTAGCATAATGGTTAAGACAATTTTGTAATATAAGAGGTTTCCTAAAACATAAATTTGAAAAGGGCCTAGATGGTGGATGGCTTGATCAAGCATTCTGTGTACTGAAATTAAAAAAGTAATAAAAAAAGAAAGAAAGGAAGAGGGAAATATAGTTTTCTACTGTAAATGTGTCGAGATTGTAAACCACTGACATGCTATGTGTAATTGGAGTTTAAGCCTCGTTTTTGTGTAGCAAGATGTGGACTGTAAATTTCAAAGTATTTACTTTAGGTTATCAATTAAAAAGGAAAACTTGATGCACGTGACAATTCATATATTAAAAAAGAAAAACAAATTTTTTTTTAAAGAGTCAATAAAAACAAGGGAATTTTACCACCAGATAAAATATTCACCTTTAAAATAATGACAGTGAAGCATCCAACAATGTTTTGTCTGCAGAGACAGAGACTAAAAAATAATTTAAAAAAATCCTCACAAAGCATGCATTTCTCCAAAATATGCTCCAAAATAGATGTTTAGGTGCTGCAACATGTTTAGATGAAATAAGCTTATACAAATCCCCATAAACCTAGTATATTCATATCTATGTAACTGCTATTTTGAATGAAATATGAGAAGAGTCAAAGCTAAACAAGATGGCAGACTGCACTTCTATTCTCTGAAAAGCAATGTGCTATATTTATATTAAGTAACATATAAATATATTATTTAGTGTTAATTTTCATTAAAAATGTTCATAAATACATTACTTGAAATATGTGTTATCTAATATAAAGTTAATGCCAAGAAAGTGAATGTAGTAAGTGGTTCTTATATGAAAGCATCTCTGAAGAGATTATTTTATTAAAGAAACATCCCAATTTAAAAATGAGAGACTCTAACATAAGCTTCAAGTAGGACAAACTGTTCTTAGACTAGGAATAATCCATAACAGATTGAATATTCTAAAAAAAGAATTGCAAATGCACACCACTAATTATCTTACAGATATAACATGAGAAACTCTAAGATATGTATTAAAAAGGAGGAAAGATTGAAATAGATTGGTTGCTACAAAATTAAAGCGAAATCATTCCAATAAGAATAACAAATGTATAGATCCAGATTATGAGTCATTCAAAAGAATTTGGGTATATATTTAATTATTTTCTGCAGATACATTGATAGCTGAGCCCAAAAAGTGTGCAGTGTGCTTCTGGAGCAAAACCACTAAAGCAAAGGTGCAGATCTAGATACTTCATGTATCTGTAGTGCTAGAGAATATGGGTATTGCAAAATAGTATCTGCACCCAAGAAACACAAACGGCTTTGCATAGGCTTAAGGTTTGGTAGACATCCACAGATGACTGTCAGAATGATTGGTGTTCTTTACCTCAAAAGTACCACACTTCAGGTTGGAGAAATATAGCTATGTGGGGCTGTGTGGTTTTTTTTCCTACTGGGATTGAAAAGAGAAATAAAATTATGCTTGGAAGAACTCATGTTTTACTGAAGGAAAGTAACTTCCAAATAACAGTCAATAAATCGATTGTGACTACTTGTATCTCTAGTAGGACACAAAGGAGTCTATTTCAAAGGTGAAAAATGAGAAAGAGCTATTGCCATTTTGATGAAGCTTGCAATGTCTTGTCTGTTCCTGGAAAGCTTGTCATACCTACTGAATTTTTAACTCTGTACTGATACAGAAATATTAAAAGATCCATTTCACTAGAGACTAGACAAGTGAAAGTGCATGCAAGAGGTCATAGAAGAACAATTTTGTAAATACTAGATTCAATAAGAAAGGGAAACATCTGCCTTTGACACTTGAACAACTAAAGCCAAAGAAAGCCTTTGACTGTTTAGAGTAGGACTCCTTTGAAAACAGTTCTCTGAGATTTCACTGAAAACTGTTTGAAACTGATTTCAGTTTGAAAACTACTGAAAACTATTGTTGTGATCTTTGGGCCACAGTAAAGTTACAGTGGAATCCACTTATATTCAAATTGCTCAACAAGTATGTCTTTGCCCCCATCATTTGGAATAAATATGCATTAGAAATGGAAAATAAAAGGGATATAATGGATTAGCATAATAAGCATACAATATAAACAATAAGGGTCCAATATTGTTTTTCTATGGAAGAGGACAAGATGGGCACATAGTGAGGGTTTCATCTGAGTTTTTGTTTAAAGCTTGCTTTTTTTTTTTTTTTCTTTCATATTCCCTCCCAAATCCTCAAACTGGCTCGTACCAAAATGCCTCCAGGTACAGAACTATGCAGAAGATAATATTATAAAATGTTTACATAGGTTGTTTGTGTTGTTGGGGTTTTTTTGGTTTGGGGTTGGTTTGTTGTTTGTTTGTTTGGTTGGTTTTGTGGTTGGTTTTTTGTTGTTGTTGTTGTTGTTTTCTTTTTGTTGTTGTTTTGTTTTAATGGAAGCTCCAAAGCACAGGATCTGTTACTTACAGATATTTTTTAGGAAAGTAATGTAGCCAAACAGGAATGGAATTTAACACATTTTAGTCCACTATGGATATCCACCAGAAAGATGAATCAGAAGGCGTAATGGCAACTAAACTCTATATTGGCTATAGAAGGCAACTCAAGGACCTATGCTGGTTTCCTAAAATTTGCCAATATGAATAAATAAAAGATTGTCCAATGAATTCTTGCAATGTGTATGAGATAACTTTGCTTGCTTCAGAAAGCAGAAGAATTATCTGAAGTAAAAAGCAGAACAGTTAAAATCTAATCTGAGGATAATTTGCCTGTAAGTGATCTAGAAAAAATAAATCAGCAAATGCTACAGAATAATGAAATAAAAAGTTTCAGAAACTTGAAAACTTACAGAAGTATGCTGACATGGAAGAAGGATAATGAGAAACTAAATGGTGCATTAGGACCTTTTAATGATCTGTAAATAAAGAGAAAGCAAGGGTTAGTAAGACAGAGTAATACAACTGGGGGTGAGGGAGGAAGACTAAAAAGACTTCAAAAAGCCAAAGACATAAAAAACAATGAAAGGGAAAAATGCACAATACATTGGTAAAATAGAAGTGGGGACTAAATAAATGGGCGGTATTATGACAGAAAAGAACTGGGTGTTTCAATGGACTGCAAACTTACTGTAAATTAGCAGCATTATTTATGCTTCTGCCCAAATAAATCAGGAATAATTCCTTTATAGGGGAAAACTCTGCAGTGCATTACATATATGCATAATGGTACTATTGCAGCTGTGATAATCTAAATTATATTCATGGGGCTAATAAAACATCTTACCTTTCTCTGCAACCTCTGCTTCATTAAGCAAAATAATGCATGTAAGAAATAGAAGATAATTACAATGCTTTGTTTGGCATGGGAGGCATCTGGCATAATGCCTCTAGGATTGGACAGCGGACTTAAAGACTAATAGGAGAGAGTTTAGAGGACAGCAACACAAATTATTATGGATGTGAAATAAAAACATGAAGGTAAAGAAGAAACTGAGGCAACACAGTGATATTAGGCTTGAAATATTCAATAAAATGAAAAAGAAAGGAGCGGGTGATGTCTGCTAATGGTAGAACAAGACATAATATGCTAATTTTGCAACAAAATTATTATTTTGGTTAGATATTAGCAGGAATTTACCAAGTATCTGGATGACTACTTAGGAAGGTTGTAGGGTTTCAATGCCAAGAGATTTTTCAGAAGAGAAGTCAGAGGTGTGATAATGGATCTTAAAGCTCAGAAATCATGCACCACAGCAAATGACAGAATTTTCACTGGAGCATGACTGTTTGTTAAGCATCCTGTGTGTCTGTGATGTGTCTGTCATCGTGGTGTAATGCCAGGAGGTTCCTGTGATCGCCATAGTGTCAACCAGCTGACTTAACGCCTGCATCAACCATTCACAGCTTCTGTTGGCTGTGCAGTTTTGGTGGGTTAACTGTGGCTAGCTGCCAGGTCCCCATCTAGCTGCTCTTTCACTTCTTCTCCTCAAATAGGACAGAAGGAGTAAATGAGATGGAGAAGCTTCTGGGTGAACATAAAGAGAGATCCCTTACCAACTATTGTCATAGGCAAACCATACTTCACTTGAGGAAAATTAGTTTAATTTATTGCCATTTGAAATAGATTTTAATGATGAGAAACAGATAAAAATCTAAACACCTTCTCCCCATGCCCCTCTTCCCAGGCTTACCTTCACTCTCATTGCTGACTCTACCACCTTCCTCCACTATGCAGCACAGGAGGATGGGGAATGGGCGTTGTGGTTAGTTCATAATAGCTCATCTCTGCCACTTATTCCTCTTGATGCTTTTCCTTTGCTCCACCATGGGCTCTCCACTCCCCCACGGCCAGCAGTAGACAAGACCACCCTGGACTGTAGTAACTTCCAGTTTTGTAGAATTGTAACACCAGCATAGCTACAGGTCATCAGTAATGTGTCAACCTGCAATAAAGGCCAAATTATAGTGCCAGTACCTCCTGGAGGGGAACAGGAGTTGGTTGATTTAAGGTGGGGGAGTAGGGACTCTAAGTTACAACTGTACAGGTATATCTCTGTAAGTTTTGCAGCTGTGTCTCTAAAGAGTTAATTAATTCCGGTAAAGCCTTTCCTTTTGTTAGGCTATTAACTACATTTGTTCTCATTGCATAGCTATCCAGTCCTCTAAGGGCTGTTCACCAAATCTATGTCCTCCATCAGAAAAGCCTATCTCAGTCAGATAAAATGAGATAATCTAGACATCAGATAAATCTTTTAACTTAAATTGTTGATTTATTTTATGCAATCACACACAATGAAACCAGAGGTTATTTTCTGTTGAACAGGTATGGAAATTTAGGACGATATCTCAGATGTCTAGGGAAACAAACTTCCAATTTTTCACTGGGACAGTTGAGTTCCTGACTGTGATATTCCTGCAAGATCTGTGTCAGAAAAGCACATTATTTTCAGAAAACTTAGGTGTTGTAGATAATATAGTAATTTCAATGGATTTATTATCATCTATATTGTTTTATACTGTCCACCTAGGTTCATGTCCATATGAGGAAGTATATTATCCTTATAGATGTGTCCATAAATCATGAATAACACTTCTTTTAGCTGACTTCCCATACAACTATATGAAATTTAATTTTGAGAAAAAATTTAGACCACCACTGGAAAAAAAAGGGGAACAGGCCTGCCACAAATCCTATGTTAAAATGATAACACATTCTGAATTTATTCTTTTTACATTTTAAGGTTTTGGATCAAATTTTCTTGTGTAAAGCCAGTGCTACAGTGTCCTCTGAGTCAGGTAAAATGTGGAGTAAAATTTCTTATTTTGTGATCATTTGCAAAAGACAGAAGACTTTCTAAATTATATTTTATGACTGGACTCCATGTTAATGAAAATTTCAAGGTTCTCTGCATGTGAAATTTCCTCTAGGCAGGGCTGGCTGCTAAGAGTGAATGATGAAATTAATGATAATATCAGAAGAGCACATTAGAACAAAATGGTATAGACAGGTAAGTATATGTAAGAAAATAGCAAATTTGAAGAAAGCAATCAACATCTGAAGACATAAATACTTTTTGAATAAGGAATTTTTTTTATGATACAATCTTATTATATGATACTTTTGTTAAATACAAACTAATAAATACAGAGATAAAACATCAGGGTAATGTTTCTACTCTGAGAAAAAAGTTAAACAGTTTACTGAGAGAGAATGATGCAATAATCAGGTTAAACAACATCTTTAAATAAAAAGAATCACATGCTGTATATTTTTGACAATCAAAGCAAGATTTTTAAGTGTTTCCCTGCAATGTGTATGTTTGTATACTGAGTAATATTTTCTGTATGAAGTGTATAATTCCTGGAAACGAAAGAGAAATTAAAAATTAAGCTTAAAATGAAGCTTTCCTTTTGGCTTATTTGTTGTTTTTGTAAATAAACGCAGTCTTTAAAAAGAAGAAAATTTCTTGATCAGTTCTTTAGAACGTATGGATTAGGATTACGTTTTGGTTTTGCCTTACCTGCCTCTATATTGTTTCCTTTATTTTTTTGGAAAGAAATGTTATTCAAGCAATGCTTGAATATCCTTTAGCTATTCTGTGTTTAGGGTACTCAGTAAATTTCTTTTATGTGGATATTTTGTAACGTGAGAATTGTAGCCATTTTAAAACCCATTCTTTTAAAAAACTCCTATATATTGGCACTATAGAGGAAAGCATCACTTTGGATCACAGCACCCAGCTATTAATTCTTACACTCTATTACACTGCAGATGGCTTAAGGTGAAGGGCTCAATTCTCTGTTGCAATGAGTCACTTAGTAGGTTAAGCAAACAAACCTCTATAGTAAACAGCTTCTCAGCTTCTGACAGAACAAAAGCTTTTCCTCCTTTTTCTCTGTATCAGTGTTTCAATTTCTCATTCTAAATGCTCAACTGATAAAACATTTCATTTCATTAGTCAGTTATGTTCCTGCAGAGCTTTCCTTGTATTGTTATTGCTTGATTTCGCAAGTCCTTTTCTGAAGAGGCATGAACAGGCGAAGTTGCTAGGGAAGGAATGAGAACAGCCTCTATATTTAGTCTCACCGTCTCTCGGCACTATTCTAAACAACAGCAGATTTTTGTGGCCATCATAACAGGCATTTTTCATCCATATTTGTCCTATACTCTCTGTGTGCACCCTTCCTAGATATTCCTGTTATTGGTGGTGCAGTCAGGAGCATGGCAGTGGTGGTGAGAACATCTTACACAACTGATCCAGATTCTCAACAACGGTTTGCTTGGAAAACACAATATTTCTCATTGATATGGCAGAGATAATAGGCTTGGAGCAGTCTGTCTGACTGAGTAGCTGCTTGCTTTGTAAACCTTCCTAATTTTCACCCTTCGATCATTGCACCTATAGGGCCATCTTCAACACTGAAAATTATTTTGAAAGATGAATTATGAGGTTAAAAAGCAGTTATTGATATTCCTGCTGTAGTCTGATATTCTTCCCTCATGTAGTTGCAGAGTGAACAGTTATCTGTGTGTGTCAGAAGGGAAGTGTGGAAACTTAAAATGTTTGTGAGCACAACATTTTTAACTAAAACCCAGAACTTTCTGAGATTTGTTACTATCTCCTTGTCTATAATGCAACTCTTCTTTTGTACTCTTATTTTTTAATATTCCAGAAGGATGCAGAATTATGATCCTATTAGACAAGAATTTGAACACCTCTCTCAAGGTCAGGGGAAACTGAGTGAAATTAATACTGCTGAAATAATACTTAGCATTTTTTATAAACCCTTGAACCATTTGTTGTAGAGGAAGAACCTTTTCAAAGTACTTTGTCATACATGTCAGCTTGTGATGGCTTCTTGGATAATAGTGTATTTGATATATAGAGTATATTAGCAAGTTACATTTGTTCTTTTCTTCCTAGCTTTTTTTCTTTTTAAAGCTGCTTGAGAGCTCACACTGCCAGAAATGTGTGTATTATGAGCTAAGTTCCACTTCTTTGATTAAGCAAATAGTTCCATCCATTTCACTAGCACAATTCCTGAAGTATAGGACAATGTAATGAAACCATAAAACTTCCACTGATTTGTACTATATTTGCACTTCTTATTTTGAGTACAATTTTCTAGTATTGCCAGCAGATATTGCAAGCAGTGTCTTGCAAATTGAAAATTAGTAACTCAGGTTATCAGGCACGTCAGTCTCCCATATTTGTACCCTTTCTCTTTGTGCTCTGGGCCCTTTTCACTTTGATTTCGTAACATAGCTCATATTTCGTTCTATTATGGATTTAATTTAATGGCAATTCATTATGAGTGAAAAATGTTGTCATCTGAAATTTGTATTCAGGAACTATTTTATTGACATTGAGCATAAGGAATAAAATTTATGCACATTCTGAACCCTTACTGATGAAGGGCTTAATGTCAGTTGATCAAGTGCCTGTGTGGTGGGTTGACCCTGGCTGGACATGAGGTGCCCACCAAAGCCACTCTATCACTCCCCCTCCTCAGCTGGACAGTGGAGACAATACATGATGAAAGGCTCATGAGTCAATATCAGGACAAGGAGATCACTCACCTGTCACAGGCAAAACAGACTTAACTTGGGAAAAAAATTAATTTAGTTTATTACCAATCAAATCAGAGTAGGATAGTGAGAAATAAAACCAGATCTTCAAAAGGTGTTGCCCCCACCACTCCCTTCTTCCCTAGCTTGACTTTACTCCCTATTTCCTCTACCTCCTCCCTGCCAGTGGTGCTAGGGAATGGGAAATGGGGGTTGTGGTCAGTTCATCACACGCTGTCTCTACTGCTCCCTTCTCCTCACATTCTTCACCTGCTCCGGCGTGGGGTCACTCCCATGGGAGACAGTGCTCTACAAAATTCTCCAATGTGAATCCTTCCCGCATGTTGCAATCCTTCATGAAAAGCTCCAGCATGGGACCCCCATGGGGTCACAAGCCCTGCCAGCAAACCTGCTCCAGTGTGGGCTCCTCTCTCCATGGGTCCACAGGTCCTGCCAGGAGCCTGCTTCAGCATGGACTTCCCACGGGGTCACAGCCTTCTTGGGGTATCCCCCTGCTCCAGCATAGGGTCCTCCCCAGGCTGCAGGTGGATATCTGCTCCACCATTAGCCTCCATGGGCTGCAGGTCACAACCTGCCTCACCATGGTCTTCTCCACAGGCTTCAGGGGAATCTCTGCCTCAGCACCCGGAACTCCCCTCCTCCTTCTCCTTCACTGACGATGGTGTCTGCAGAGCTGTTTCTCTCACATTTTCTCACTCCTCTTTTCAGCTACAGTTGCCCAGGTGGTTTTTTTTTCTCCCCCTTTCTGAAATATCACAGAGGTGCTGCCACTGTGGCTGATTGGCTTGGCCTTGGCCAGTGGTTGGTCCTTCTTGGAGCTGGGTAGCATTGGCCCTTTTGGACATGGGGGAATAGCTTCTAGTAGCTTGTCAGAGAAACCACCCCAGCAGCTCCCCTGCTACCAAGAACCTTGCCACACAAATGCAATACAACCTGTGCCTGAGGAGTTTTGTGAAGTTTCAGCTCTGAGGGTTTCACAAATAAGCAATTCGAAAAGTAATGTATTTAGAAATAATTTGGATATTTTACTATATTTAAGAGATTGATCGATTCATTCCTAATTGTGGTTATACACGAGAGCTTTACTTTAAAATATCCCTGGAGGGAAACTGAGTATTTTTTTTTAATAAAATGCTAATTTCATGAGCAGCAGGAACATTGTTGTGATTAACAAAGGAAACATAAGAATTAATAAAAAGAATAAAGCCTAATTTTGCTTTAAACTGGTCCTGACTTGGAGGACCAGAATGTAAGTTTCAACACATACATGTGTTTTTTAAAATCTTTATGAACAAATATGTAATGTGACTTCCCTGCTACTTTTTATTGCATCTACCAGTCATGGTGGGTTCTGATAGGCGTGGCAAAGAAAAAAAAAATAGAACTGACTTTGAAGGAGGAATGTGAAACAAGAATAGCAATAAGCTTGGTTGTAGTTGCATAAATTAGTATACAAACAAAGCAAAGTGAATAACATCCTTAAGACTAGGAAAAAAGCCTGAGACGACGAGGTGGGGGTTCACACTGTGGGAGGAATGAAGAAACGTGAAGTCATGGCTAATTGGAGGCAAGTGATATTAGTGATATAACCTCTGCAGGGCATTTTTCAGTTAGTTTTTGATGAGATATATGAATTTTTACTTTAATGGAGTAAAGTGAATGAAGGCCATTTTCAGTGATAAGATAGAATATAGAATCATAGAATCATAGAGTAATTTGGGTTGGAAGGGACCTCTAAAGGTCATCTAGTTCAATACCCCTGCAATGAGCAGGGACATCTTCAACTAGATCAGGTTTCTCAGAGTCCTGTCCAACCTGACCTCGAATGTTTCCAAGGATGGGGCATCTACCACCTCTCTGGGCAACTTGTTTGAGTGTTTCACCACCCTCATTGTAAAAAATTTCTTTGTTATATCTAGTCTAAATCTACCCTTTATTAGTTTAAAACCATTACCCCGTATCCTATGGCTACAAGCCCTGCTAAAAAGCTTGTCCCTTTCTTTCTTGTAGGCTCCGTTTGTATACTGAAAGGCTACAATCAGGTCTCCCCAAAGCCTTCTCTTCTAATCTATATTTTTTTAATATAACTTTCCTCACCTCTTAACACAAAACTTATATTTTAACCCTAACTCCTATTATTATATTAAGGACAGGTAGAACCTATGATTCAATGAACCAACTTTGTGAGCACTTATGTGCATGTATCTGTGTTACAGACAGAATGGACGTGGAGGGAAAGCAATAAAAATAGAATCTCATAAAGAAATAGTATTTCTTTACTGGCAAATAGCATCTAAAAATATTAATTGAATGCCAGGTTGGGTTTGTTGTTCTTCCTCCTTAAGCTTAAAACCTAGTCTGCCTAACACTTCTTAACCATTAATTGCAAGAAACTTAAGGTGTTGTGAATGAATAAATTGTACAAGAATTAAAGTATATATGTAGGATACATTGCTTATTTTGGTAGCACATCAGCAAACATGAATATGTATTATTTCAGTTTAGACTACCCTCTTTTTTTTTAATTTGTCATGAGGAAAAACAAACATTGCACCTACGAGGCTTTCCAGCTCCCTGTTCTTTTCACCTTTACTTCCTTTTTTGCCCAAAGGTTCCTTACAAGTATAAAGATCAAACCTCTTCTGCAAGAATAATGTAGTAAAATGCATTAATTGTTTTTTATACAGTTAAAAAATGCTGGAAATACTGAACATTTGAAAGCTTTTCTACAGAGGAAAAAGCAGAAACTTCACTTTATTTTAAGAAATACTGGGTTACATGCACTGCATAACATATGTTCACTGGTATTTTGGCTTCTTCAAAAGCCAGAATGCCTGTAATATAATATTTTTTGCAAAAAAAAAAAGAAGTAACGGATGCAAATTACTATCTAGAAAATCTGAACAGAAGGATTTTTGTTTGGGAGTTTATCTCCTGGCAGAATTGAAAAGAAAGAAAGTGCGAGAGAAAGAACATGAGGAGAACCATACGGGAGCCATTAAGTCACTAAGCTACTGAACAAAGAACTATAGTTCCCCTCCTTTTTAAATTTCTTCCATGCATGAATTTGTCGCTCTTGTTTGGTTTTCAGAAACATTCATTTTATTTACTAAAGATTCAGTCCCCTTCACAAACCAGTATAAAAAAATGTGCCACACTGAAAGGCAGCATTTTCTATGTGATTTAGAATGTAACTTCTTGAAGTCTCTGAAAATCCCTTTGCTCTGTTATCTCTTCCATAAAAGTGTTTACTGGATGCAGCCAATCTCCTAAGCAACAGATTTAGAACCTGATTAGATTCCCATTACCTGTCAGCACAATTTTGACACTTTTTCAGATGAGAGCAGACCTAGGTCTGCGATGCTGTGGTAATCATGATTTAGAGGTCTTAAACCCCACCTTTCCATTGATTATTATGGTCATCAGTGTTTTGGACTCACCATTTCATAATTAGCTGTTTCATTTCTTAAAAGCCAGCCTTTAAGATATGCTTCAGCATGTAGAGAGCTGCAATGAATTTTTGGGTATAAAGCTGTTTCCACTCAGTCTTGCTGAATTACAGATTGAAGCAACATTTGGATCCCAGAGCATGAAATATAGAATACATTGGGAGGCAAAACCACACAGAGTTTTGCATTTTGGTGTTTGTGTATTTATATACTACCTTCTCTGAACCTCTGCAAATGGGACATGCATTTTTGTAATCATAAATGTCATCTGCATAAATAGAAAAATTGAATTCACATCAGCAAATGACATTGTCTTTATCTACAAATGTCCTGAACATGATAGCAGTGTTGGAATCTGAGATTTTCAGGAGCACAAAATTGTGTGAAATGTATTACTAACATATGACTTTATGGCAAAATTGCAGGGGATATGCTCTACTGTCATACCCAGGTATCTTTACAGACATGCCCTTGAACTGTTGGTGCAATCAGTTGCATTACAACCAGAGCACTGAGAAAAATACTTCTTTTCTTGCCAACATATTTTTATTTGTAGTACCAAGGCTAAACCAGGGCTTGGACAGCTCTTTGAGCATAGCTTATCCATCTACAACCAAATTTGCTATTCCCTTTTCTGATATTATGTTCTCTTGGTATTAAAACTTTTCTTCACAAACCACATGGCTGTGGCTCCTTGGGATTTAGAAATACAATTATAGTGACAGCAAAGTAAACACTGCTTCAATTACAATCAGTAGTGAAATATGGGGGGGGTGGGGTGTGTGGGTGTTGCAGTGCTGTTATAATTAAAATTTTTTCAAAGTTAGCTTTGTTATTCCTTGTTATCAGAGGATTATAACTCCACAGTGAAAACTGAGAACAATCTTTCTTTTGTTTCATGAACAATTTTCTTCTCAAGTAAACAAATAAAACTACGCGCTCAGTTGTTCAATAAACAAATGGCTTGGAAAAAGAAATTTGAGACTTTTTGCCCTGGAAACACACTTTCTTGAAGAAAGGAAGAAGGAAAGACAGTGTCCCCTTCTTATTAAGACTTTGGCAAATAGCTGGAAAAATAATTGTTGGAGTATATTCTGCTCGTTATTTGGGAGAAAAAACATCATGTCCTGCCAGAAACAACGGGAGATATAATTTAATGTCATTCATCCGGTCTCCATCACGACCTTTTTTGAAGATAGACACCATGTGTGAGATGGGGTGCAACGGAAGTTTGTGCAGCTCATGCTGTCTCTGGGCCACAGAGAGGCAGACTCAGGGCTCTTGAAGTAGACCAGTCTTCCAGGCTGGGAGTCCCCCTTTCCGGCGGGGGGTGGGGGGTGGAATTCCTGGAAAGGACCTCTGAGGGAGTGCCAGTGCGTGAGTGCTCCAGCTTGCATTGCTGTGATAGAAAAATAAGTGTGGTCATTAGTGTAATACAGTTACAGTACCCATAAGGTTAGTGTTCAGTACCGCAGTTTTATTCTGATATCACTGAAAGCAGACCATGGCCTTTTGCTCTTTACATTTTTTCCTTTAAGTGGTAAACTTTAAATTACTCCTTTGACTATAGGTAGCTTTGTTTGTTTACCTGATGTATTTAGTCAGATTCAGAAATACTTTGGTAACAAGTTAAGTGTCCTGTCATGATGATTTCATTTTATATGCATAGTGAAAGAACTGCTCTGACTGAACTAGTTTTGTGTTAATGCTGCTCCCACATGTATCTCTTTAGATGTTCTGCTTTAATCAAAGATTAATTAGGAGTTCGTAGATATTTATTTTTTTGATAACATTGTTTTGGGATTTCAGACTGCAATCATCCTTGGGGTCACTTTAGGCCAAATTTATGGCTTTGCGCTTAGAGCTCTACCAGAAATAAATGGAAGTCTTACTGTTACTAGCTACCGTGGTAATATCTATCAATGTGATGAAGATTGCCTAAACAAGAGATTTTACTTTTTAAATGATTTAGACAGACAGAAGATGAAAGGGGGAAGAGGGATGGAGGTACCTATGTGGTACAGACAGGGCTTCCAAATCCAAAATGTAGAGCTTTAAAGTCATCACTCAGGTGCTCTCTAGTTCTAAACAGGTTATGTGCTATTCCCTTTTCCCTGGAAGGGAGAGTTTTTATGGCACTTAACTATAAGCTTCTAAGCTTATGCCAAACAGAACAGCTAGATGATAAATTTTTAGCACCAGGGTGTTTACCTCTACCTTGTCCACAAAGCAGGCTTCCCACTGCCTAGCCTGCCTGTGAGGCAGGAGCTGGGGTCCATGCCTCTATCTGCCAGCTGGCTGTTCTAAAGAAATGAGAAATAATCCACACTTGCTCTCTTTCTGTGGCTGAAAAATTATTTAATTAGTTCATGCAAAGTGGAGCACATTCAGTGAGCAAAATTAAAAGTATATTGATGATCCAGTCAAATGTGTGCCTGAATCTTGTGAATATATATGGAGCTAGTTTTTATTGCTCTGTGTACCAGATATAGTCTTACGTAGCAGCAAAGAACTCATCATGAGATAGTTATCTAAAAACCAACTAAATCTGCTAGAAGTCTGCTGAATTTCATTTTACTATGCTATATTTATATTAATTGATACCTGGAACAGCTGATTGAAAGTGTTTTTTATATATATATGTATATATATACACACACGTACATACACATACATACACACACACACACTCTTTAAGACTAATCTAGAAGTTATGCTAGTGTACTAAAAAAAGCTAAAGATCTTTATAAATCTGTTGATGTTTGTTTGTTCAGCACTTCAGAAAGGGCAGAAACAGAGCTCCTGTCCAGTACCCGATGCAACTGGATATTTTACTTCTACAGCACAATAACTGACTCTGTGGCAGTTTACTATGAAATTCTGAAATATACAAGCAGTGCAACCTTTTATTTGATTTTCCATTATTGTCTCCTTCTAGAAATGATAATTAGCTGCTTCTCTAGAGGCAGAAAAGCTAAAATATATTTGACTTGGTTGATGAGATATAAACCCACTTCAAATATGGAAATAATATTAATATTAATAACAAATTTATTCAGAAAAAAACCAGCACCCTAATATGCTGGGGTTTGCGTGTGTGTGACTGCCTTGCACAGCTCTAATTTACAGTCATTCATTTATTCCTTTAGTCTTCTGTACACAGACAGCAGAAACCTAGCCATAGTTTACTGAAAAAAAATCACTGTAAATTTATGAAAATATGTAGAGAGATATATATAAATTTTTATAATACTGAAGATCGGTTGTGACACACACAGCTCAACCCTTTTTATATCCCAGGCTAGACCCACTGAGACTGAGGTTTTTCAGCAAGGAAGCCATGCAATTCAATTTTAGAAGTGGGACTGTCATCCTTTACTACAGTCCTCACCCAACAATATATAGGGATTAATAACATACAGTTATTCAGCACATGGTTAAGTGAAAGACCCAAAGAGTTTCCCTTAACAAAGATGTCTAGTGTCATTTGAGATGCCACCGGGTACCTTCATGGCTTCCAGCTGGTGCTCCCAAAGGGCACAGGTCCCCACAGATTCTGTGTTACATCTTGCAGCCCCGCAGCAGCAACATGTATATTTGAGGGTGTGCTAATGGCATGAAGCATCCACCTTTAGGTAACTGAACTTTATTTCAAGATACAAGATTCAGTCTGAGATAAAATAATGTATATGTAAGTCCCTGTGTGATAGTGGATAGTCATGTAAGTTAGTTAACTAAGCTTCCATATCAGACAGTTAAAGGCTTAGCTGGTGAAGTGTGTAGAGTAGTTCGGCTCACTATAGAAGGGACCCTAAAGTAAACACCATATTACTGCTAAGCTTGAGCTCTTGAATCCGTCATCTACATTTACTAAATCTTCATTTTCCACAATGTAAGCCTTGCACCTCATATGTTTGTAGACACTTTAATATAGACACCTCAATATGTATGTTTTAATCTTGAACTGTATCCTGCCCTAGATATTTACTCTTAGATGTTAATAGCTGAGCGAATCACCCCAAGGTCTTTTATAGTGAATGGAAATTTTAGGTCTATTTTAGAGTTCTGCTTTTGATTAGATCAAGTGTGTGCCAGCAGTACCTATTTCTCTCCTTTTACTGTAAAGGGACCCTAGGGTGACTAGCTCAGCTGCTAATATCTACCAGTTTCTGAAATTTACTATTATGTTAGTTGTTCATCCAGTTTCTTTATCATTAGGATTGCTCACAATCTTCAATTTAATAACATTGTCAAATTCACTAGTATGCTAGAAAGTAGAATATGAAAAGTTAAAGTATTCGTTTCTTGCCACAGAATTTGCAAGACCAAAAGGAGCTACTGACTGTATGCATGCTTCTGCTGTCTACTGTTTTGCTTATTTGAAAAAAGACCTACTGAGATTTTTACCAGAGTTTTACATTTGTTGTTAACCATTTAAAAGAGCTTGTCAAAATAGAACCAGCAACCAACTTTCCCCACAAAAGCAACAAAACCAAAAATGCACTATTGATAACATTGCCAACTGAAAATTAATCTTATTTTTAAAAAAAGCAACCCCCAAAATAAATGTATGAAAGTACTAAAAGTGTTTTTAAAATTTAATTTCCAGTTCTATAGCAAAAATAGTAACAATTCAAGGCAAGAACATGCCCGCTATGAAGCAAAAAGCATCAGATCTTTGTATTGATATTAGTCTGAAAATATATGGTGCAATTTAGTTTCTTTCCTGCCTTATATTAAATTGAAAAACCAACTCCCATTATACTTGACTGTGGTACTTCAGTATAGTAAAAAGTCTGAATATAATGCTAGCTAGGAAGCAATTTTATTAGTGAGGAATTTCTACTATCGTCATGTGAAGCATGTATTCTGTATCTGAAGTAAATTGTATATTTCTGATTCATTGGTACTATTAAAATAGTATCACTTGAAATTATAAATAGACAGTTGTGTTAGAGAAAGCAGATAAAATTAGGGGTCCTACTAAAGATGAAAGATTTATACTAGAGTGAGACATACATGGAACTCAGCTGAAGTAGCTATGTAGCTTATGAAGATGCAAAACTCTACTTCACATCACTAGATGTTCTTACTTAGTTAAGATTTCTGTTCTTCCATTTCTACTAGTAACAACTTACTGCCAATATTAATAAAAATATGTAAAAACAGTTTGGGTGGAAAAATTTCAAATAGTACCTACCTTATTTTTCATACACAGAAGAAGGGCTTTCTTACTGTATTTTTCTCACCCTGAGAGTCTCTTTACATGCATAATTTATGTCATTTTTCAGAATCTTGCTGAGTAAGGTCTCCCCATGATTTCCCATTCTGCATATCTGAAAACAGAGGCACCTAAAATTATTCATTCATTCAAAAATTTAGGTTGTCATAGGTATATATTATATGATATTCTTCTTATAGTGTTTGAGAATGATCACTATAATGTTATATTAATAAGAAAGTTCTCAGTGACTATGATTTGACAAAAGCATTTCCATAAAACTTGCAAAGCATATAGCTTCAATTTTATTACATTTCCCTGCAGAGTTAGCAGTGAAAACATTTTAAAATTGTAGTATTATATCAGAGGCAGAACTGGAAGGCTTTTAGAAACAAACCTGTCTGATTTACCTGTCTAAGATGAAATGGAAAAAATAAACTTTATATAGCGACAAGCCATGTAAATTAAAAGAAATTGTTTGGCATCTAAAGTGTCATTTAAAACATACATGAGGAGAGATTTTTAAAAACTACTGTGGGACAGAACTAGTGTGAATTGGCAGACCTCCATTGATTGCATTGGAACTTTGCCGATTAAATTAGCTGAGGATCTGAGTTTATATGCGTTTTAACGTCCCAGCATCCCTTAAATCACCAGGAATAAGATGCCTTGATGACTCAGTAAATCAAGGCAAGATCAAATAATTATTAAAAAATAAATGAGAACTGTTCTTTAGTGCAATACAATTTTATTTTGAATAGCATTTCATACAAATGCATCCTGAGACACTTTACAAGAAAAGCTATAAATAATACAATTATGTGGTTTAATAATAAATAATAGATTAAAAGCTGTTAAGAATGTTGGAGAAAGAGTTTCATCTTAGGTTTAGAAAGGAATGAAGATTTTGTGGGATGAAACAGGGGAAGGATGCTAGCTTAATCATCAAGGAGGAAATACACAACCCAAAATCTGAATGAAAGGACAAGGCAGAAAAAGAAAAATAATTTTTCTGGCTGAAGTCTTATATGCAAGAAAACCTAAATTTCTTAACTCTCTGGAGGTTGGTCCAACTACCAGGTTACAAACTGCTCCAGAAATGGGAACATTTTCAGGCCGTCCGATTAGAGCTGTTTTGCCTTGCAGAAAGAAGAAAGCATAACCTAGACAAGTTCTATCACATTGAGCCTTGTGCAGAGCTTTATGTGATGAAAAGAGCTAGTGTCCAACCCTCCAGCCTCCTCCTCAAGTGAGAGGCCCTTTAAAATAATGGCCCTGGCAATTGTTTGTTTGCTTCTCTGTTAAAAATATAGTGGGAGGGAGAAATCTGTACCACTGAGGGGAGCCTGTCCTTGAAAGAATAGTCCCCTATGGCAAAGAGAGCAAACGTTTTTCCTTTACACTTTACCTTACTCTTGGCTTCTAGCTCAGCAGTGTTTTTTCTAGATGCTCTTCATGCTTCATGTCTCCTGATGCACCTGGCTCAAAGCTGGTGATTCAGACGCCGAGGGAAGATCCTATAGGTTAGGCATTACAATAGCATTGCAGTGAACACATCGCTAATGTTCATAGCTTTAAGCTAAAAATTATGTTCTTTATTGCTCATATATTTACCCTTTCTAATGAGTATGTGCCTGTGTTTTAACAAATTATTTTATTACATATATTCCAAGAAGGAAGTTTTCAGATATATTCCTTAACTCTCAAGGTTGAAGGAGGTAAGAAATTAATGAATTGTGCAAGGTGACATGCTGCCAGGGAGCTCCTAGAAATTGACTGGGAAATGCAATGATGAAAATGTGGCTAGGACAGGAAGAAGAGAAGGAAGTGAAGGCATGTTCAGAAGAGTAAGAATCAGAGGGTCAAAGGGAAATTAAGAGACAGTCACAGTAGTGGGAGACACACAATGGTCCCTGGATAAGATGCAAAATTAGCACAGCCTCCTACTGCTCTTGCTCTAGCCAAGAGTCTTTTGGTTTTATACTCTGGCCCCACAGTAACTGACAATATGTCTAACATATCTGACAATCCTTTTTGAAGAACTTTTTGGTAATAAATCCTTCTCTTTCTTCCTTATTCCCAAACCCAGTCTATTCTCCTGGAAGATGGGAATTGTGGGTAGAAATATAGAATAGTTTGTTACCCATTGCTATAAAGTATAGCCAAATTTCACAATAAATAAAATAAATGACTGCAGGAAAAAAATGCAAAACTTTTGAATTCTGACAATGGCATCAATTTTATTAAGCTAAAAAAAACCCCCTGCTGTGAGAAATCATGTTGGTTTTTTAAATTTTATTGGTTTTTTTAATACTTGGACAGTCACCAGGAACTGGTGGAGGAAGGTCTTTATTTTAATTTATGGTTTGAAAAAATAGACTCTGTTCTTGGAAATGTCCTATGGATCAGGCCAGCTACTATGCCAGGTCACGACTTCCTTCCTCCAAGGTAGGCAAACTGGGTAAAATAAAATAATACATATGGGAGTCCAAGCAGCTTTTTGAAATCTTCTGAAATAGTGGAAGTAATTAGATAACAATACCAAAGAAAAGGAACCTTCTATGACTAGAATGGACCAAACACTAGTCTGTTAGATTTTGGCAATATATGTACACATTCACTATACAAGCAATATATACTTTGCATATAGGCATATGCTATGGATAGATATGCTTCAGCTGTGATGCTGAGCCATTTCATTATAAAGATATGATGGTTGGTGACCAGAAGTGTCAAATATGTTGATTCAAAATTGTAAAATATTAAGTGTTTTCACTAAAAAGGAATTTGCAGTCATATTGTTATCTAAAAACAAACACCTGGTTAGGGTAAGATGACAAAAGAAAGAGAGAACTTTAAAGAAGTATGAATATAAAATTATATTAATAAATTACTGGGGGTCTCTAGATCCACTTTGTTACACACAAAGATTAGTATGGAATTATTCAAAGAATGGCATGAATCAGATGTGGTACCAGTTTATATTCAGGCCCTCAAGCTTAAGGATGTCTCAGCCTCACGTTGAACCACTTGCACAGCTACTTTAAAAATGAAGGTCTTCCACTGCCCTTGAGAGCTCACTTGCCTGGCCTTCAAAATGCTCTTCATGGCACTTGCTGTCTTCTTTATATGTGTTTATATTTACATTCAAATTTACTTTTGAAATTAAGTTATACTAATCTATCATTGCACAGAGTACTTTGGCAGGCTGTGAGAAAGGATTTCCTTGTTGCTTATACTCTCTAATGCAAAGTTTGTAATATCAATGCCTTCTTGTTATTTGGAATTATTTTTCTTCCTAAAAGTGCCAAAGGCAACAAGGGAAAAGTACACTTTTTATGCTAAAATACTATACAGAAGGTTTTTATATGTAACTGCAGTAACAAAAGCTCTTTTCCCTGTGGAAAAGACCTATTTCCCCTACCTGACAAACATCACTTCCATATACTTGCTATTCTTGCACGTTCTAGTGATTAGTTGGGTGGCTGTGAGAGTTATTTGCATCTTTCTTCCCTGCTACAGCATTGTTGCCTGGGGACAGTTGGAAACCTTGGTTAATATTAATGAAATAATTTGGGACATGAAGCAGTGCACTAACTTCTGCTGCCTGGGCAGTAATATTAGTCCTCATTAAAGCTTGTGGAAGTTCATCTCACATTCAATTACATATGCCTAAAAACTATTTTCCAGGCAATCTATGCTCCTTAGACAAGAGAAAAGAGGAGGATAGGATCTGTTTCCCCCCAGGATTTGCTGCTCTTTTTGCATATAATACTGCAAACCAGCTGGGAGATTTTGATAAGTGACTTGTTGGTCAGAGAGATGTCGTATTGAGAGATGATGAATGACTCTGGGCTTCTGCTCTGAGATCTAGCAGAAATAATGCAGTAGTCTCAAAGGAATATTGGAAGTTGTATCTGTAACAGGTTCAGAAAAGCAGCCACATTTATAATGTTGTTCTAAATTCTAGACAAGTAAAATCCCTGCTTTTCTTCTGAGAGCATAACGTTTTGTACACTGTTAACCCTTCTGAATATTAATCTAATGGGATTGTCTTTGCTCAGTGAAAGGCTGCAGGGCCTGGAAGTTCAGGAGAAAGAGAGGCAGGAGACAGGTCATACAGCACTTAAGCCAGTTGCTCTTTTATGCCTCATTTTGTGTTCTATTTGGAGTTTTTTCTGTAATCAATAGAAAAATAAAAAGAATCATAGAGTCATAGAATGGATTGGGTTGAAAGGGACCTTAAAGATCATCTAGTTCCAAGCCCCCTGCCAGGGGCAAGGACACCTTCCACTAAACCCAGTTGCTCAAAGCT
>JAVJGI010000062.1:14158813-14200601 GCA_035590275.1 Ibycter americanus
TCTTCACAGGAGATGTGCTCCAGCCCTCTGACCATTTTTGTGGCCCTCCTCTAGACTAGCTCCAACAGGTCCCTGTCCTTATTATACGGGAGGCTCCAGAGCTGAATGCAGCGCTCCAGGTGCGGTCTCGTGAGAGTGGAGTAGGGGGGGAGAATCACCTCTCTCAACCTGCTGGTCACACTGCTTTTGATGCAGCCCAGGATATGATTAGAAATTCTGTTAGAAAACAGAATCTATCCGCAGCTGAAAAAATGAACACATTCTGGGCAGAACATAATTACCACACATTTTCTAGTCTTTAAAGATCTTTCTTTTCCTTTTTATTAAGGGAAGTAAAAGAATTTAAACTCAATTGCCACAAAAGAATACTAAAATAACATGTGCTAAAAATAGGAAATATTAATTTAAATTCTGGACTGTAACTGGTTTTACTGTCATAACAGGAAATTTGCTATACTGTCATATAACTTGGGCCATAGAAAGATTTCCTGAGATAGGTGTTTTAGAAAAGAAACTTGAAACTGGAAATGATCATTACATGTCATATACTTCGTATGTATTGTTTCCCTAGTTTAAACAGTATTATCTTTGGAGGACAGTCTGCACTGCTTTTATGTGGGGCATACCTGAAATACTGGAAGAATTACAGATGTTTTTTTTTAAGTCTCCTGCATTGCAGATGTATCGTTAGTGTTAGTTATTGACCTATGCTGTAATCTGTTATTTGAAAAGGTAATGAATGCTGTTGTCTTCCATAGCCTTTGTTGTCATCTTAATCCTATTTAATATTATTTTATGCTTTGTTATACCATGTAAATATATACCATATATGTATTGGTCAAAGAACACCTTCAGATGAAAGAGGAAGCTAAGGAATTGTCTTTTCAGAAGATGTAAACAGCTATACCTCCACTGATCTGCTTGACACCAGTCAAGTGTCTGGCTTTCAGCATTAATGATTATTTTTGTCCACTCTTGTTCACCTTGAAGACTGATAATGCATCTACTACACTTAAAAGGCAAAGATGGAATTGCTTTGCACAGTTCAGTTCCTTTTTTAAGATTTCCCAAATGCTCATCAACTCTGAGGCCTCTCTCACGTACTTTAAGCTTCCTCTGCTGAATGTGATCATGACTTTATTTGCAGGTTTAGCAAACAGGTCAGGGCTATGGCATGCTCAGCATGCTAATGACAGCCAGCTCCATGCCCACATAGCCTGGCAAAATGCTCTCGTCTAAAAAGGTGTTTCTACTCTGGTAATAATATTTTTTAATTTAAATAATTTAAAAAGGTTTCTGGATTATTTTTGTTTGACTTCTAGAGGGGGTTTTTTGCACTTATACGATTGCTTTTACTTTTAAAGCATACGTTTTTAACAGTTCATTTACAGTGTGGCCTAACTGCTTGTGATATTTAAAAAAATAAGTACCTATTAGGTGAAGGTTTAAAAACAATCTGCTGAGCACATAGAACAATGATTTCAATGACATTTTGTGTGGAGTTGGAACACAGTGGCTGAATACATACTTTCAATGGCTGGATTGAAATGACATACCATAATGGCTCCAAAGGAGCTGTTACAATCTACCCAGTCAATGATCCATGGACTAAGAAGGATTGACGTAGTTTGAAACCTGTACCTTCTAACATGTTAAAAAACAAACAGACTCTCCTATGCTCTGCTGATTCACACAGAAATTTCCTCCTTTACTCTCAGGTAGTACACCTATCTTCTGCCTTGCCCTTGTAGTTCTCTCTGCTCTGGCTTCTGAAGTACTTGCAGGATTAAAATGAGAAAATGTTTTAGTCTGTTTTGATGTTACTGTCAATGGTATTTTCAACTCCTGGGAAGAAGGTGAGGCATTTGTAAATTAATGTATTTACTAGTGAATTTATAAAATCACTTTAAGCATAATCACTTCTCTGATATTTGTAAAATGTCCGCCAAAAAACATTATTTTAGACAGGACAAAGGCCACTTGGGGGTCTTGCCATATTTATTCTCATGATTGTTGATAAAACATTACATAATAATCAGGAGAAAGCATATCTTCTTTCTAAAAGTACTTCATAATAAATATTATTATGCAATGAAACATCTTAATGCACAATATGAACATACACATATTGAAATACTAAGTAATACCGAGAAAGAGAAATAATTTCAAAATGAGATCTTGAAGCTCAGGATGAGCTTTTAGTCTTAGGGTTGAACTAGATGATTTCTGAAGAGCCCTTCAAACCAAAATTGTTTCACGGGTCTATGATTTTTAAATTCATAGGTACTTGGAGGACAATGAACATTAATTTCCTGTAAATTAATAATGCTCAAGACACAATACACTAATGGATATTGTGTATTCATTATAATATATATAATATATAACAATAGATACATTATATAAATATATATTTATTTATTATATAAATAATAATAATGCAGAAACAATACATATAATATATATAATATAAAATGCGTACACTAATATTTGTTAGTGTACTAAGCAATACAGTTACAGAAGTGACAATGTCAGGATCCTAATACTTCTGCTAATTCACGTTTCAGATGTCAAACCCTCAAAAACAACAATTAAAAAATATGCAAAAATGTTAACATTGACGTTAATATATTCATATTTTAGTAATAGTAACAGTCCATAATTCTTTAGAAATATATTTACTTTCTTTTATATACTTTTATATACTTTCCTTTACTGCATCTTAAAGCTCCAGCAGTTTTACATGGAGGTGTTACACAGGAAGAACTGAGAGAAGCATAAAAATTTTTCGAACTCGTAAGTAACCTGATGTCTGTTTACTGGAATCTGATGTCAAAATAAACTATTACTCATTCCTGAACAGGTTGACAGTTTCAATGAAGTACTTGACTTAAAATAAACTTCCATCAGCTATGATGCTGGTTTTTATATCCATAATACATGAAAAGGGGAAAGACAAGATCAATGGACCGTAGCTTCGTCAGCCCTAAGTCCTTTTTGAATTCAGATATGAGTTAGTAAAAAAATTGAGAATATTTATTAAAAATACATAACACCAAATACTGGAATTCTCCCTAAGTAAGGATCCCTGTTCATTTGGATTAAAGAGCTGTTCATAATTATGAATTATTTATTCTTAAAAATTATTACCATTTTTCCCTAAGTATGTGAAAAATCCACATAAATCCTATATGCTACTTAAAATCTCAACAAAAAGTTTGTTTTCAAACATAATCACACATTTTCAAAGCTTAACTAAAAATAACCTCGCGTTAGTCATAAATTTTGAAGGACTTTTTTTTCAGAGCCCCATTTAATGAGCTGAATATCATACTTGACAATATCTACTTTTATATGTAACTTTCATATGTTAAGTAGATCTACCTATTGGAATATCTGTATTAGGTTCTACTTTATGAAAACATGTACACACATGCACACAGAAACATTCATCCATCCATCCATCCATCCATCCATCCACCCATCCATCTGTCTACCTAGGAAGAAATTTATTTATAAAGTATGAATCCATCAAAAGTGATGGTGGGAATGCTATATTAAACTAATCAAAAATAGTAGGTACGCATTCTCTGCCCTAAATTTATCATTACTCTGTATTGGAAAAAAATAATCCATTCTCAATCTAAACAATAGCAACCAAATATCGCAAAGATAACCTCTGATGTAAGTTGTCATAAAACCAGTGAGTTCAAGCGAATGCCCCTGCTTTGCACAAGTTCAGCTGCTAAACTTGTGATTCTTACTATTCACTCACTTTATGGACTTTATATATGATTGTTTTATTTCAGTTTTGCAGTACTTCAAATTGTGAGTGCTGGGCATGCAGAATTTTCTTTGTCTTCAAATTGGGTCTTGGCATTTGAATTCTCAGTATCACTACATATCACTGGTCATGTCATATGCACACAAGTGAGCTAAAGTGCTTTGGGTCACCACCCTTGGAGGTATTTAAAGGACGTGTAGACGTGGCGCTTAGGGACATGATTTAGTGGTGGACTTGGCAGTGTTAAGTTAACCGTTGGACTTGATGATCTTAAAGGTCTTTCCCAACCTAAATGATTCTATGATTCTGTGAAAGTGATACACCAAATGCTATTCCACAGGAGTCTTGACAGAGCAACAGAGGGCAAGGTTTAGCTTGCAAACTGGTTTCCCAAACTCTCGGGTTTCATAATGCTGTTTCTGTTATAGTATCGAAGTACTTTGGATGCTTTCATAAAGGAATACTCTGATAAAAGATTTGTAATAAATGGAAGTTTAAGCTGCAGAAAGGATGATGCATAAAGATGGACATGAAAACAAGGAAATAGTGTCTCTGGCTATATCTGCAGTAGTAAGTTGAGCTGTGCAGTGGAAGCTAATTTGCTGAGTGAAATATTTGGGACTGGGTACCTGACACCTACAGTATACATATGTTTCAGCAGTCCTGCTTACACTAGCTCTAGTCTGGCCACGTGGACTGAACTCCCCTCAGTGGCTGGAGATGCACTGCTAGAGCATGTAGTTTAATCTGAAAAGAATCCAGTCCCTGTGTTTTAAGGCTATAGGGGGATCCAGTCTTCCACCCCAATAAGTGGGGAAGATTTGAAGCTACACTTCAAAAGCACTCTCCTAATTTAAAGCACTAGGTAGACACTAACTCATTGTGCTATGGATACCATTCAGATATCTGTCTTAAACAGTGCAATGTTTTGCCAGGTACAAAAGAATTAGTGTGATTCTCTTTGACTACCTAGAAATGACTCTTCACCATAGCCCAATCAACTTATTTTGCTTGTCTTATCTCATACTAAAGAAAGCTTTTTATATACTTATAGGCCAGAGCTGTATATTTCAAGAAATCATAATCTGTAGCTTAAAGGCCATTCTGATGATAAACAGTAATGAAAATATGAAACTTTATTTATATGCATAGAAACTTTATGTCCTACTTTTATTACAGTCACTTCCATTTTTATATGAGAACATGATAACTAAAGGCTGTCTAAATTGTCCCCATTTTCTATTTTTTCCCATCTGATTTTACTTTTCCTAATAATTATCTGTGGTGATTGTCCATGATGTTATTGTATTGCTACAGTGACTCCTCATGTAGCAAGTCTAAGTTTTGCACCAGCTTATATTCAACACTTTTCATACTTGGCAGGAACCATTAACATTTGAGTATGGTAATGCAGCTCAGTCTAATCACTGATTATTGAATTCCTGATTTGGCCATTCAGTAAGTAAAAGGAAGAAGCAGACTAAAGAGAGACACAGTGGCCTCCATGACCTCTGTTTTCTTCTTCCCTGTGGCTGAGAAGTCCACACACAACAGGAACACAGGAAAAAAATGTTGGAAAAATGGTAAAGCTAAGACTTTCTTTGATGCCTTTGCAGTTCTGAAGGAGATTTCCTTAACCAACTAAAAGAACAGAGCTAAAAGACCAAGCAAATAAGTATTTCGTGTCTATAAAAGGAAATGGCATAAGTTGTCCCACTTCTTGACTTTGAAAATCTGTTCCCTATGCAGCTGATGGCAAGGTGACTTCTTAGATTTTGAAATTTGCTTTTGTTCTCCACTGGATGGAAAACAGAAGTCTTTGTGGAGCACAATATCAGATTAATGTTCAGGACAAATCCAGGGCTTTCAATGTGGGCTGAGTGCTCTTGTCCCCTTGTGTCTGAAGGGTTTTGAATTGTTTTGAATTGAGCAGGATAAGAACTTGATCCTCAGCCTTCCATCCATTTGTACCCTAGCCATCAGACATGAGAGTCTTGTTATTTTTCTCTTTCCACTGACATTCTACGTTACCTGTAAAACCTTTACCAGGAAAAAATACATCTCTTGGAAACACACCAGATGTGTCAAAATTGCCATTCAACACAGATGTTCTGGCGAATTCTGATGTTTGCTTCATTAAAGGAAAACAAACTCTTCTAGACACTTTGGGAATGCCTTCTTGCTTGTCAACCTAAACAGAAGCAGAAAAAAGATATGCAGCAGGGAAGAATGCATTAGTATTTTTACACATGTGAAATGGCTTTATTTGTCTGCATTAAGTATCTTTTATGATGTGCATAAAGGGTTTCTTCTCATTACAGACAGTAGAATGGCATGTGAAGTGGTTTAGTTTTGAAATACTTCAGTTTTTTCTGTGATATACTGTTTTCTTATGTTCTTTCCTTATACTCTGGATTTCCTTTGTGGTATTCAGTGGAAAAGCAAAACCTTCAAATGAAGACGTATCAGTCCTGCCTTCTTATAGAAAATCAATATCTTTTGTGGTTTCTTCTTCTGCTTACTTAGACTTTGTCAAATGTATAATATGCCCCAGAAAGCCCTTCTGGTGTTCATCAATTATTGTTTTACTGCAAGCACAATAAAAAACTAAAATATGATTTTATTTGATAAATGAAAAAAGAGAACTTGGATACTTTATTATAGCGCACTTAGAATGTGAATGCTTGAGGGGTTTTATCAGTGTTTCTGGGATATTTTTTGGTTTTCCAGAGAAACATATAATAACACAAATCTGTCTGTTTAAAAGGGAAGAAGTAAAGCTGGTTTCCCCACTAGGTAAAATCACACCCAGTGCAAATGCTTGTTCACACAGAATTTGAAATACTAACAGATGAAATACTAGCAAAATTCTAAACAAAAATATCCTGCTAACAATCTTAGATAGGAATACTGCTTCAATTAACTTCCACCAATTAGGTTAATTGTGTTAAATACTTCGTTTCAGAGCTGTTTGTTTGTTGTTTTGTTTTGTTTTGTTTTTTTCCTCTGGCTCTGTACCCAATTTACTGCATTCTGAGTTGTAACACCATATGGTAATGGAAAACTGCTTTAAGACAAGAAAATGACATAAATTGTGACCATGTATTAAAGCGTAACTAAGTTGTACTCAACCAGTATATAGAAGTATTTCTATGGCATTTTAAAATAAAGACAAATAGTATTTTAATGTAATTACTCTCTGACTCATAAAAATCTCAGATTGTTTATTTTGTGTATAAAATGGGAGATGACAGTGCTGATACAAAATATAATAAAAATACAGAGAGGCAAACTGGATATTTGTTCTTATAAAGTATGAACAAAGGAGTAAATTCAAATGAAATAAAATCAATAAATATAAAATTTATAAAATAAACCAGGATTTTTGCTTGTTTCCTGTCTTTCACAAAATATCTAATCAGATTTTGGAATGATTGGATCAATTAAAATACTATCAATATCAGTCATTCTTTTAAAGTGAATATTTATAAAAGTATTGAAAATTGTCACATGAGATAAGATAAATTTCCGACTCAACTTTTCTTGCACTAAAATATTGGACAAATAGTAATTTTGCACCATATTGAGAAACTCCTAATATTTTTAATTTGTTTTTTTTAAGATTTAAAGTACTCTTTTTTTCTACCATGAATAAACACACAACTAGATCAGTTGACTGTGGTTCTTCTCTAGTATATTATTTCTTATGGTCTTGTAAAAATTTCTTGTTTTCTTTTTATCTTTAACATTTGATCTCCAGAAAACAACACAAAAGCTCATTGAAACGATTTGAGTGTAGTCTAGAATCAATAGGAATGCAATTAAACTAGATCAAAATTGTTTATTTCCTTTACCAGTGATAAAATGAAAATCCATTCAGTAAAACTGACTTTTCCAAATCCAAATTATTTTACTAGAGAATATAAATTGGGGAAAGAAAAATCACCATATTCATTAGAGAAACAAAACAAACAAAAAAAGGGCTTATTCTTGTTTTTTTGCTGTAAAAATATGAATCCAGATTAGATCATCCAGATCTATCATGGCGTATTTTGTTTGACTTTGTAGAATTTGTAATTATTCTGAAAGAAAAACACTGTAATTAACTAGAGAGAATCCAAAGAATGTTCAACTATGTGATTCATATGCCAAGCTTATCGGACATAATTAGTGTGATTTGGCTAACTTTTTCATTGTGGGCAAGTCATGCTGACACAGAAAAAATGTATTACAATCACGGTATGAATTTTTCAAATTTCAAACAAATAATTATTTCTCATTGTACTTTTTATGTCATAGCAATTTCTTAGATGTTCCAGAGGAAGTAGTAATCTCTTACATATTTCTGGCGATAAAAGCTGTAAACGTGGGGAGCGATTTCCCTTTTCTTTATCTGGGTCTCCGAAAAGGCTACTCATGCACATCAGCAAAGCACAGATAAAAGAGTAGTTCATAGAAAACCAGGTTTGGAAGGGATTCCAAGTTCCTATACAGCCCCTCCCCTCATCACAATATGAGATTAATTATAGACAAATATTTGTCATCATATGTTCTTAAAAAGCTGAATTCACAGAGAGTCATGGCCTCTTCGGGCAATCTATTCTAATAGTTTTTGGAGTAGTGAGCTTAGCTACACTCACAATAAGTTTTATATGTTAAGTCTGAAGTATTATTCAATTATCTCTTACTTTTTAAATCCCAAACATATCCCACTCTGAAAGGCAGTACATTGGCAGTGAAATGCTATTCAGCTAGTTTCTTGGCTTCTGTAGCTGAGAAAAGCCTCAGATATCTTTGCATGTCAGCTAGAAAAAACCCTTGATCTCAGATATATTTGCAGTTTATACTTTCTCAACTCCTACTTTTTGAGTGTGAGCTGTGTTTCCAATTATATAACCAAAACCCAAATTTTGTGCTTTGGTAAAGTAAAATGTGTTGGTTACATTTTAAGTTTTTCTAACATTACAAATATAATAGCCCATGTCTGAGAAATCATGATTTAGTTCACTATAATAATGAAACTAAATAGAGTAGGGTTTAAGACAAATTCTTTAGTAACAACAGATTTGAGAATATGGCGGTCAAGTATTCCACAAAGCTGCAATTTAGGTCAGAGGTTGATAGTAACACATGCCAGACAAAGGAAAGGACTCCTTTCTTACAGTCATTCTCCAGTACCTGTTTGGCAAAGGGCAAGTGACGGTGACACAACCCATAGATTTTCATCTCATCACTTTTGTTCTGGCCACAGAATGTATCCCTTAATTTTTGTGGATGATATTTCTAAGAGATACCAAATACATTTTATCACATGTAGTTGCCGAGCTAGTATTTAGAATGTTAACGTTCCTTACTAAACCTTTGTCTATTAAGGGGGGAAAAAAGGAAACAAATGGTTCTGTTAAGTCTGTCAAACATTGTTTACAATTAAGAAAAATCTTTTTTGGGGAAGGGGAAAAACAGCATTAGGCCATGTCTGAAATCTGAACAGAAGCATAATAAACTATTTTAAGGTGGGGTTTTTTTCTTTGTGCTGCACAAATCATAGTCAATCTGTATCCCATAAAAGGTTCACTTGACTGTTTTGATTTTACAATGGCCATTTGTGGATTCATCTGGATGGATGATTATAATCACAGAAACATTAAGAGTAGGCACATGGTTTTCACATATCCTGTGTCTGACAGAGGTTTGTTGTGCTGTTGAAACTTGTGAAATGGATACAGGAACAATGATTATTCTCACATTACCCATCAACCTATAGATGAAGGATTTTCTGAGCTGGTGTTTGGATGCAGCATTAAATGATAACCCTTAACTGACTTTTTTGTTGCTATACCTAATCCCCTGTCCTGGTTTCAGCTGGGATGGAGTTCATTATCTTCTTGGGAGCTAGTACGGTGCTGTGTTTTGGCTTTGATGTAAGAACAATGTTGATAATGCACTGATGGTTTTAGTTTCTGCTAGGTAATATTTATATGAAGTCAAGGTCTTGTCAGTTTCTTGGGCCTTGCTAGCAAAAAGGCTGAAGGGGCACAGGAACTGGGAGGAGACACAGACAGGTCAGCTGACCTGAACTAGCCAAAGGGATATTCCATACCATGGGACTTCATGCCTGGTATATATACCTGGGGGGTTGCCCGGGGCGGGCAGATCATTTCGCAGGGATTGTCTGGGTATCGGTTGGCAGGTGGTGAGCAGTTGCATTGCGCATCATGTTTCTTTCTTCCTTTCCCTCTGGATTTTATTCTTTCCCTTCCCCCTTTCATTATAACTCTTATTGTCATCATTGTTATTATTGTTCTTTAATTTTTATTTTATTTCAATTATTTAGTTGTTCTTATTTCAACCCTCAGGTTTTACATTCCTTTCGAACTCTCCTTCCGATCCCTTGGGGTGAGGGGGGAGTGAGTGAACGGCTGCGTGATACTTAATTACCAGACAGGGTTAAACCACGACATCCCTTTAAAATAATTTTTATAGATATACTTTTTTTTTCTTTCATATTATTTGGCAGTGAGTTTTGTTGTTCAGGAGTGCCCTGTGTATAAAAGCACTCCCTTTGTGACTTCAAAATATTTTTTTTTTTATGTCCCTCATCCCTGGGGTATCCTTAGAGAATAAATAGGTACTCCCTATTCAATTTTTTTTCAGTCTTGTCCATGATGTTATGCGTACCTTTCATAAAATACCTTCAAATCATCATTCTTTACAGAAAACTGCATCCTAATTTATTTAATCAAAAATAAATCAGAACATGGATCATCTGTGTAATCTTTCTCTGCACCTCTTTGGGTTTACTTTTGGGACAGAAAAAAAGAACTACATGCAAGATACTGCTTTAGAAAGAGCTAAAACAGTGTAGTGGTGCTTAATGTTTTCTTCTTTTTTTTTCTTCCTAAAATTCTTAGTTTTGTGTTTGCCACCTTGACTGATACTGAACACACAGCTTATGATTCCACATAATTATCCAGGTCTTCTTTTTTGTTGTTGTGATAAGCAAACTTAAGTTTTTTTAATTATGTGTCTGTAAGTCTACGTGTCTTTAAACAGGTTATTAATGATGTTGACCATTATATGTTATGATTCATAGTGACAATTTGAAAACAAAACCATTCCAAACCTCACATTTCCTATTCCAATCTACAGGAAAAATTAATCTCTCAAACTACACTGAAACCAGGTCTTCCCTAGGAAAGACTGTGTATGGTTTTCTAGCTCTCTGGGAGCTAATAGATACAAGAGGAAATATCTAGTATTTTGAAGACAGGTGAAGAAAAGTCTTCATTAGCTTAAGCAAAGCTACTTGATTTTTCAACAAACTGAAATGGTCTCCATATTCAGTACAACTGAGGCAGGTTGAGCATCCAACCCCTTATCTGCTATTTAATCCTGAGCTATACAAACCTGTGTCTAATGTAAGCATTTCTAGTACCCACAGGCAAGTTTAAGATAGGATAACTGCATAGCAGTTTGTCCTGGTTTCAGCTGGGATAGGGTTAATTTTCCTCTTGGTGGCTAGTGCAGTGCTGTGCTTTGGTTCTGCCTTGGCAACTTCGTGATAGTGGTCAGTGAGGGAGGGCTGGAGGGGCACAAGAAATTGGGAGGGGACACAGCCAGGACAACTGACCTGAACTAGCCAAAAGGATGTTCCATACCATGGGATGGCATGCTTGGTATATAAAGTCGGGGGTGGGGGTGGGCATGTTGGCCGGGGTTGCGGGTGGTTGCTTGGGGACTGGCTGGGCATCGTTCAGCGAGCGGTTGTATTGTGCGTCACTAGTTTTCTCCCTTCTCTTTGGATTTCATTCCTCCCCCCTTCTCCCTCCTTTTCATTATAACTGTTACTGTTATTAGTGTTCTGTTGTCTTTGTTTTATCTCAGTTATTAAACTGTTCTTATCTCAACCTTTGAGATCTACATTCCTTTCTGATTCTCCTGCCCACCCTCTGGGTGAGGGGGGTGAGCAAGCGTGGCAGTTAATTACCGCCAGGGGTTAAACCATGACACAGTTTAAAAAACAACTCACATCTTGCCTCTGCTTACCTCTTCATTCTGCCTTGCACCTGGGACACTTGGTGATGTAGCAGTTCAGGTTTAGCAACAGCAAGTCAGGACATCACTGAGATCATGAGCATACTTGGAGCTAGGACCAGGACAATGTCAGGACTGGGCAGTGGCCATGGTTTTATGGCTGTAAGTGTGACCCATGGTGGCTTGGTGCTTACTTTTCCAGTGATGTGAATTAGTTTGAGGTCATTCTCCAGTCGAAAGAGAGAAACTCTTGAGTAGGTCTCATATGCCTGAAGGACTGTGGAAGGAATAGCTTTACCTGATGAGAAGGAAAGGGTGAAATATTAACTTCATGATTTGATTTAAATTTTCTAGACTTACATGAGCTCATAATAACTCCTATTCTTTAAAGCTCAAAGCCAATATTGACAGGCAGAGTTTGGAGGATTAGGAGTGTCTACAAATACAAGTTTTCTAGGTCTCTGTTCAGACTTCCAACAGCTACATGTTTAGTTGCAGCGTATTTCTTTTCTACTTTTCATAGGCATTGAATTCATTCATTCATTCAAAATTCATTCATTCAAAACATTCCTACTTTTTCATAGGCATTGAATTCATGTTACATTTAATGAAAATACTGTATATCAGTTGATGGTGAAAATTTCTGCTGTAGGAACAGCTTTACAACAAAAGAAGTAGTAGAGGTTTCCAAACTGAGGTATGCTACTGTAACGTCTACTAGAGGAGTGTTGCCTGTAGGTTGAGGGAGGTAATCCTTTCCCTCTGCTCAGCACTGCTGAGACACATCTGGAGTGCTGTGTCCAGTTCTGAGCTCATCAGTACAAGAGTGGAATGAGTCCAGCAAAGGGCTGATATATAAATATAAATATATATACACACACACTGTTTATTTTATATATATATATATGTATATATATACTGAAGGACTGGAGCACCTGACATACAAGGATAGAGATGGGACTATTCATCCTGGAGAAAAGAGGTCTTAGGAATCTTATGAATGTGTATAAATAACTGACGGGAGGAGTAAAGAAGACAAACTCTCCTTGCAGGTGACCAGGGATAGGAGAAGAGGCAGTGGGCACAAGCTGAAACATAGAGAAATATTTTTTCTTATGCTCAAGTGGAATTTTCTGTGACTGTGGCCAAACAGTGGAACGGGTTGTCCCAAGAGGTTAAGGAGTCTTCATCCATGGAGATACTCAAAACACAACTAGACATGATCCTGGGGAACCTGCTGTAGCTGACCCTACTTGAGCAAAACAGTTAATCTAGATGATCTCCAGAGATGCTGTCTGATCTCAACTATAATGCGATCCTCCTTCCCACTTGTACGACATAACCTCAGAAGTGTTGCTTCAGTTGTGCTCATCTGGGCTGTGCTGAAAATTATTAACTCATTCAATCCTTGTGAACACATGAAAATCTCTTGAGAGTTTCAATATCTTAGAGAAGGTCTTTGGTAGTGGTGGTTGTTTGAGGCTATAATATGTGGTTGTTGAAATATTTGTCATAGTAATATATTACATAGGTGCTACAAGCACCACTGACTTTTTAGAAGAAAGATAAACTAAGCTGGTTTAAAATTATGATGAAACAAACTGAATTTATCCTGTACATGAGAACTGTTGATGAGCATTTCTACTCTTACAAAGCCATTCAAGCATGAGGATGCAGCAAAAAGTTCCATGCAAATCCTGTAAAATTTTAGGGTGATATGCTAAAAGTTTTCTGTTTCTGCTTTGTATTTCTGTGTGGCCTAGACAAAATTACTAAACAATCTTTGCCAAATACAATTTTTTATTTTACTTATAAGTATCTGATCCATTTACAGCAAAGCTAAATTTTTAGGTGTAGACTACTGTCTGTCCTGGATGGAAGAAATTAAGAGCATTATTTCAAAGACAGGGTGGGGTTTTTTCATTAAGGCATTTGACAATATGTTTTTTTTAATCAGCAAGAGAAAATACCTATTAAAATTTATGAACACTGAGTGGACAGCCTAGACAGTTCATGTCTGGATAATTTTATTTGGGCAGAGTTTCCTTAGAGTGACATTTATAGCCATCAGCACTTAGATTCTACTTTCAAGCCAAACAGAGTGTCAGTAATTGGTGTACCATGCTGCCATGTAGTAGTTTGTGAAGCAGAGCTGGCTACAAAACAGCATTGCAGTTTCCAGAAAATTTCTTAGAAAAAAAAAAAGTTTTGTTCTGAATCAACCCAAAATGAACAAATAAAAAAATTTAGAATTTCCTGTGAGCTGGAAGCTTCCCAGACTCTGCAGCTGCTCAGTGAAATGAGCTCTAAGCTGTGATACTGGCAAGAATGCAAAACCTGTCAAACTGCATGCACTGATTGTAAGATGCACAGTGTTAACTCCCTTCTCGTAATTGCCTCATGTATTTCTAGCATGGTACCTTGGCCTTTCTCCTTTTCCATGACTTCACATGCCAGACAGAGTTAGTTGGTGTTTGTTAATCTGGTAAACAGCTGCTCCTTGCACATGGGTCAAGGGATGGATGAAAAGAAACCAGGGCTCTACAAAACAGCTGGCGCAGTGCTTTCAGGGAAGGTTTTATGCTGAAAAGACCCCTTAGAAGACATGCTATTTGGCTGCTGTGTGTCTTAAAACCTCTCTTAACATGTAGCCACATGTGATCATGTGATTCTCCAGCTGGGCTACGTCATCTTAATTGTTCTTGCAGCACATAACTTGATGTAGCATATCCTCATGAGACTGAGGAAAGTGAAATTTAATCAGCTGAAAATACACATTTAGCTGAGAAGGTGAGGGAGTTCCCCATTTTGAGTTATTCTCATCTGATGTATCAAACCTCGAACCTTGAACTGAATGTGGGGACAGTTTCCAGGGCTGAGGTATTCTCAGGCAATGAATTAATTATTACTTTATGACCAAATTTTGTTTCCTTAGAAAATTTATGAACATCTGCACTGCTGAAATTTAAACAGGTTCAAAGAATGAAGCAGCTAATAGTGTCAGTGCCACGTGTGGGAAGCTGCCGGTCTGTCCAGAGGAGGAATCAGTGCTGTTCAGGATTTTTGGAACCAGGGGGAAATGACAGAAAGTGTCCATAAGATAGAACAATTGCATATTTATAATATGTACAGATCTTGATCATCCCATTAAAGTTAATTGTATTATTTCATGATCATTTAACTGAAGAAGTATTTAGGAAGCCATTTCTAGGATGTATTTGTATCAAGAGAAGATGCTGGCTAGGGGAACTAGAATTTAGGAACTGTGAGCCACAAAACTAGAACCGCAACCTAAAAAACACAGTGAACTTATTAATGTAAAAGAAATGGAGGAGAAGTCAAGCCTGGCTTCATGGGACAAGGAAGAGAAACAAGAAAACACATCAGATATACAGTCTAGCATAGCCTTGTAGGGCGATCTGAATGAACGGAAAAGAAAATTAGGTTTGATACAAAGGGCAGAGAGGAAGCAGAGAAGGAGCTAAGGGAAAGAGAGAACAAAAAATGGCATAAAAGCATATTCCTTTATTCTGTTAAACCTTGTTTTTTAGAATTTCCTAAAAGTTAGTGTCAGTTACAGGGCTGAAAAAGACACAGACGTTAACTGGCAAATTGAAACGCATGCAGTTATATTCTTTAAGATTCACAAATTTAATTTCTGTATTTCTCAATGAACTATGATATATTGTTCTCTTGTATCATACACATTTTTAGCACATCAGCTATTCAACATTTCTTAATACGTCTACCTCGAACTTTTCTGTTCTGACAAAGCATATTAAAAAAGATATGCAATAACTAGTCAGATTTCTGATATGCCAGACTGAAACTTTTGCTTTTCAAAATTCAGTCTTGCACCTTTAATTTTCTTAATTCTTCCCTTATTGTTCATTCATTATAGTCTTGAAGGAAACTTTGGGTGAAAGTAGTTTGATAATAGACTGATCAATAATTCTACTTAAATATTACTTTTTTCTTTCGTAGCAGATGTGGCCTAAGTTTCACAAAATAGGGTTAAAATTCAGAAATGTTGTTCCAGAAAGTTTTACTAGAGAAAACTCTTAAGTTGGTGCAAATCTGTGACACACCATGGTGCTCTTAAATAGTGGAGGGACGAAATGCATAACCGAAGAAAGCAGTAGTCTTGTCCTGTTGTTCAGCTATCTGACCTGAACACATGTTTCTAACAGAAAATATTTTTTCTCTGGTCCAAAATATTTTATTAACTTCTGAGCACTTGCTTCAAAATCCCTATCATTCCCGTTTTTTTCTGAGGTAGCAAAAAATATCTATGGAGTCAGGCCACCTAAAGAGCAACAACAAAGCATCTGAGAGGCATCTGTAATTTCTGTGTCAGCTGTAAACAATTTTAAAGTGCCAGACTTGCAGTTCAAATCAGTCCAACAGATACTGCATTCCAGAGCAGTCAAACATATATAAGATGGACTTTCTAAAATTATTTTTGTATCATAAAAAGCTGTAAATCTCTTTACATAATTAGAAATAAGATTTTGGTATTGCTATGTGAAGCTTTACAATCTGGAATGTAGTCTAATTCCACTTGTTACAGATTCAGGGCATTATAAATATAAGACCCTAGTTAAACTTGCAATTTTTAGTTTTATCCCCATGCCTTTGTAGTTTTCTGCTCAAACAAAAATAACAAGAGTTTCTGAATTTTGGCTGTAGCATTGATCCTTGTTTACTGTTTTTGTCTTGGACAAGCCATCAGTCTTCAGGTTGAAGGTACACTGAAAATTGATATAGCCCTCTCACTTGCAGTTCCTGTAGCCCTTACTTCTGAAATGATCATGACATAGGCAATCTATCATCACAGACTTTTCTGTATGTCTGTGTTTCATCAGTACTTAAATTTGTCTTTGGTAGATGTGAAAAGCTACTAAATACAGTTTAAAGTAATCCAGATAAAAAACCAACCAAACAAACCAACAAAAAACCAAACAGGAACACATGGCATTTATTCTCAGGAGTTTTTATGTGTATATCCAAGCAGGTCAGCTGTGTGTGATTCTGCCCATTGCTCTTGTTTTGGGAAGAAATGGCTAAAAGTACGTAGGTCTTTGATGCTTTTTATATTTATAAAAAATATGCACAAAATCCTGTTTCTTTCTACATAAGAATCAAACAGCTGGAGACCATTTCTTTGCTCAGATTCCAAGACGTGTTCCATCCAGCACTTAATCCTAAAGGTCTTTTCTCAGGAAACTATTCAAGTCTGCATGTGTTTGTATCCAGCATTTCTATCTGTGTGTGTCCTTTGTCCTTAAGTCTTTATTTTCACCAACAGGAACAGCTCCTGCAGATAACATTCAGCATTTTGAAGCTAACCACCATTTCCATAAGCTTTCCCCTTGCTTTTAACCTCCGTGACAGACAGTCATCACTCTCACCAGTTTTGATATGATTTAGCCCAGTTTCAAGCATCAAAAAAAGAAAAAAGAAGTATATGTGCATGTTACTTTACATGAAGACCCTCGCACGTTTGAGGAAAATGTAAACAAGAATATGTGATAAAGGTCATATATTTAACAGAACAAGAAGGAATGACAAAATAAATTACTGCACTCCTTTTGTCAAAAGAGATATCCTGAAACTCAAGCTAATGACACTGCAGTCAACGGAAAGAAACATGGCTTTGCTCTTCATTTGTCTACAGAAATATTGCAAACTTTTCCTGAAAACATGAATTTTCTCGCACAGATAAGAAATTGTAGGAAAAGGAAATGCAGAGTTCTCTTTATGAAGATCTTTTTCAGGCACAGTTGTAATATAAACTACTTCTAGAGCAAATTTAGAAACAAATTATAAGGGTGGAGCATAGTGAGATAGATACCCATATAAAGATCAGAGAGGCTTTATGGAGATCAGATGGTAAACAGCTGTTAAGCAGCTGCTCCTATGGGTGCAGTCTAAGCCTATTTCTCCATTCACTCTCTCTACCAATGAGATATTTTTCTGAAGAATGTTCAACAACCTTTCCCAAATCAGGTTCCACGTTTTTGTAGCAACACATAAAGTAGCAAGAAATGACAGAAAATGGAATGATCATCTCAGTAGCATAGAAATTCAGAATTATCTGCTCCTTCAGTCTGGTGTTTTAGATGATGCAATTTTGAAGTGGAAAGTTTAATTCTAGTGCCCAAACCTTACATACATACTATATAAATTCTGAATATTTTTTTCCCCTAGTACCACCATCAGCATCTAACAGATATCTTTGCTGTGGCTTTCCTTTCTTCAGTCTTCTTCCTAAATACAAAAGGCAACTGTACATGTTGATGACTTCTATGTATGCCGTATTATATTAGCGGGTTATTACCTAGTGACAGAAAAGCTTCAGAAGAAACCATTGTGTATATTCCTCTGTAACATGCATATATTGTAATGGGAGCTACTTTCAATGCAAAGCTGGCACCTGTGCCTACATACGTAAAATCATAATATTAAAGAAAACAAATCCAAAAAAGTATACAGCTCCAAACAATAATACTAAAAAAAAAATTAAAAAGTATTGACAGTTTTAGTCTCTAGCTGATATCTTCTTCTCTTTTACTTTGATAATCTATGCGTAGTAATAAAAACTGGAAGAACTTAATAGTAGCAATGCACTCAGGAAGACCATCGTAATCCAGGTATGGTCTGTATAAATTGAACTCGATCCAGAGCCACACTATAAGTAACTGTTGCCCCTCGGGCCTCAGCTCTGTCCAGTGATGACTACTAATCAAGGAGCAAGGAATAGGCACAGGCAGACTTTCAAATGAGATCCCACACACTGGAGAACAAAAGTAACTGGAAATTTACTTTTAAACAACTCTAATTAGGAAAGAAAAAAAAGCTATTTTCTTGGTAAAGTGGAAGTCACCAACTGTTCTTAAGATCCCTGAATCTTCTTTATGTGCAGATATAATCATGTAGGATGAGCAACACGATGCACTGGAACATATTAATTGTAGCTTACAATCAAAGGTGGAGTTGGAGAAACCAGAAAAGCAGTGCCTTTGACAGGCAGCTAAACAGAAGTAATGCACTTTCCTATCTAATTTCCTTTTGGGACGCTCCAGTATTTCCTGAGTGAGTAAGTCTTACATCTCTGTAAGACTAACTTAGAAGCAGTAGCAACAGATTTCTTGGTCTTGCTGCTTACTTCTCTTCAGACAAGTGTCTGAGAACAGTTTCAGTTCCTGTTCTTGCAACAGCTGAGCTGTTTACCAGTGATGGGACTTACCCAAAAGGAAGGTAGTGAATTCAGTGAATACAGTGAATTTGGACAGTAAAGTTATTTCTCGGGGAAAACAATTCATGCTTTTGACCAGGAGGGAGAAAAAGGAGGATCAAAATGGTGCTACTGGCAAACTTGGTGATTCAGAAGTTGAAAAGAAGGCTGTGACAGGAGATGGGTACATTTGCCTTTTGGAATGCACCTGTATGTGTGTGAGGGTTCATGGGTGTTTCAACATGCTCCTTTCCTTTCTATGTTCAACAATAACAAAAGACCTTACGTTAGTGGAAGAGAATTTAATAATTTGAGCTTCATTGACCTATGCTCTGCCCTGCACATATACCGTGTATACAATTCTATTTTTTCCTAGTGGACAGTGTTAAAGAAAACTAGATTAGTTATTCTTTATGCTCAGCCTTATTTGTTCAAATCACAGATATTACACAGAGTATTAACTTAATCATTGCAGATTTTACTTTATTTTGACCCATACTCTTAAGCTAATGGTGAAAGCTGCTTTTATAATTAAAGTGTGGACAGAATGAGATACATAGCATCAGGAGAGCTTCAGACAGGAAAAAATCATAGAGGAAAAATAAGAAACCATGGCAAGATTCTTCAAATTATAATACACAGTGTTAAGAAATGCCTTGAGACATTCTCAACAAACAGCAACAGTATTTCATTTTAATTCACATCAGAGAGGGAGACCAATCCTGAAAGTGGAACACCCCCATTTTGTTAGACAAACACATCTGATATCTTGGCTAAGAACAAAAACAAATTTTTCACCATTTAGCGACTGCTGCTAGACTCTTAGTAGATACAGTTTCTTTGGTGTACAGATTTCTTTTTTTTCTCATAAGTTATCTCTAAACAGAATTTTTCACTCCTCTCAACTTATGTCCTTTACCAATAATTGGATATCTGGATTTCTAGGAACCTAGAAAAGGCTGTATTATTGTGCATTTTTGCAGTAGGTATTTAAGATTTTACAACAGCCTCTCTTGTTATTATCACATTACATAAAGACCTGCAAAAATATATTGAGCATCTGCACGTTAATCCTGTATAGCCAATGGCAAACTGAACATTTAGAAAAATATCACTTGGACTGAGAGAAAATCAATACGTGAGCTGTGGTAGGCCATGATCAAGATGGATTAAGTCTGTCTATGACTGACCAACCCCACAGAAAATATTAACATATAAGGTCTTTCTTATGATTCATAAGATAATACAGAAAATGTGTTTACACCCACATTTTCTCTTTTCTGACAGAGACATTAAATCATAAACACACACACACACACACACACAAACCCACAACAAATAAAATAAAATAAAGTGCAATAGGTTGTGACAAGGCTTTTACACATGTAATCAACTTATGCTAAAAATTATGTTTAGAATCTAGATTTTAATTTATCATTTCCCATCCAAACACGGGGTTTGGACATATGTGTTGAGGCAGCATTAAGCGTGATACTAAGTGTGGTATTAAGAAGATAAGTATCTTGTTTATAGTAGTAGCAAAGCAGCTAATAGCAGGATAAGAAAGCTCTGTTACTGTGGAAGGAATGAGATATCCTAAAATGGTCCTTAGAACAGATAAATTATCATTTACCAGGTGGACCTTTGCAGTCATACATGACCATACCTGTTTACCATGGTTATTTCTTATAAAACAGAAAGAGAAAACAGACCAAAACAGAAAGCTTGAATTTTTATATGGCAGATAATTGTTTATGTAAGAAACATGTTAAGGATAAAAATATGGGGAGGTAGAATAGGCTGTTTTCAGCAGTTGGTCATGGATAAAACCTGTGTAACATGAAAAGTTTATGTTAAGCCAAAGGAAGATATGAATATAAAAAAAAACCTATGGGGATTTTTTTAAAATAATCTGTTTAGGCATTTGTGGGAAGTCTGCAAAAGCATGTGTTTTAAGTTACCTTGGAGACAGTATGAGCTTAATAAATAAAGCTGTTCACACATTTTTCTACTTAAATGCTATTTTGCTTTAAGATGCAAGTTCTCTTCTTTTTTAAGGCAAATAATAATAACTGGAATAGTGATGTAAGATGCAGGAGTTTTGGATAGTGTTCAAAAATAAATCAGTGATCTAAGCAAGAGCTGAACCTATCTCCCCTAATTCTCTTAAATTATTTCCCTCAGACTGATTTTCAGAATTTGTTTTTTCTTTTAGCATTGGATAAATGGTAAGGTATTATGGATTTTTTAATTGTTACAGCTGATTTTTTTAGTCTTCTCTTTGAATGGAACTTTCTGAAGATAATTTAGTAGATTATGATTTTAAATCTCAAAGGCAAACCTAGAGAACTTCTGTGTAAATAAATCTGAACTAAGAATTTTCTGGTTTTCATGTAAAGACATTTAAAAGTCTCTAAAGCCTTTAGAAGAGACATATTTAAGTTACGCACTGAGTGTTTATTTGACTGTCTAAATAGAGGTTATAAATAAGTTTAAGTATTTTAGTGATGTACACTTTTCTTAAGCAATATCTTTTATACAGTATTTTATTGACTTTAATAAGTGTGAAATGATTGGAGCTATAATGGACAGTTTATGCTTGAGTGTGCAAGAACCCTAGGTATTTATAAATGACAGATCTACACAATACCTATGAATGAAAATGACCCCAGGTAACTGAACACAGCTTGTGCTGCAGGTATGTATACAGCTAAATAATGAAATGAAACCCACAGAGGACTCTCAACATACTTGACATGAAGTAATTTATGATTACTGTTGGAGTAAAGGAAGTGACGTTCAGACTTTCTATAGATCTATTAGAGACTACAGCAGAAGTTGTATCTAAAGCAAGGTAATAGAATGTTATTTTTAATGTATAACATATAACATGTACATGGTGTGTAAAATTAGGTATGTCTACAGCAATGACAGTATGAGACTGTCTGCTAGTTTTATAACTTTATTTGACACAAAGCATGGTGCCATATAAAACAATCTTTGTTTTTCTACTTTAAATATTCAGACACACTTATAAATACTCATGACTCATTCATGTGACCTGACATCAGATGGATTGTTTTCCAGAGACTGCATTATATATGTGTGCTTAACCTGTCAGCCTGCTAGGCAGAATCACTACCATGAGAATGATTACATTTTGTTTTTTAATAAGTCAGCGTTGTAACATTGTCCAAAGGCGGAAAAAAATCTTATCTCCCAAACAATAACCCTGAACTGAATATAGAAACAAAAATCCTTCCCTTGTATGCTTCACCTACCTAGATTTCTCTACTCTTTTCCCATTGTGATAATTCTTTCATATTTTCTCCTTTTTAGGCTGAATGTAGAACTGATTGTCACTATCACTGAATTCCTCACTGCAGTTGTGCAGCAGCAGACATCGCAGCCAGTGATCTCAGCTAAATGAAGACTAATGCCCAGATTCAGGCTAGACAGCTCAGGTCAGTATGCTGGCAGAAGACCCATAAGTTGAAAGTCTTTTGAGCTTGCAAAGAACTGCAGGGAATTCCCTGAGAATCAAATAGTTTTATATAGCTGGATCAAGGACTCAACCATAATGAGACAATTCAGCCATTGGTTGTTCTATACTCACACACTTTTTTTATTTCCAAAGTTTACTTTTTTTTCTTCTTCTTTTTTTTTAAACTTTTTATTTTGCTATTTCTATTTTCATATAAATTCTCTAGTCACAAGTTCTTTGATATCGCAAATGTTGGGGCTGCCAAAATCTCAGATTTTTTTTTCTAGATGTGATATAAGTGCATGATGCAGAATGTGCCATGCATAGAAACATATGGCCTTTCTAATATGAAAGCTGTTGCTGCTCCATTCAGCATCTTGCAGGGACCTCTCTGTTTGCTGACTACTCCAGAGCACAGCTGTTCATATACTGGGCAACGGCCAATGGCTCTGGGTGCTCCAGTGCTCCCATCTCTTTCAGCGACCCCAGAGCATCCAGTGTTCAGATCACTTCCATGCTGGCTTCCTCACTCAGGCTCCTTTATTTAGGTAGTATGACAAGCAGAAAATGAAGCAAAACCAGCCCAACCCAGCCCAGCCCCCTTCCTACTGACTAGGCAGCCACCCATTACTGAATAGGCACAGAGAAGTTCAAGTCACCTAGTGTTCTACTTACATTAGAAAGGGTTATTTTTTTTGTGCTTATTTATTATTAACCTTCCACCTGGCATTTAGAGGACATTTATGCTCTGTAAGTTGTTGCACTTGTTAATTGAATTCTTATGCTTCTCCAGCTGTTACACCTGCCAGGAAGCAGCAAGAGCCAGCAGCTCCTGCAAGGGCAGGTGACCTGGAGGCAGGTAGTGGTGGCAGTGCAAGGGCCACACAGGATGGACACAGGTGAGCAGCTCTGGCAGTGGTCATCGGGTTCAGCCAAGAGTCCAGAACATCAGGCAGGTCTGTAGCGATAAGGCAGGTCCAAGGTCAGGCTACAAAGTCACAGTCATGTCTGCAAGCTAGGCTCTGGGTCAGAGTCAGGGAGACACAGGACTGGGCACAGGCATACATGCAGTATTGTTCAGGCAGAGGTCAAGGGCAAGAGCCTGAGTTTAAAAGCAGCTCCCAGGCACAGGGAGGCAGGTCTCTGCTGGGGCTTCTCACAGCCAGAGAGGAGCATCTTCAAAGTCGGCCCCGAGCCCAGGCAGCCGAACCCTGGGGGCTGCAGGGAAGGCACTCAGGGACCTGAAAACATCTAATGCTTTCAAGAACTGGGTATAAGACAGTATTAAAGCAGATCAGATACAAGCAGGTCAACCAGACTTGGCACTATTTTTCCTAGCAGCACACGTGCCTTGTATATGACAGGCTACTGGGCCACAGCCTCCCTGTTTTTTCACTTGGCCAACAGCTAAACCCACACTTGTCTTACTTTCAGGCTCATATTAGAGTCTCCTTTATACATACTGCTGTCACTGTTGATAAGTCACTTAAGGCTCATGTCAGCCTGCAATATTGTTTTAGTCTTTCCATAACAAAATGTAAGTCAGTGTTTCCTTAGACAACAGGAATAGACAGGTAAGTGAAAGGAATGCGTATATGCATGTGTGTGCATGTTTGTGATCGTGTGGGCACATGATTGTGTGGTTTTTCAATTACTTTAAACTCCCACTAAACTCTTCAGTCTGAGGAACTGAACTTTGATAATGGTGTAAGCTATGTTGGTACCATTAGGTTATTGTGCTTACATTACAATCTTTATCACATATACAACTTTTACGAATCATAATTAATGATGGTGCTTATTCTTCATTTTGAAACAATTTAGTATATGTGTTTAAGCCTTTCTGAAGAACTCTTTTTTTCTTTTTTTTCAGGAGAAATCAAAAGCACTATCTCATAACTGGATTTCTGTGCATAATTCCCCATAGTCAGTGGGGTCTTTACCTCCATGAGGGACCGGTCACTTGTAGCCTATTGGAAGGCAGGGAGGTAGCAAGGGCATTGTCTGAGGGTATGAGCTTATGGTACGAGAGGCATGCAAAACAGGGGACTGAAAATTTGCCTGCCTCCTATTTGACTTCCGATTACATTCTCATATTTAATTTCTTATCAAAGCTGGACACAAACCCTGTCATGCTTTGCTAAAGCCCACAGATGTAGAAATACATTCTATCTATACTCTGTCTCCTGTCTTCTTCCAGAATGGGGTAAAAGTTCACAGCTATCTGAAGAAACTGGCATATATTTTGTTTTCCTTCCCCTTACCTACCAGAATTAAGAGCTATACTGCTTTCCTTTGTTTATACCTTGCCTGCTTCTTGATTCAGATTCTGTTGTGACATTTAAATGAAAAAAATACTGTGAAAGACACTTAATACTTATTTATAATTCAAGTAAAGGTCATAAACTCTGGACTTTTCTTTGTATTTTTTCTTTACTCTGTCAGGCTTGGATATTTAAAATAATGAGTAGAACATTTGCATAAATAGGGATTATAGAGTAGGCTGGATGCACAAATAAATATTGTTTCATAATTAGATTCAAGTTTTACAACACAGCCAAATAACCGAAGAAGAATATCATAGAGGAAAATCTGAAGGAAATAAATTTTCAGTACACATAAGAAGACAGAATCAAATTAACAAAGGAAATTGAAAATTCCTCTTTAGATAGAGACAGAATTTGAGAACAGAGGAGTTTCAAGTACATGGATTAGAAAAGATACTAAGGTCCAGAACTATACTAGTGCTTGTGCACAGACTGAACTTGTCATAAGACAGAAAAAACAAGAATGAATTTTGAGGGTAGCTCATTCTAAATGATCTTCTGAGAAAAATGCTGGGGAGAAGCTGAGAAAGGAAAGAATGAACCTGAAGGAGACTAAATCTGTTCTGTGAGCAGTAAAGGCACAAATTGGAGCTCTGGAAAAAATCACGTCTTCATCAGTTTTGTGGCCTTTCCTGAGGACTTAGCAATGGCTGTTATTTACACAGTCTTTGCCTTTCTCAAGAGTTCTCCCAATATGTAACTATCGTAATACGACCAATTTGAACAACGTGTCATGTTATTTAATAGGGCCTAAGGCAGTGAGATAAAGTGAACTAAATTATTCTGGATCAGAAATTCTGCTACGTTTTTGCACTTAACATCTTATCTACACTTCTAGAAATTATGGATCATTTCCATTTTAAAAGTAGCATGTTCCTATACTATTATGCTAATATTTTTTTCTGAAGTACCTGGCTTAACATTTGTGGCTTAATCTGCATTCCTTGTGTGATCTTGTGACCTAGAGTTCTTTTAGAAAAAAGCAATCTATAATCATACATTAACTAGATCATTGTAATTTAAAGGAGCAAATTCTACTATCTAGGGGAGCATCAGGGCTAAAATAAGTGTAGCTTTTGGCCATAGAGATCCTGAAATATTACAGCTTCTAGTAAAAGGCAACTGTACTCTAATTAACATACACTATAATTGAAGTCTAGTTATGTATCAGTGGTTAAATGAAGCTTCAAAAGGAATCAAGCAAACAATAAGAGAAAAAAAAAATGCACTGCTTGGAAGAGTAAATCTTTGATGATGACAGCTTGTGTGCTACAGAAGGTCCAAGGTGCCAGGGCGAGGAGAACTTGTTGCTTACATGCCCAGGGATAGTTTATTTTCCCCAGATGTCTGGCAGAGCTTGAATCTCTAGTGAGTGCAGATTTTAAATTAAATTTTGACTCTGTGTGGTCCTTTCTTTACTACTGCTGACATTGGCTAACATGGTACATTAAGAATTCCCATGGCAGCCACAGGAAATTTTGGACGCAGGAATGAAATCCACAGCACTGTGCTGTCAGGTTCAAAACCCAAAAATGCCTCTCAAAAGTATTTCTTTTTAAGAAGGAGTAATTAAATCTAAAAAACTGGCTAAAAGAGAGCCACTGTTGCAGTTTATGTTCCTGTGTACATTGCAAGTGTCAATTGTAAGTATGTAATACAGTGCTACAAACACCTTCCAAGTAGGAGGGGAAAAATAAAAAAAGAAAAAAAGAAGAATACTGTGTAGCTGTGGAGGACTTTATTTGATCTCACAAACACAAACTTTAGCAGTCGTCTGAGGCACAGGAAAAAAAAAGCTTGGATGAAGTTTTGCAGATGCAAGAACAGTTTGTCAGCAGTCAGTCAATAGAGTGTTCAGACAAGTTACTAATTTTCCTAAGAGCTAAAGTAGGTCAAGACAAAGAAATTGTCTGCCTCTTTTATGAAGAAATTTCATGCACAGGTATAGTAGTTGCTTACAGAGGAAATAAACTGAACTTGTAGCTAGCAGCTACAAGGATACACAAGTATAAGCAATCCCTTCCTGCAGCAGCCCTAAAATTCCCTTTGACACTGATTGGACATGGCACTTTGCAGAGTAAACAATGCTACAATTACTTATGTTTTCTTGAAAAAACAAACCCCCAAAATACCCTGTGGCATTTTTAAGGTAACTCTAGGCTCAGTCTGTTCCACAGTAATAACCATTTTGTGGGGCAGCCTTTGCTTATCAGTATTTGAAGGCTGCAGTGGAGGAACAACCTGATCATGACAATGTAGAGAATTTGGGAAAAGTGGGTAAAGAGAGAGAGATACTGATTCCTTTCCTGGCTTGCAGAAGTTTGCAAAAGAAAGAAACATTTAAAAATTTTGCAACCAATGAAAGATACATCTTCTAGGAGATTTTGATATTTTTTGGACAGCTCATTAAAGATTAGCTCATCATTGCTCTGTGACACTTTGAAACAAAAGTATGTAATTTCTGCTGCTTTACTTACATCACCTATTAAACTTGCCCATTTCAGTGCCTACTAAAAGCATCATTTGGTGGTGTGGGGGAAGTCTTTTTACACATATGTGGGCTTTAGTCTGTGTTAAGAGCTTAAGTGATGCATCAGTTTCATCTGAGCATAATTTTCTTTGAAGCCAAACCTTAAATCCCTGCTGATAGAAACTGAGAGAGTTTAGTCCTTGAGACTGTGAGTGGCAAGAAAGGCACAAAGGTGAAAAAAGACATGGCAGAAAATCACAGCATCAAAGATACAGGGTCTGTCACAAAGGATGAGGGTGAGTAGTTGATAGAAGCAGTCAGGCATTGAGAATAATCACAGAACAGCTGGAAAGGCCAAGAGACCCTGGATGTCAGGGAGCATTAGAGATAGCTTAAGTGTGTCAAAGCCCAGGATATTGCTTCCTGGGGTTCCCAGGAAGAAAGATGGGAGCCAAGATTTTCTCAGGTGATTTGTAGCTTTAGGGGAGCTTTATTTCTAAAAAAAATCTCAGAAATTCAGTTTTCCCTCTGGTGCATCTTCTGGTTTTGGAATGTGAGCCTAAAGGATGTGCCCATCTGTTCTATAGGAACAGTTTCAAAGGTGCTTCTGGGTCTGCAAACAAATTGTAAGTTTGCTGAGTGGGTATAGAAACACTGTCACTGTTATGTCAGGGAGTAACACCTCAATGGTGCTCATCCTGGGCACTTGTGCATGCTTCGTGAATAACCTACAGTGAGAAGCGCTCCTGAGTTCCCACAAAAACCACTCATAGCAGTAAATTGCAGAGCACTCAAGCAGCAATATGTCCTCATGCTGCATCCTAGTACCAGCAAATAGTTACGTACACTGCACGAGTTCATCTCTATTATAAAACAGTAGATACAGCTTTTTAATTTTTCAGGCTTTGGACCCAGGAGGAGCAGGCCCAGGGAATTCCCAGGCAGTTCGCTGCCTCTTCCACAGAGGAGTGGGCTTTCACCAGGACAGCACTGAGAAGGTACGGCTATTACACCCACCCTTTTTGTGATCCTTAATTTAGAAAAACACTTTACTCCACCAGCAAAAATTCATTGTTTGTTGGAGATTAGCACTGCTGTGCTGCTGAAATCCCCCTAGGAAGCAGAGGATTCAGCAAAAGATGGCACTAACTACTCGTGGCATGGCTTTCTACCTGCTCTACCTTGAAAGGATAGAATGACTAAGCCTTGGGTTTTGCTGTTCATGATTTGAAATGAATGAGTTAAGTGAGATGCATTCAGTGTTCCCTCTGGAAAGTGAAACCAGGAAATAATGGTAGAATTAACTTTATTTATTGACCAGTAAGGGAACTGTTTATAAAGGTTCTTCTAATGCTTCCCTTCACAAATTTTCTGAAAAAAAGAATTTACTGTAAATGAATCATATGTTCCTACAACTTATTCTGCAACAAACCATTTCTAGCATCAATTCCAAACTTTTTGAATATTGTTAATAAATATTTATTCCAGTAGAAACATTTTGTTCAATCATACTCATTTTAGTCACTTACTGTTTCTATTCTATTAAGTGCAGGCTGTGGCAATTTTATATCAGCCCATATGTTTGTATATTTTTCCTTCTGTTTCATTCTCTATAATACTGTATGCTCTTTGAACTGAATCTTCTTATACCTTTCTGCAGCAGTTATGACTGAAAATTATGAGTTTGGCCTTTGAAAAACTTCAACAGTAACTATAGAAAAAGCAAAGGAAAATAAAATCAGTCTAGCGACATGCTTTATAATATGTTAATTGGTGGTAATTGAAGATTAGCCTGCCCCGCTTATTTTCTGAACCGGTTCCTGCCTGTGTAATAAAATTGTTCTCCCCTTGCATGTTACAGACAATAGAATAGCCCTCTATGGCCCCAGACTTGCAGACACCTACGTCTTCCACTAATATTTCCATTAACTTCATTGAAACTACCTGAGTGAACCGACTTAGTTGCGTATGCCAGTAGCTGGGAAATTGAAACCTTTGTTGTTATGCAGTTTCTGGATGATTTTTTGTCTAGATTTTTCTTCTTTCCAAACCATCAGCCATTACTGGATCACGCAGCTACTTAACAAAATAGTTTGCATTGTTTATTCTCCAGTATGTCTAATTTGATGTTGATAATGTTCATAATTTATCATATTGTTAAATTTATTTTTTTGCTGATAGCTGCAGCCATTCTAGAAATACAAATTATTTAAAAACTGAGTTTTATTTAAAAACAAATAGGAAATACTTTCTTGTCCTTATGGATACAGATACAATGAGAACTACATGAAGATAAAGGACAATTAAAAGGATTTTAAAGTTGTTATTATAATTGTCTTGTGTTTTAGGCCAGTCTTGTTATATTCAAAAATTTGTCTCATGGTTTCTTGAAATTTGAAGGCTGATGAGGGACCTCTACAGGCTTGAGGACTGGGCCCATGCGAACATCATGAAGTTCAACAAAGCCAAGTGCAAGGTCCTGCACCTGGGTCAGGGTAACCCCCAGTATCAATACAGACGAGGGGATGAAGGGATTGAGAGCAGCCGTGCGGAGAAGGACTTGGGGGTACTGGCAGATGAAAAAATGTTCCTGAGCCAGCAACATGGGCTTGCAGATCAGACAGCAATCATATCCTGTGCTGCATCAAATTAAGTGTGGCCAGCAGGTCAAGGGAGTTGATTCTTCCTCTGTACTCTGCTCTCATGAGACACCACCTGGAGTTCCAGCTGGAGAGTCCCTGGTACAAGAAAAACATGTATGTGTGAGACAGGGTCCAGAGGAGGGCCACAAAAATGTTCATAGAGCTGGAGCATCTCTCCTGTGAAGAAAGGCTGAGAGTTGGGATTGTTCAGCCTGAAGAAGAGAAGGCTCCAGGAAGACCTTACTGCAATCTTTCAATATATAGAAGAGGCTTATAAGAAAGACTGAGAAAGACTTTTTACCAAGGCCTGTAGTGACAGGACAAGGGGAAATCATTTTAAACTGAAGGAGAGTATATTTAGACTGGACATAAGGAAGAAACCTTTTATGGTGAGGGTGATGAGACACTGGAGCAGGTTGCCCAGCAAAGCTGTGGGTGCCCCATCACTGGAAGTGTTCAAGGTCAGGTTGGATGGGGTTTTGAGCAACCTCATCCAGTGGAATATGTGCCTGTCCATGGTAGAGGGGTTGGACTAGATGATCTTTGAAGGCCCTTTCCAACACAAACTATTCTGTAATTCTATTATATTGCAATAATTGAAATTATTGTATATCATTTATTATTCTCATTAGATATTGCTCAGAGATTCCAGAAAACTTGCTGTCTAAGAAGAAACTACAAATAGTTGTTACAAAATAGTTCAAAATCAATTTTTTAAACTATTTTTTGAAACAAAAATAATCTACTTAATTATTTACTATTCTCAAACGTATTTAAATTTCTGCATAAGATAACTATTTTCCTTACTCTTCCACCTACTCTGGTTCCATTCTCTGGATGGACAGAGCATATGACCTGCTTTTGTGAGGGTCTTTCTGAATGTGTCCTATATCCTCCATGATCAGCAGCATGCTGCTGTAGAAAGCTGCAGCAAGGAACACCTAGTAGGATCAGAGAGAATGACCTGTTGCATCTGGAGAGGAAGGATGGTGTCATGTTTTCGACTGATTCCTGAAAGCTCTATTGGATCTAGGCATGTAGAAACTGCAGTTCTTTTGGATCAAAATTGGACATACTCATTTCACCAAACGCAGATATTTCTGTGTATGAACTAGTCACACAGAGTTCTCATGGTCAATGGAGAGAATCAGCAGAAAAACTTGAGGGAAAATTAATCTTATTCAAAAGCAGAGATTGAAGTATTTTATCAAAACAAAATTTTTTGTCTACTAACTGTGGAGTGATTCTAACATAGAAAATTCTGAAATATGAACTTACAGTATAAACATCTACAGTTAGGTGAGAGAAATCCCATTCATAATGCCTCTGGGGAAGCAAGGGGAAACACCATTAGGAAAGTAGAAAATTCATAGAAATTAGAGCTCTAGGAATGGTAAATTGCCACTGAACTGTTCTTCCAATATCCAGTTTGCATCTGGGGTTATAAAATGGTTGTGTTCCAGAACTACTTCTGCTGACTTGCCCAAGTGTTTTGGTCTTGTTCTGTTAACAACTAGGCTAAGCAGAAATAAAACTTTATAATTCTGAAAACATGTTTCTACATATTATACTGCCGAGAAAGCTGTTCATCAGAAAACTTGTAAATTAGGAAAATACCATAATTATTTCTGGGTTATAGAGAATACTGAAAATGGTAATTAAAAAATAAAAAATCAGTGGAATGCCATCTACCTGAGATTTGCTCACAGAATTCTTCATTTATTTATTTGTTGTATAAAGTTGACCATAAATAATAAAAAATTCAAAACAAGTTGAAAAAATCTGGCATATCGGTATCAATGGGAACTTGGAGCTTAATCCCAGTGCCACCTTTGAAAGTCTGAGCAATACAAGCCAGTACTGTCAATTACTGCTGGTTGTTTTGAGAATACCATTTGGATAACACAATCATAATTTCATAAAATCCATCACTCTTCTACTTCATTGCCAGATCTCCAGTTTTCCAGTTTTCAAAAAAACTTTTCATGCAATTCTTTATTGTCAATATAAAACCTACAAATTAATGTACAGTAAATATAAAATATAATCAGAAAACTGTTAATATGAAATTAATAAGAATATATTGAATAGAATGTCAAAAGAAATGGCTTGATTTCTATAGTAGTTGTATCATTCCATTACACAGGAGATGTATTAAAACACAAGTCCACTCCTAATCTTCTGTTCTTTTCTTTTTAAAAGAAAATAATACCATAGTTTTCAATTATTTTAGTAAAGTGGTATTGAATCTACAATTAGGCCAAACAATGCAGGTCCAGCTTTCTTCAGGGATGCAAATCTTAAATTTCAAATGTCTGAACAGGGTAAAAAGCAATTATTATATCCACAACCTTATGTTTCTTGTAGTTTCTGCTACAATCCTGGCTATGTTGGTTTGACTGATTTTCTTGACAGAACAGTCACCAATTTTTTAGAATCATTTTGCAGTGTACGTTTTGCCTCTTTTTGGATTTTACAACATCATTTAGAATTTCAACATTTTAAAAGATGATTAAAGCAATACTTTTAAACAACTAAAAATTTTACACTCCTTTGGTCCCTGTCCTTTACTATAATAACAATGATAAAGATCAAAAGGAAATAGCTGCCCTGTTTCTACAAAATAATACTGCTCTGCACCCTGAAAGCTTTCCCCCCTGCCCAGATCAAATGTGCAAAGAATATAATTTCTGCATATTTGTGCTGTGTCTTTTTCCATCTTCAGAAAAATTGTTAGTAGTGGGCTAACTGACTAGGTGTCAAATAATTGGACAAGATCTTCTGTAAGTGTTCATTTCCACAGCCTTTTATAAGGTTCCCACATCAATCATATTCTATGACATCTAATACCAGATAAGCAGCACCAGGCTCTTAACAGATACACATTCTATGTCATGGTGCACTGAATCATGCCAAGAAGTCTCTAACATCTCATTGCCACATACGTTGGCATTCCTGCTACTTTTCATTGACCTGTAGCTAAACAAAGTTTTCAAGAACTTAGTCCACACAGTAATTTTAGGAATTGCCATACACTTTCTTCAAGACGACACTCTTCAGTCAGAGCATAATGTAGCTCCGCATCAGTGTCTAGGTGCAATGTGCAGACAGATTCTACTGATTTTGTATTAAGTAAATGAAGGGGAGGTACTGAGGGGAAATCACAGAAACTCTTTGCAGACTTAAGGAAATTTATCATTTAAGTTCAAATAAGGACAAGAGACTCAAGTAGTGTAAAAGCCATTTTGACCAACTGAACTGGACCTCTCTGTACACAAATATGCTCTGTCACATTGTTCTTTAATTTTTAAATACTCCTAATCAGTACATTACTGGTCTGAAGGTACCTGCCTCTGAAATACATGGAGATCCATTTCACTGTCCAATAATGTATATTTAGAAAGGAGATTAACTCTACATTTTTTATTGTAACTCTATTCTATTGGAAACTCATTGTGTTTTGGACTGTTTGAATTAAAATGGACAAACAATGAGAAAATGTTCACTAGGGAATGATCAGCTAGGGTTGAGGGTTGGCATTAACTTAAAATATCTTTTCTATATTTAGATACTTTCTTTAATACTTGAGGATACTATAAGCTTGAAATAGTAGTTCTTTCTTAATTTAACTTAAGCTACATTATGCAGATAAGACACTGAAAGTTAAAAGCACACCTTTTCTTTTTTCTGCAGTGTGGGCATACCCTCTTGGGCAGGTTAAAATAGCCCAAAAGAAGATTAAGTACTCCCTGTCTGTCAGAGAAGGCTATAAACAAGGTAAGAAGTGTTATTTTGAGAGATCATATGAAAAACAAACAAGTGGGGAAGTCCTTACAGCTTTTTTTTTAAACCAGGAAACTGCATTTATTTGTATTCTGATTCTTCTGGATATCTTCTGTTTGAAGAATAAATTGGATCTTGAAATAAATGCTCTGAAACATATTCTAGAAAAACACTGTTTCTGTTCTGGGGTGCCGAAATAGCTCAACAGCACGCATATAGTCTTTTACACTATTTCAGTTATTAACAGAAAAAATTATATTATTCCTTTCTCATTTACAAGCTTTGACAGCTTTGACTTAGTTTGTGAAATCTGCCACAAATGAAGAATCCTGTTCCCAAATAAACCCCTGCTTTTCAGCCTGTGCCATTTGACCAAGATGCCTGTAAAGTGCTGTTACAATGTCTAGGCAAGTTCTTTCTGTGACACCCAGTCCTGTGATATGTTCTAGCTTCTTCTCAAGCTTATTTGAGCTTGCTGTCAGTTAATTTACACTGGCCTTTTGATAATATTCCCTAACAGAGTTTTGATTCTTGGTATAAACCTACTTTCTCATAATTATTTTCTATTTGAAAATGAAAATTAAAAAATCTTGCAGTGTTATTAGTTATTTTCATTATAATATTTTGTATTTTTTTAAATATGAAAAACTTTCCTTGATTTTGGGTATGTAGGGGAGGATTGCATGCATTTATTTTCAAAGCCTTAATTCAACGTTTAGTGAACAAATCTCAGATTCCAGGGGCTTCAAATCCCTATACGACTTAATATCAGGTAGTATTATAGAGTCAAGTACTCTATTTATATTCTTTTCTTCTCTTCAGCTTTTCTTATTGACACTTACCATCTTAGCATTATTGTGTTGTGCTTATCTGACTAGTTTTCATAAAACTGGCAGATCAAGTTTGTTGCTTTCTGCAACTCATGATGAATTACTTGACAAAGTGTATCAGCTTCCCTTGTTTTCTTGTATGATTGTCTGTGTGCTTTCTGAAACGAAATCAACTACATCACGTTGGCACTTTAAGCTCCTTTCAAATTTTCTTAGAGATTATATAAAATCATGATTTTTTTGAAAGTTGGAGGGACAAATAGAATACCTTGATGTCTTCTGTAATAGAGGCCATAGACTGTTTTATGTAATATTGCTCTTTATCACAACATCTGTAACTAGTCTTTACGGAGAATATTTATTATTTAGTTTTATTATGGAGTTTTAAAAGGGTAATCACCTTTTAACATAAGTAAAAAAGGCTGACAAACAGAGAAAAATAAGTAAAGATTCCAAATAGAATGTAATTTCATTTGTTTGAGAAGAGTTATTCTGTAATATTTTTAAACTGTAAAGCTTCAGCCTGGGTAGAAATTCATATTAGAACATGCATAGTTTGGTCTTCGTTGCTTAACTGTTGACATTTTAACAGGATAGAATTTACTGAAACTGCTTGCTTATCACATTAATTTCTAATGCGATCACACTATTTCTTTTGAAAAACTTTAACACTTTGGAAAACCACTGACATTTGGTCTGTCTGAGTGAAGTAAGATATTTCTGAGCTCATATCAAAATAAACTGTAAACTGACAGTGGCTTCATCTGTGATGTTTTTTCTAGGGTTTAGGTATCATAACACGTATTTAGTTACTGATAGGATTATTCCTGCCAATGTACAAGGAACATTGTTGAGTCCAATGAACTCTTAATAAACATTTGTTATCATCTGCATACCAAAGGATGCTTCTTTTCTTGTGCATGCATCCCATCTCATATTTTCTAAGAAATAACCCTGACAATTTTAAAAGGGTAACTTCTGTAGTCTGAAAAACTTCACTTGTGAATTTCTGTTTGCTGTTCTCCAGTGACTTTGGCATGTCAGGGACATATTCTGTTTATGAATAAATCAGTGAAAAAAAACCCTCTAGCCTCTCTATTTGAAGAATAACTTTTAGCTGGCTGAATGCAAGTGTTTTACAGAGTCAGTCAGTATCTGGCCAATAGCCCAAAACTCTTAAAATTTTTGTTATAATGATCCTGTTTTCTTTTTAAAGAAAGACTGTTTTAAAGACTTAAAACAGTCAGTGATCTGTGTGATCCTTAAGGAATTTATCTGCTTCATGCCAGTGTGGAGGAGTATTTCATGCTTCTGAAATTCAGCTCAGCCCTCATGACTTGGCTGCAAAGTTGTGGTGGGTTGAGCCTATCCAGCAGCTAAGCCCCCACACAGCTGCCCACGCACCTCTCCCCCAGCAGGATCGGGGAGGGAATCAGAAAAGCAAGAGAGAGAAAAATCTTTTTGGTTGAGATAATGACAGTTTAATACAGAAAGTGAAAGCAAGGCAAAATAAAGAATGTATTCACTAGTTCCCATCAGCAGGCAGATGTTTAGCCATTTCCAGGAAAACAGGGCTTCATCACACATGACAGTTACTAGGGAAAACAAGGGCCATAACTCCAAACATCACCCCCTTCCACGTTCTTTCACCAGCTTTTATTGCTGAGCATAATATCGCATGGTATGAAATATCCCATTAGTCAATTAGGGTCAGCTGTCCCAACAGTGTCTCCTAATCTCTTGCTTACCTCCAGCCTACTCACTTGGCGGGCAGTGGGAAAAGGAAGGAAAAAAAGATAACCTCCATGGGTTTTCTTGAGGGAGGCAGCATGAGAAGCAGAAAAGGCCTTGATACCATGCAAATACTACTCAGCAATAGCCAAAACACTGGTGTGTTAACACCATTTAAGTCACAGATCCAAACCACAGCACCAGGCTTCTTCTATGAAGAAAATTAACTCCATCCCAGCTAGATCCAGGACAAAAGTCAAATTCCTTCTTGTTTTTTCTGGGCCTGATTATTAAAAGCTTTAATTCTTATCATTTCATCTCCAGTAGGAAAAGCAGAAGGTAGCTACAACTGACAGATGACAGTTTTCAGGCCGTTACGGCTTTTAACCTCATCAGCCTAAGATGATTCTGGATGTCAGGTCTCACACTTCTCAGGCAAGTGCTGTAAGTACCAGGCAAATGGTGGCCTCCCCATTCCTTGCAGAGCATTTCAGAAGCAGATCAGCCCCTTCACATTTTTGGATTTTGATCTTGTTTTTCTCTCCCATTACATCTGGACCGCACATCTAAGATGTGCGTTGTTCTGGCAAGCTGAAGCATTTAGAAGACTGACTTGGTTTTATGTGGTTTTTAGATTGTGGATTCACAAATAGACTTGAGTGTTGCCAGACTGACCAGTACAAGTTTTTAGCATGGTTTCTCAGTGATGAGGGTATTTGATCAAGATCTGATTTCTGTGTTTCCTCTGTCTTTCCAGGCTCAGAAGCCTTGCCTTCTCAAGCCATGAACTGTGCTGTGGTTGGTAGGTGGCTTATGTCCCTACCCTTGAACCAATGTGAAATTGCACAGCAGGAGAAATATTGCAGGACATTGTATGTCAGGCAAGGCAGAGAAAAGAATGAACCATTAGGCAGTGAAAATTAGCCTGTCTTGAAGTTAAAAAATGATTATCAGGGGATATTTCAAGCTACAGCAACTAGATTATGTAAAAATTATATTAATGAACTCTTCTTTTAGCATTTTTAAGTTTGTGTCCCTCTGTGCAACAAAATTAAAAAAAAAAAAAAAGATAAATAAAAGGAAAAAACAATGTAATCCCAAACCTGCCAATACCACTGTAAAATTGAGGCATGAACCAGGAAGCTTTTGAATTAGTAAGTTATATTTGCATCAAAATCAGATTAATTTTGCTAGGAAGAGCAACCTCATATGCTGGGATTGGGAGAGGATATTTTTTCTGTAATTGCAAATTTTTCTTTAAATAATTAGTGCTGAAATGCATTTTTAAATTAGCGTTTCTAGAGTTCCACTGATCTCAGTGGATTTTTCATAGATTTAAGGATATTGTCAGATTGATCAGTTACTCTACAGGTCTAAAAGCACTTTCTCAGATTGTCATTTTTAATGTATTTTATTATTAAGTAAAAAGGCAGAAAAAGGCTGTGAGAGAAAAGCCCTCCTGTTTTGGAGCTTCATTAGCACCAATAAATCCGGTTGCATGTAAATGATCTGAAAAACTCAGAGCAATTAGTTTTCCTTTTAAGCTGAGTGGTTTAGTGCAGATTGGTAGCTAATCAAGCTGGGAAATTGAAATAGTGTGTAAAAAAATTGTTTATGAGTAATATTGTAAACAAGCATTGCAGATAGTTCTGTACCTGCTTTAGTGCTATAATAAAATAAGTGGTGAAATCAGCTTTGCATCCATTTAGGTGTAATTGTACAAATTGCTAGCTAATCAGAGTGAGAAAATGAGCCAGGGCTTGGGAGAACAATGCTGCGTGCTATTAACTTGGTGTTTAACTATGTATTTAAAGCATTTGGAGATGAAGACTTTTTAAAAAGTAAACATAGATTTATTTTTTTATAAAAAGCGTGCCTGATTCTCAATTGGTTTCATTAGTGTAATCCAGAAGAAATTCCACGGACATTTGTGAAGTGAATTCAAACACAAAATGATGTAAGCAGTTTGAGAATCAGCACTATTTACTTTATAGTTTTCTGCTGTGTTAAGCCATAGGCATTTCATTAAAAATGCAAAACTGGTCAAATGCATAAAATTCCCACAAATAAACAGCTCAGTTTATCAAGCCAGCTGCAATCCGCAGTTCAATGGATTTTGACATGCTCAACACAGCAGGGACTTAACTGGAGCCATGTAAGCCTGGCTCAAAGGCTTGTGAACTTTTCAAGAAGTTCAAAAAAGCTTGAAAAATCATGACATAAGGAAGGATCGACTTGATGTTTATTTCCTGTACATTCTGTTTTATTTAAAGTTTTACTTGCTTTAGTGCTGTGCATTAATGTGTGAACTATCCAGTCTTGTGGATGCAACCTGATGTTTTTGAGTTTTAAGAGGTATGACACAAAATAAACTTACGCATATTGATCTGGCAAAAACATTTAGATACTGCTGTCATTTACCCGTCCCACAACAGTACTTTTGAAAGGCTCTGCTACTCTACCAAAGACATCTCTGCATGTTATATCTATAATATTCACAGAAATAACAAATGTGTAAAAAGAAAAATAATCATCCTGTAACAATGTATTCATAGTGCTGAAAGGAACTTCAGTAGATCACCTATTCCTTTTACTATCTCAGACAGCAGCAAATTTCCCTCAGTTATTTCCAACAGCTGTTAGTTCAGCTCACAAGGAAGAAAAAAGTGATGAGATAACACAGTCTCAGAGGAAACTTCACTAATATTACCATGGAACATTTTTATGCTAAAAGTAACTTTATACTTTTTTGAGATTGAAACCCATTATTATTTATTCTATTCGCTGTGGTCATAAACAGAGTATTCCTTTCTTCCCAACAGCAGCCTTTTATGTTTTTAAAGGCTATCTCAATCCACCCCAGGCTTCCCCAAGCTAACAATTCCAGTGTTTTCCAGCAGTTTCAATGTTTTCTTATAGGTCGTGTTTTCTAGACATCTGATCATTCTCAGTGCTTTCTCCTATACTCTCTGTGCCAGTGTTTTAGCCTTGAGGCCTACCAATAGCAAGTAGAGGGAAAAAATTACTACGTGCATCTTACAGGTGATGATGCTCTTTATATATATCATGATAATGTCTGGGTTGGTTGGGTTTTTTGTTGTTTGGTTTGGGTGGTGGGGTTTTTTTGCAGAATTTTGACTGATGTTCTAATTATGATCTACTACAACCCCTACATCCTTTTATACAGAACTATTACCTAATGTGATGCCTTTGAAACAAGTTTATGCAAACGGTTAATCACTTGGCACTTGCTTGTGTTGAATTTTATCTAATTGTTTCTTCAAATTCTCAAAATTATTTTGAATTTTCTTTCAATCCAGCAGCATATTGGCTACCCTTGTTGGCTTAAACTTTTTGGAACGGTTAGTAAGAATACCCTGTACTTACTTAGCCAGGTCACTGATGAAAACATTGAATGATGCCTCACTCAAGACAAGAGGAATTAAACTTCAGAGAGAAACAGACAACTACTTTGAAGCACATAGATTTCATTAGTAATAAGGTAGATACACACACACTCATATGGAAACACATGTGAATAAATATGTATAAATATATATGTCTATTTTAAGTTCTGTTCAGGTTTTATGTTATGAAAACTTTAATATTCAATACAAGGATAATTAAGAAAGAACACAAGTAAAATCTGAGTTGTGCCCAAGTTTCTTTGCTGTCTGTTGGGATATTTAATGAAGATTTAATGTTTGACCCTAGGTTAGTCACTTATTTCTTCATTATGATATCTCTTCACCATCTCCCCTTCTATTTTGTTACTGCCTTAGACTAAATTACTTCAGCATCCATTTCAATCTAAGAAACTTGCAGGGAAAACAGTAACAAGGACTGTATAATATTGTGACATCTACATGTTTTAATGGCCAGAAACTTGTTAATAGGAAATAGATAATGATTGGTGATGGAAAAAATAGATCAGTAATTCTACAGCCTTTGGGTAAGTCAGGAGAACAAAGGAGAAAAGGAAGAGAAGGCATCTGTCAGTAACCAGACACTAATTCTTTAATTATGTTGTGGGCACCATCAGAAAGCCAGACTATAGAGACATACATCTGATCAGCTTTGCTTTGTAGTAGCCCATCTATCCGTATGCCATTCTATCACTTTTTCACAAGAAGTCACTCTAAGTCAGAACTGAGCCACTATAATACTTTCTTTGATTATTCAGTAGCACTGCTAACATCACAGTATACTGGAGCACCTAGGTTTTATTGCATTGTTCATTTTCTCTTTCTGCATGTAGAGAATGATATTTTTATTAAGAAATCAAAGGTTATATTGCACAACCCAAGAAGAAATTAGTTTGTACAAATACAATAAAGACATTTCTCTCTTCTAACTGAATGGCAAGTTAACAGAAACAAAATTTGGTCAGTCGATTCCTGTGAACGACTTAAGAGAGAAAAAAGAAATTGGGTTGTATGGTTAAAGACTGGATTACATTATTCACTACTGAAATACTTAGCATAATACGTCTGTGGTATTTTAAGCAGATGATTGTAATTTACAGATCTCCCATAGGACTTGTTTTTAGGACGTTATTTTTCCATGCCTTTAGTAGAGAAATTGTCTTTGTATGGTGACTGAAATAAAGCTCAAATCAAATTAAACCAGGGTCTTTTGAGGGGATATTGGAACAGCTGCAAAAGAGCAAGATACAGGGGTAAGGAAATAAATAAAAATCTTTTAAGATGAAAGAATTAAAAGCAGAACTTCTGTGAAATCAGACGCTATAAGCAGATGGATTTTAAGGTGAAGATTACCCCCTTCAAACCATGACAGTTCAAAGTGATGAAAATCCAAATATTCATACCATGAGTAAAAACTATAAAAATGGGGCTATGAAGCAGGTATCTGTTCTACAAGTAGAATGATTTAATGTGGAATCACCACAATGGTAATATACAGAAAAACATAAGGAAACAATCCTTGCAGAAGGACATAAAATTGGTTGTTTGTAGTATACACAGAAAACAGGAAACTGATTCAAACATAACATTTCATCGCCTGCCACATACCTGTACTGATAGATTTTTGGAAGTTATTTTGAACATCAGAAAGCAGCCCCAGAAAGCAAAACATATTCCACTGTACTTTTCAGCAGTTTCAGACAGAGCTGTTACTGCAGTGTGAAAATAAGAGTATAATCTGTAGCAAATACGGCTAAAAGTGAGCTTGAAAGGCCCTCTTATGCATTTGCTTCCTGATCCTATATTAAGATATATTTAAGATCAAGTCCAACCATTAACCCAGGACTGCCAAGTCCACCACTACACCATGTCACCAAGCACTTCATCTATGCATTCTTTTAAACAACTCCAGGGATGGTGATTCTACCACATCCCTGAGCAGCCTGTTCCAATGTTTGACAACCCTTTCAGTGAAGAAATTTTGCCTAATATCCAATCTAAACTTCCCCTGGTGCAACTTGAGGCCATTTCTTCTTGTTGT
>JAVJGI010000062.1:14212823-14227616 GCA_035590275.1 Ibycter americanus
GGTCAGTCCATAACAGCTCCTCTCTGCTGCTCCTTCCCTCTCACATTTTTCCCCAGCTCTGGCACGGGCTCTCCATGGGCTACAATCACTCCAGGAGGCAGCCACGTGCTCCAGCATGGGGCCTTCTGCGTTCTGCAGCGTGGATATCTGCTTACTGTGATGAGCATAAACAGCAGAAGCATCCTTTCCTCTGAATAAGCAACAAAACCAGGATAATCCCAAAGCTAATGTAGAAGTTTGCAGTAACTGTTATTTTATTATTTATCTTAAATTTATGAATTTGCATTCTAATAGAAAACGAATATTTCAATTCAAATTCATAGCCTTGTCCTTTGTTTGGCATGAGCTGCGTTTCTCACAACCATTTTAAAATCTCAAGAGGGCAGCTTCTTATGGAGCAGTTAGCCTTTTTGCAATTGTTTAAAGACCTTTTACTCTCTTTCGGTAACTTGCTACTTTTCAGGTTTTGGAAGAAGCTTTGATATTCCTGTTTAGATTTGGATTTCATTTTATATGACCAAAAATGGCCAATAGAAAAGTTACACATTTTTTTTTTTTAATAAAAACTGTGTCTGACTTTTCTACAGAAATCTCCAAAGGTTAACCTTTGCGCATATCATACGTAACATTTGGATATTGTTAGCGTGTCAGGACTCCTTACCTCTAAGCTCTGTGACACTCTTGAAGGCAGTCAGTAGTGTGGGTTCAACTGGAGCACTCAAGCTTTCTCTCCTGGAGGATCCACAAAAGCTTTCCAGCCTCAAATGCAGACTGCATACTCTGCCTGTGCCCTGATTCCAGACAGGAAGAGATTTGAAAGCATCTGCAAAGTGCCACTGAGCAAAGCACCGTTCTCTGCCACCATGGTATGTGCAGCAAAACCCTATTAAAGTAAGAGAGGTTAAACTCAGTTTATGCTGAGGAAACAGAAAATGTTGTCTAATAATTGTATATTAATAAAGTTATATAATAATGAACATAGGTTAAACAGGGCACACCATGCCAAATAAATGTAATTTCTTTCTTCATTGTAAACACTAGGATAATACAGAAAGAAAATTCAGTCCTTATATATCCAGTAAGAGTTTTATATAGGTCTTTATAATGAGCTCAACAATTATATCAAAGAAATACAATAACTAGACTTGGAACTGAGCTAGTAGATGGACCATTAATTCTCAGGTCTCATACTGTGAGTTTTGTCAGACTTCACAAAAAAAAAAAAAAAAAAAAAAATATTCAGAGTCTGTTTGCCATTAGGAGAGTTACAGAAATTATTCTAGTCTGCAACTAGGAGATTAAATCCTTTTTCTTTAGTTAGTACCTTTCAAAAGGTATCACATTCTGAATAAAATTAACATTGGATTATAGATAACAAACCAGAATACTAAATATTTGACAGAACGTTTTGGAGTTAAGGAGTTTAGGGTTGGCAAGACAAATGGAATGTATTAGGAACTGCTTTTTTTCATAGCAGAGATGAAATACATCCAGGTTCTGTGTACACTGTGCACAAAAATAAGAGTTATATTGTTGTTCAGAGAGTGGAAACATGAAGGAAATTATGTGAAACAGAAATCCATAAAGCCTCTGCTCTGTTTTTTATTTTTGGCAAGAAATTCGGGATTTTCTAACTTTTCAATTCTAATATTTACTTTCATTAGTTAAAATGCTACAAAAGTAAACAAGGGTGGCAAATATTTTCCTAAAGTAATGGTGGAATAGGTTTATTTTTGTAATTATATATATAAGCTGTAAAGATACATTTCAGGCAATTGTATAGAATTATTTAAAGTATTAAAACCAGTATATGTATAATGAAATTTATTAGTAGAGAAGTTTGTCCAGGCATTTCATACAACTTACGCATCATTCAGGTGCCTAAATGTGGACATCCAATGCCATTTTAGGTACCCTAGGGTAGCTCAAGCCATTTCCAGCAGCCACTCTTAGAAAGGTATGGGTCATCCACAGGTCCCATATTGTATCTGGCAGCATTATACAGATACTTTGGATACTTAAGGGCTCCATTACAGCTCTACACACCTGTGTTTTACCAAAGTTACTAATAAAGATCTAATAAAATTGGAAAACAGTCCAGATCATGTTATAATTCTTAGACTGGTTACATATACCAGGTGGGATTCCACCATATGTTTATGAGAGAAAAGAACCTATTTTTGCTTCAGTTGCTGATACAGTGTCTGGAATCTTCTGTTGTGTCCCTGTATGATCTGTGATACTTGGAAACCATGCAGTATATTTAAGGTCTTTGTACAATTATATTGCAATACAATTGACATTTATATCTTCATTTTAGAGATCATTCTTGTATTATTAACAAGACCAAAACAACTTGTAAGAAATTGAAATGTATTCTGAATATACCCCTTTCTGAAGGGTAATTAAAGAAGAATTCAAACCACAAGGTAAGATTCAGAGGCAATTTTTCAGCCAACTAATTCATGCAGAGGCTACTTCAAATCTGAAGTTCCAAATTATACAGCTGGGGAATAATTTAGTGTTACAGAATGGGAGACTAAAAAAATCTGCCTTGGTTTAGGTTTAGATCTGTGTCCTGGTGTGCAATAACCAGATCTACTTATTGCTTCCCTTCTCAACGTGTCTGAGGAAGACCACAGAAGAGTACAAGTTTAAAACCCAAGACAATGAGAAAATTACATGTAAACGTGCAAATTTTGTGACAGCAAAGTAGACAAAACATTTCTTACATATTATGTAGTACACATTTGCAGTAATTCAGTACACTGTTGTATGACCTATCCAGTATTTTGATAACCAAACTCTTTAGTCATTAATTTATGGCATTAGCTTCTAAAAAGGGACATTCTCTTGATAGTAGTGAGTGCAGTCTATTAACATAATTTTGCACAGACGCCATAAAAGAACAATGCTGTACATAAAGTGATGCACAGCAAATCAGGACTTCGTTGAAGGATGTTGGACAGCAAAAATATAAAGCTAAAATTTCAGTGGTATTGTTACATTAAAAGTAAATGCACAACTTGGACTGAATGTTCTGAATTTATAGTAGGTCTACATCCATACAAAACCCTTCAAGGTCTGGTGAATTTACTTTTACAACAACAGAATTTCTTGATGCAACTGCTGATGTAAAACTCTCTTAGAGTAAGAAATTTGGTCAAGGAAGGATGAGAGAATGGCTGCCCTTTGATAAGTCTGTACTTCTATGCTATTCCTATGGTTTTACTACTGCTACGGTACAAGACAGACCATGAAACTGTGAAGTACATTTGCATGTGTATGTTATGTCTATCCAGAAGGGCGATGGATGATTATTGATGCTTCCCACAGAACTGCTCCAGAATCCATTACACAAGACTCCTATATAACTGTTCTGGCCAGTATAATTGTTATTTGGAGTTTTATAGATAGATTACTGGTAATCTAAATGTAGATAAGTATTACTTAAACTGATAAAAAAGATCAACATTTTATTATTTTGTATATTTTATTAAAATATTTATGAAAGCTTTTGCACCACAAAATATAAAGGTACCATTTCAAATTTTTTTTTTGCTTTGCTTTTGAAAAATGTAATTACACAGAGAATCTCTGCAGTCTGTCACCAAAGTTTATTGAACAGGGATAAAAGGTATTGCATACATTGGGGCGTAGGAATCCAAATGCTGACTTGAGAAGGAACCTGAAAGGAATTAGTAAGAGAAGTATACAATCCCTGGAGAAGATGACAGTAATTCTGCCTCACTAGTAAGCCAGCACAGGTAAGGGAAAACCAGCTAAACTTCAGCAATGTCAGGTTCTGTCAGGTTCTATAGCTAATTAAAAACTTCCTGAGCAGTTCCCTGTACCACCCATTTTGATATCTAACTGCATTTACATGGTCCATTTCCAAAAGTGATGTTCCACAATAAAATTTAGATATAAAAATACCCTAAACATTGATGCTTCAATTAAAAGTGATCCTATTTTAATGAAAAACCCTTTTAAAAGTATAAATTCCCCAGGGTGTTTTCACAAGATATATTGTATAGTTTTGGTCTTTTTCCCACATTTTAATGGGCTTTGCTTAGAGCTGTGTAATAATTCTGGCCAGAAAAACTTAGCGTAATGTCTAAATGTTTTCACTATTGCTATTCTCTTTCCCTGCTCTGTGTGTGTGTGTGTGTGTGTGTGTGTGTGTGTGTTAAGCTTCCAGATTCATCAACAGATGCACTGATCCTATCGATTCTATATCTCTTAATAAATAGGATGTTCATGAGGACAGTCTATTTATATTCATTCCTGATCTCCAGCAGCACTGGGGCTTTTTTTGAGTCTTCTCATATTACCTATGAGGTTTATGGGTCTAGAAAGGATCAGAATAGCTTTAAAAGGACCATATGTGGACTGCAAAGCCTTTCTAGGAGCCCATAGGGGTCTCTGTGGGACAACCCATATGGCTGAGAGTTCTGTGGTGCAGCAAGCATAAAACAGCATCCCTGCCTTTGAAACAGACAGAGCTATTGAGATGAAATGACAGAGATGGAAATACTACTGCAAAACACAGCAGGAAATAATGTGGCTTGAGGCAGAATTAACTATAACTTTACTGTCTTTGCAAAGGGTTGGTTTGGGGTTTTTTTTCCCCTCCAGTTTAATTTTACTTTGGTTCCTTTCACAATTTAGAATACTGGAGTATGTAAACACTATCTTAAACATACTTCCTTAATTCCAAGAAGACAAAGAATGTTTGATTATTCGTGTGTTTTAGAATACAATGTAAATTCTAAGGAGCAAAACTTCTATTCTAGGCTTTTTTTTATGCTAGGTATAATATCAGTGAAAATAAGATTAAGTTTTCACATAGGAAATTTTCTTGCAATTGAATTTAAATTAACTCCTTGTTGCAAAAATAAAACATCATCGATTTGTCATAATCTTATTGTCCAGCAGTCTGTTCTACAGTGCTGTTCTGTTCTACATTAGTGAGATTTCAGTCTGAGTCTGAGTACCTATTCCACAGCATTGCACTAAGACCAGGGGTTTCACTGACAGCTCTTTAGTCATGACTGCAGTCTATTTTAAAACTCATTTCTCACAGATTTCAGAGAGGAATTTGTATGCATGTAATGTAAAAGTAACCCAAGCAGTATTATGGACAATGAAAGCATAAGCTTCTCCTGCCTGAAATTCTCCACAGAGAAGCCGCAGCAACTGCCTCTGGGTGTTCTTGGTTCTGTTTCACCACTTTGCCATCTGGGGAAACATAAGAGAATCAATACATCAGATTCTGGAGGTTATGCTTTAGAGGTTATTTCTTTTTAGCAGATGAATTGTTTTCTTCCTTTTCCTCATAAATATAAACAGGGGGAAAATATTGTAACCAATCACAATTGAGGTAACTAAATACTGCAGCTTTGTTTAGATACAGCTGAAAAGGTTGTAAACCTTGCTTGACAATGTCCAGTCACAGCATGAAGGACAAATTTTTCATGGACTTTGCACTAGTGTGATGTATGGTTCTCTTTGTCCCCTCCCCCCCAATAAATTACCTTCATCCAGGATAAATGTAAATACAAGAACAAGCAGTAACATTACTCGATAATTTAATTCTCCTTCACTATGTCCTTGAAACTTCTCACAAAGTATTGCAATCTTTTAAAGTGACGTAATGCATAAAGTATCAAAGTACCAAGAGATCCCAATAGTTTCACAAAATTAGACAGGCATTGATTTTAAACTGGTTTTTTTTTCTTCTTTTTTAACATCTATCTTTGTATACAAAGGAAATTTGATGGAATACAGCTGTCTCTGATCTTTAAAATTATAATGCCAATTGAGGTGTTTATTATTAAATAGTTGGCATTATTCTGTGTTGTAAATTTTAAGATTACAGCGTTATTACATTCTGCCAATAAAATTAAGAATGCATGTACTGATTCATTTTCAGTCAAGCATGAACAAAAATGGTTTTAACTTCTTGATCCTGTGAGAATATGCTACCCAAAGGCCTCCATCTGTAGAAATGTCTCAAATAAATATGTTTGAACATGACTGGGATATATTGGGGTTTTTTTCCTGAACGAACGTGTAATGCTGAATAATTCTTACTTGCATCATTTACATCATACCTTATGGTCTTCATTACAGAGACAAAGCAGCTTTGATTTTTAGAGGTCTGAATACAAAGTAGGTCTGCCCCATGTGATGTAATATTAATAATATTCATATTATCTCGTATCTTCCTAGAATGTCTAGAGGCACAAAAGACAAGAATCCTGTATTTCTGGCTGTGACCACTGAAGAAAGAAGCAACACCCCGAAACAATCATCTTTCTCATAAAGGGAGAAAGTACTGGAACATTCATCATTCAGCTGGAGGAGTTAACTCACACTGATGAATCCCTGCTCCTTTGTGCCTTTTCTCCATCTTGCCCTATGCCTCCTGCATATATGATCCACTGATGGACTAACTTAATCAGAGTAGTTGTAAATACTTCATTTTAACATACCTTCTGTGCTTCTGACTTCATCTGTCAGGGTATGGAATCTATTGTCTCAGCTATACTGATAGGAAGATATCAGGCATTCTTTTCTTCAGACAGGTACTAATGTAGTACAAAACCCAGGAGTTTCACCACTGTCACTTTTGGAGAGTTATGCTTAACTTCAGACACTGAGGAAACTGCAAGGCTAACAACAGAAGGGCTTTAAACTTGGCTAGTTTTGCAAAAGTGCAGGGCACAATGACCACACAGCCTGGTTCACAGCTTGGATCTTACTGGATTGAAGTCTGTCTACCCAATAGGTGGCATGGCTGTACTTAATGATTTTTATGATTTATAATATGGCACATGTAGTTATAATATATATGAGAAAAGAAGAGGAAGACTTCAAAACTTAGTGAGGACAGCCATAATACATTTCTGAGAGCACCAATATTGAAATGATTGCTACTAACTAGGAGTAGAGGAAAAATACCTCTAGCCCTTTTACATGCCTGTAAAATTTACACTTGGATATAATAACATTTCTGTTTGCTTTTCTATTTGTCAATACCACTATTACTGTAATTTCCATGAAAAACTAAAAAGGTATTTAACACATAGTTACCCCAAATTCTGCTTGCATGAACAAAGTTCTGCATGAACGGAATATGCATTCTTAATTCATAGTTGGTAATCACCTTTGGGAATATCGCTCCCCATTAGACTATGTCTTATCTGATATAACAAGACATGGTTCCACAGATACAGTTTGTCCCTCATAATGCTCTTGTCCATAATTGCCATAGGTCTGTATTACCCAGGAGTATATGTTGCTGTCTTCTAGGCAATGTGTCTGAGCTTTAGCCATCGACATGTGATACGCAGACATGGAAAGTCCTGGTGAAAATAAAAACCCCATTAACCAATATTTGGAGGAATAGGCACTTCTGTTTAATGTTGGCTGAAAGCTAAGGACTCCTAATGATAAATGTCAGAGCTCTGTTTTCTCTTGTAATAACTGTGATTCAGCCTTAGGCATAACGTTAAGAGGCTTCCAAACTTTCATGAAACCAATTTTTTTTTTTCAGTTGCATTGATTTTAATGATCCTAGATCAAAAATTAGTTTGATCCAACAAGTTCAATGTCTTCAATAGGAAAAAAATTGTAACTAGAGAAAAAAAGAACATGAATATACACTGTATATATTTGCTTACACTTCTTATCTACACTTTCCTCATGCAGAAAACTAATGTAGACTCCAATAGGATCTGAGGACTATCTGCCCCCTGCATCATCTGATGTAGTCATAATTGATAGTTTTGACTCAGTTTTCAGTATATTATCTGGCCTTGCAAAGATGGAATTTGAGCCAGATTTTTTAAATTTAAGGTTGTGGGCAGATTTTGAATGAATTCTATCTAGCTGTTAGCAGAACTAGTGGGAGAACATCCAAAATAGCATTGTTGTCTGTGATACGCCTGGGATTGTAGGAACAACCTTTGTAGTACCAGTACGAAAAGACTCTTAGACTATTTTGTTCTCACACCATACATGCATACTTCTGTTCTTTGAAATTAGGTGTCCTTGGTATATTTAGTATCTCTGTGAGTTAAACCCACTTCAGCACAAGCTTTATCTATTACGTACCATGATACATATTCTGTTTCGTATAGGCAGTTTTAAATAAGTGTACCACACCCTGAGTAAAAAAAAAAAAAAAAAAAAAAAAGGCCTGATAGACCAGTATCCTTGGCAGCGAGAATGAAAATTATAAAAGCAGTAGGTATTGATAATGTTCTGGTGAGACATAGAAGCACATTTTTAGTAAACCATATCAGGATATGATTTTGTGTAACCACAGTTAATCATCCAGTGCGTATGAGTACAGTAGACCAATGGAAAACAGAGATCTAAATTCATCTCCATTCCTCTATAGTGCTTGGATAATCCTCTGTAACAATGTGTTTTAAAGAGAGATAGCATTACTATACATGTTGCATAACTTATTATAATCTGCAAGAACAAGTTTTTACTGTCTTTCTTCATTGGTTCTAGATTTTACTGTCTTTCTTCATTTTTTCTAGATTTTACTTAATATGAAACTTTTTGATACAGTGATGACAAAATATGCCAATTTCCACCATAGAATACAAGTATGACTCTAACAGTGAAAACCTGCAAAATATCTGACCTTTTTCTTAAAATGTGCAGTCAGTGAGAATATGTGGATTTTGAAGACAAATCAGTTTATACCATGTAAGATCTTCTGTCCTATTTGTCTATTAAAGCTATGTTTTCTATTACATCATATAATAAGATAAATAGTGACTATGTGACAGGCTTAAGTATACCATAAACCCTAAAAAAGAAACAAACATCTAAGACCTCCAAAATATATATGCTAGAGAACTAGACAGATCTAAAGAACTCAGCAACAGGTTTCCATATCAATAACTAGGTCTTCAGATTTTAATAGCTTCAGTGATCTAGGGAAATAGACTTTACATCCAGCAAAATGCAAGTTTATAGCTCTGCGGATGGTGATTCAGGCTTCCATTATAAATAAATGGCATTGCATTAAATTGTCCTAGCATCTTACTGCACCACACTATCTGACACTAGTAAAATATAACTACATTACCTTGCCCTTTGTACCAACAACAGCAGCACATATTGCCAACAACAATTAATTTGCCCCGGGGAACACTGGGTTCTTTCTGAACTGCAGTATACATGAATAGAGATGGGCTGGTCATCTGTTTCCTCCATTTATTTCCAATGCAAGAAATCTTAGCTTTTGTGGCAGAAGGACTGATATACAAATGACTGAGAAGTCACCTTATCCAACCATTTTTGCTTCTTTGAGCGTTCTTCCATGAGTATGTGGTAAGACAGATGCTGATTTGCAATATGCAACTTGTACTGAGCAGATCAAATTTTAAATTATTCTTGAATAAAATATGAAAAATTAACACTAAAGACTAATTTTTCAAGTAAATAGAGTCTTAAACATTCTCAAAAAGACAGGTGGTCCTTAATTCAGTAAATATTTTACAGAAGCTTATAAGTGAAAGCTTTTCCATTTTAGACAACATACATTATAACAGTTTGGTAGAAGTACCACTTATCCAAAGTGCTTCTCTTTGAGTTTGCATTTTACAACTGTTACAAGGTCCGTCTCCCTTCTCCTAAGCAGAACTTTGAGGGAGTAGCCTGGGTGGATTGCACAATGGGTAGACAAACACATTACTGTAGACTGGTAATCAATGTCTTGCACTTTCAGCGTTATAAAGTGCCAGTTGGCACATTTGGTAAAAGTACAAAGGATAAGTGTAAAGTACTCACAGGTACATGCAGATCAGTGTTCTTAAATCAGTGTTTGTATAAAGAAGAACTAACACAGGAAAAAAAACATTCCTGGTATTGACATGCAATAAACTGACCATCTGAATTGTTTGATTTACTTAGTTGCCAAGTTAAAAAACCCCACAAAAACAAAAAGTGTGTATGTGTATATGTGAGGCAGAAGAATACTGTTCTGCATTTCTTGGATCTCTTACAACTTCAAAATACACTACATAAATATTCCAATATTTGTCCTCTGTTCTAAAAGTCTTGGTGACGTCAGAGGCAACGTGCTTTCAAAAGCAATGCCTAGAGAGGCGTTTTCCTCTGTGAGGTGCTCTGTGCTACTGAAGTGCGTTTGATAGGATCCAAGAGTATGCATCAAAATGTGTGCAATTGGGATTGGGGCACTTTCTTTGTAACTCAGCATTATATCTGAACTATAATGGAAGTTAGGCAAGCACTAGATGACCAGTCCACCAGAATAAGGTTTTTTCATAGACTAAATTTAGGAGCCCAGAGAACTTCACAGTTCAAAATTTCAGTAGTTGATGGCATTTCTAATGACACAGTTTGGTGCTTTCCATATTGTGGTTTGGAGTGAGGGGTAAAAACTGAGGGAATTCACTAGGAAACTAATATGTTTGTACTTGCACTGCATCATTTTTCTTCCCCAAAGCATCTGCTACTGGCCACTGTCAGACTTTGGGCTAGACATACTCTTCTTAAGCTTTTAGGAAGTGTTTTTACTTAAATTACCATTAATCCCATTTAAGACATCTGTTGGGTCTTTTTGGATCAGGACTTTAATCTGTTTCTGCACTCATGACCTTTTCTCACAAATGCATTATAAGGGACTTAACACAACATTACAAATATAAAAATACAAAATATATACATTTTTAACCTTTGGAATAAGCCCATCTTTACTGCTCAAAGATTATGTGGTTTGTCTGGACTGTGAAATAGCATACTGCAAAACTGAAAACATACAGGTCTTTTCCCTGTTCTGAAACCTTCCCCTTGCAGCCACTTCATCCTTCAGAATCTCTGCTGTTGTTGGACAGCCCTAGACTAGAAATACACTGTAACACAGTAGTGTGTGATACGAACAAGGTGGTCTCTTAGTATAGATAAAATTCTATCAGGAAATCTGCACTTTGCCCTGTAATTGTTAATTATACCACTTCAAATAAAACAAGCTCTCTTTGTGAAGTACATTTTGGTGATACTACTTTATTTTTGCTGAAGGTTCCTGTCAGCTTAGCTGTGTCACTCACAGGTCACCCCTTATCCTTCTTTAGATCACCATTGCTGTTACGGTTGTGAAAAATCAGACATAAGACTGCAATTCTAAATTTTCAGAATATTTGAAGCAATATTCAGGAGGGCCTGAAAAATGTGACTTATTTGACTGATATTTTCTCAGTACATTTTTTCTCAGTCATTTAGTGCTGCTGTAGATACTGTATGGTTTGATCCCAGTAATTCAACTATGAGAAAAGAAGGATGTTCATATTATGAAAACAGGCATGCATACCCTTACTACAGTCATAGCAAAAAATCAGTGTAACACCAACGTAACAGTGCTGAACTGAAGCCATGTATCTTGGTGACCTCTAACAACATACATACAACATTAGGGGGCTGGGCATGGATTGATTTACTTACTTCTCAGTCAGTTTTTGCAACCTGTGCTGACCTGAATGCAGTTATGGATGTACTAACTGATATCTGTGCTAGGTAGTCTACTAGCTGAGATGTTTCTGCTCTATACTGCAGCGTAGGCAAATCTCTTGGTGTTTGGAAATGCCACTTCTATGTCCTAGCATTTCTTGTTCAAGGGAGACTTTTATTCTCTTTGCTGCAATTGAATTGGTTTCCTGCTTTATGAGATTCTCTCTGTTGGTGCTCTAAATTTTAGAGCAAACTCTTCATAAACATGATCAAAACTATTTTCTTCGTAACTATATTTTGTTTGATGAGCTTTATTGATCATGACTCGCCTTGTTTAGAAACAAACAGAACTGCACTCCCAGAATCACTTCTGTCTTTCCTTCTTCTCTTCAGAAGTAATCATGTCTATCAGCTTCTTTACTTAGTCACTGAGAAAACTCACCCCTTGCTGTTAGGAACTGTAAATTGAATTGCATTACAGAACATGAAATATAAAGTCTCGGATAACAAAAACTGGCTGTAATTATATTCACACACACAAAAAAAACCAACCCCACAGAAGGAGTCTTAAAGCTGAGTGCCAGAAAAACAAAACAAAACAAAACCCAAATCCAAGGAAATGCAGTTATGAATGAAACACTCTGTATGTCTTTTAACTCATGTCATTAGAAACATTATGAAATTCATAATGTCAATATGAAAGTCATAAGACAGGTTAGCTGTCTTATCAAGTGGAAATTATACATGTGTTTTGTGTATTAATTATGTGATAATGCTGAGGTACTTTTTGAACATGTAGAGAGCTATGTAAATATTAAGACTCAGATCCACGCAAGTGTTTAAGCACTTAACACCTGTCAAAACAAACAGAATTATGTGCTTAAATAGCTTTTTGCACATCTGAGCTTTTGTGCTTGCTGTTTGTAACTTTTGTTTTTCCTTTAATCACACAGTTGTTGCTTGTAGAATATATTGGGGAACAAGTTCAATAAGGAAAATTGCATGGTGGCAAGTATTTTTCAACTGTTGCAGTTTATTACAACTATACTTTCAGCTTTGTACAATGCATTTTCCATCTTAAGGCCTTATGTAGGTTTCTATTAACATATGTAGAAATTATTAACAGGAAAATGGAAGTCTTTATTTCCAAAGTTGAGTTGTTCTTTTGATGTATATGTGTAATTGCAATTATTACTCCAGGGAGCACTGTGTGCACAAAGGTTCATTTTCTGTTTTGGCTGGGGGTTTTACCCTCAAAAAAGAATGCAATTCTATCCTGGTTTCAGCTGGGATAGAGTTAATTTTTCTTCTCAGTAGCTGGTACAGTGCTGTGTTTTGGATTTAGTATGAGAATAATGTTGGTAACACACTGATGTTTTTAGTCGTTCCTAAGTAATGTTTATACTAAGTCAAGGCTTTTCAGTTTCCTAGGCCCTACCAATGAGAAGCCTGGAAGGGCACAAGTCATTTGGAGGGGACACTGCCAGGACAACTGATCAGAACTATCCAAAGGAATATTCCATACCACAGAATATCATGCCCGGTATATAAACTAGGGGGAGCTGGCCAGGGCCTGCCGATCACTGCTTGGGGACTGGCTGGGTATCACTCAGTGGGTGGTGAGCAGCCGTATTGTACATCACTTGTTTGTTTTTTTCTTTTTCTTTTGGATTTTATTCCTCTCTCCCTCTCCTTTTCATTACAATGTTGTTGTTGTTATTGTTATTATTACTATTATAAACTTCTATTTCAATTATTAAATTATTAATTTCTTATACTTGAGTTCTTATCTCAGCCCATGAGTTTTACCTTTTTCCCAATTCTCCCAGTCCTGCTGGGGGGCCCAGAGGAGTGAGCAAGTGGTTGTGTGGTACTTGGTTGCCAGATGGGTTTAAACCATGACAAATTCATACACTTTTAGTCTATAGAAGTAATTACTTATGCCAAAGTACTAAGTTCCATCTCTGAGTGCTATGAATAGAACAGATTGCATCTTAACTGCATAGAAGGGAGATTATGAGACAGTCAGGCATGGTGAAAAAAGTGGTAATTCTGATGAATCCACAGAATCACAGAATGGTCAGGCTTGGAAGGGACCTCTAGAGGTCATCTACTCCAACCCTCTGCTAAGCAGGTTCACCCAGATCAGGTTGCACAGAGACAAGTCCAGGCAGGTTTTGAATGTCTCCAGAGAAGGAGACTCCACAGCCCCTCTGGGCAGCCTGTTCCAGTGCTCTGCCACCCTCAATGTAAAGAAGTTATTCCTCATATTCAGAAGGAACTTGTGTTGCAGTTTGTGCCTGTGGCCCTTTTCATGTCACTGGGCACTACTGGAAAGAGCCTGGGCCCATTCTCTTGACACTCACCCTTAAGATATTTGTAGACATTGATAAGATCCACTCTCAGTCTTCTCCAGGCTAAACAGGCCCAGCTCTCTCAACCTTTCCTCATAAGAGAGATGCTCCAGTCCCTTGATCATCTTTGTAGCCCTGAATCCATGAATCCATGGTGAATCCATGTTGACTACTTCTGATGACCTTCTTTTCCTCCATATGCTTTGAGATGACCTCCAGGATGAACTGTTCCACCACCTTTCCAGCAATGGAGGTGAGGCTGACCAGCCTGTAGTTTCCTCTGTCCTCCTTTTTGCCCTTTTTGAAGACTGGAGTGACATTCGGTTTCCTTCAGTTCTCAGGCACCTCTCCTGTTCTCCATGACCTTTCAAAGATGGTGGAGAGTGGTTTACCAATAACATCTGCCAGCTCCCTCTGCACGCTAGGGTACATCCCACTGGGGACCATGGATGTGTGGGTAACAAGTCTGCTTAAGTGATATCTAACATGATCCTCCTTGACCAAAAGAAAATCTTCCTTTTTCCAGACTTCCTTTCTTGCCTCCAGGGCCTGGGAAATCAGAGATCCAGCCTTGGCAGTAAAGATTGAAGCAAAGAAGGCATTCAGTAAGTCCACTTTCTCTGTATCCTTCATCACCACGGCACCTACCTTATGCAGCAGTGGGCACACATTTTACCTAGTCATCCTTTTCCTGCTGATGTACTTGGAAAAACCTTTCTTGTCCTTGACATCCCTTACCAGATTTAATTCCAAACAGACTTTAGCCCTCCTTTTCATCTCCCTGCCTGTTCTGACCACATCTCTATATTCCTCCCTGTCCTAGTTATAGTGGCTGGGACCAGTTTATCACTGTGTGGGTGTAACTAGAACTGTGTATTCTATACCCTCTCTGCCAGTCATCGTGAACTGTTACTGATGCATTGTTTGCAGCAGCTGCCCAGGA
>JAVJGI010000062.1:14227716-14256040 GCA_035590275.1 Ibycter americanus
AAATGCCCAGTTTACCTTATCCTAAAGAAGATATCTAAATTAGGTAGAAAATTCCCTCAAGAAGTGATTGCTTTTTTTAAACAGAGTGTTTGTGGAAAAAAGTTTCAGATTATTATATTCATCCTGATTTCCAGATAGCAGGGTAATTCATTATTTAGCCTTTAGATATGGTGTTGCTATGGAATGTTGACTGAATACATAGTCCAAATTTTTTTCCAAACTTCGGGAATGTTACATATGCATAAAGAGTGGATTCTGCAAGGGTACAATTCTTATATAAAAAAAAATGTCTTTTGAGATAACTTGATTTTTTTTGTTGGTGCTTTAACATCACTGATGATGACAGCATGTCTACCATTAGTCATTCTAGTTACCTGTAGTGCAGGGACAGAACACGAAGTCCAGTCTTTATTCAGTGGTTGCCCAAGAACTGATGACCTCAAAAGATTCTTGTTGGGTCCTGTATCCTAAGTCTTCTAGGATAAGGTAAAGTGCTGCATGAAAATATATCAATATCTCTGATATATATGCAACATACAATTTAAGGCAGATTTTAAAAGCCAGAAGATATCTTTGTAGTTACCTTGTCTGGTCCATATATAAAGTTGTACAAACAACATGACATAAGAAATTCCTACATTATGCCTACAACTGAGGTAGATAATATCTTTTAGACAAAGCCAAACAAAACAAAACGTACCTTAAATTTTAAAATTCACTACAGCTCTTTGTGTATATACTTGAAGTTTTAACAGAACTTATACTTATCAGTATTAATGGAAACTCTATTCACTTATAGAAAAAGCAATGAATGGTGAATAACTTCTTTGAATTTTGCCTACAAGTTTAAGATAATGCTGTTACTGGAGGTTAAGTTCTGTAAGAGGAGCAATATCGATGATAATTAGTTTGCATCTTGAAAAGATTACAGTCTGACCTCTCACATGTCACAGGAAACAAATACACAATAAAAAGGCATAAAATAGACGAACAGACAAGCAAAAAGATTATACAGATAAAATCATTATTGGACTACTGGTTCTTCATTATTTCAATCAGTTAAATTTAAGCAAACAATGAGATTCCATGTTGACTGTCTAGTTACATGCTGGCAGCTTACTTGAAAGCATCATTATAAGAATAAGCCTTGTTAAAATCCTTGGAAAAAAACAGATTCTGCAAAATAAATAAAGAAATAAACTCATGTATTGCTTCCATCTTACAGTCCTGGATTGTTTTGTAAGCACACATATTTGGAGTTAACAATCTTTTAATACTCTTGACAATAAAGTTAAGGATTATATACAATGAAAACTTAACAAGTAGATGTTTAATGCTTTTAGTTGCTATGTGGTTGTTTTTAATAGAAACTGATTCCACTATTAAACTGCCATTTGACTTAGTTTGGATCTAGTCCAACACATAATGAGCAGAAGAGAATGCTGCATTTTTCTCACCAACTTTGCAAATACTGTGTTGTCAAATTTTTGTAATAGTTAAGTGGAAAAGAATGAGTTAAAAGGCTTTGGCTTAAGACAGCACAAAACCACTAGGGGAATTCATGGATACTAGAAAAGCCTCTTGATCCATATAATGCAGTCAATAAGGCCGAGACTCCCAAGGGAGGTCTTAAGGTCCTTGTTTTTAGCTTTGTGCCTGTGATGCGTTTGGGGCTAGTAGCATGTGTTTCAGAAGCTCCTGAAATCATGAGGGACTTGGCATCACAGAAGAGGATCCTTCATAAAAGATTAGTGGAGATTCATTTGATTCCAGGCTGCAAAGCTGATAATATCTGAGGGTTCCTGATCTCACATATATTTTTAATAGGGACTGAGGAAGAACTGCTTGCAAGGCTCTTTTGCTATAACTATTCTGTGGGTTTTATTTAAAAATACAAAAATGGATGAAATGAAAAATTATTTTAAAAGTCTGAAACATGAAACTTATACTCTGTAAAAAACCTTTGAAGTATTTTCATAAAAATAAGGCACCATCAAGGAGTATTTCTTCTTAAAGGATGTTGAGGACTCTAATTCTTACAGAAATATATTTTAATTCGGAACTATCTTCTTTTCTTCGTACATGATCAAACCTGCTGCATTGCAGTGTTGTGCACGTTTGTAATTTAATGTTGGTAAACCTCTTTAAATGTTAATGTTGTTATTTAAACACAGATATACGTTTCAGTTTGAAAATGTAATGATCACAAAAAACAGGAGGATCTAATTTAGATGAAAGGGCAGAGTAGCAGTCAGGCACAATTATTTACATAATCAAGTATAATTTATTATTTTTGTGTATATTTGTTTACTCACTGAACAGTTGTGATGACATAGCAACCATGTACAGATACCTGATTTAAGCACAAAAGTCTACTTAAGGATCTACCCTTTTCAGCCCTGCTGGTAAGCAGCTTCTGTAAAGTGCAAAAGTGTTGTTGCAGGTTTAAAGTCATGCAGTCAGTGAACAAAACCAAGGCAGTTAAGACACTTGGTTATGGTCTGTGAAAGAAGTTTCTGTCTTTCGGAGGTGTTTTCAAGTTTACTCTTCTGACAAAATTCAGTCCATGATGTATCACAAAATATATCTAGGATGACTCAAACATGTCCATGTGCAGAGAGGTTGTTAGTGTTTCCCACTGAAGTAATTCCAGAAGTACTTGGCACAGGATGTTCTGAGTGCCTCCAAGTCACAGAGTAGCTGTACAATCGGTAGTTTCTCTTCAGTTTCTGTCTGTCTTAGTGCTAGAAAGGGGCTCTTTGGTTCTAGATCTTAATTTTTACTCCAAGAGAGCCTGTCACAGTTGCAGTGAAATGAGGCTTGAAAGGGATTTAAAATGCAGACCTTGCAGTTTCATTAGATGTTGTCTCACCCCTAGCACTCTCCATTTTCAAATTTCCTCTGAATTGAGGGTCCTCCCAGCAAATAGGATGGCTAGGTTACAGAGTTTGTCCTGAAGAGCACTCACCTGGAGAGCATTTTGCAAGTGTCACAACTGATTTCTTTTGTTTAAACTGTATTTTAATTGTCAGTGTTTCTTTACACAAAAAATACCTGTTTCCATTTGGAAATTATTGGTTAGAGTGACTTTTAATTTTTCAGTGCAACAATAACATCTGCACAAAATATCCTTTTGTTATGGTTTATGCTTTGTACTCCACAATGTCTGTAAACAGAAGTGTTGGCTTTATGTCTTTTAATAACCTTTTGAGAATTTTTTTCAGCAAGTAGAGCCAGCTTTTATGAAGATATCTTCTTTTTACCAAAAAGGAAGTGTTTGCTGTATTACCTACAAGTGCCTTAATTTGTACAATGCAGTCTGTTTGTATTTATGGTTTATATGGTTTATCTGGTTTATATTTGTACTAATGTCTGGGAAGGGTAATGTTCTTTTACAGAAATTAGCATTATGAAATTAAAAGTTATATATAATTATTCAACATTATGTTATGTCCTCTTAACAGTTAGAGGACATTAAATCTGCGCTTGAAGAGTAGGTTGGAGTTTAGTACTAACTTAATTTTTCTTTAGGAAAAGAAAACAGGAGATTATTAAATATTAAACTAATAGCTTTAAATATAAACCATTTATTAAAGCAATGTAAGCAGGAGATGTCTTTTTTTTTTTCCTAATCCACCATGTTTTCAGTCTGTGTTCTCCCTTTCTTCATGTGGTAGTTTACATTTTTCCAGGTGTTGATAGAACACAAAACTTGAATGTAGATGACTAATAAGAAAAGGCAGTCACAACAGATCAGTGTGTAGAGCTGATACGCAGGAAATAATTTTGTTGGGACATAGTGACTGAATAACACAGTTTTTACAGTTTAAGAATTCGGGAAAGATCTTGATCCCTGATTAAATCTTATCTTATTACAGCAGTTTAGCTCATCATACTGTAGTTATATGGGGAGGAGCAGGGTGGAGAAGGGAGGTGGCAGCACAGTCCTGCATTCATTATCATTTGTTGTTTTACATGGAAATAATGGAATTACATTGCATACACTTATGTTGTAACATTCTCAAACTTCCCTGATGAGACTCCTTGAAATGTTCTGCACTGCTTATTTTTTCACAGAACTTCCCAAAGGAATACCTTCACAGAGAATCTTGCTTTAAACTGTATAGCATGATGGGACAACATGTTATTGCTCGATACTTCAGGGTAGTTTGCACAAGGTTAAATTTACCCCATGTGCTTTTATCCACCATTCTAAATTACTTCCCTTTGATTTTGGGTCTCCTCAAAGGTAAGAAATCTCTGAACACAGGAGTCTGCAATGCCTTATGTAAAACCAGAAATACAAACCTGGCCATTACAGTATTAAGCTTCTGAGTGCTTGACTTATCAGTAGATATTTTGGCAGGAAGCACAGAGTAAGTGTCCTAGATAGCAAATGTGAGTTACCAATTATAAGTAAAGTGCAGACTGAGAGCTTTGTAAATGCAAGTAAATTACACAGATAGGACTTTTAACTTTGTTTCCTCCCCAGCTGCCATGTCCCTAATATTATTTTAAATTATATTATTTTCAGTAGGATAATTTAAATATAAAGCATTAAATCTAGTTTGCTGGATTATCTGTATGCACCAAGAGATTAATATTAATATAACCAATTTCAAATCCATTGGCCGTTTTGTAGATATTTTCCTCTAGCAGCCTAGCTATTGATATCAGCAGGTTGACAGTCTTTGTCCTCAATGAATTACATTGTTCAGAGATGTTGGTTATTCTAGAAAAGCGTAAAAGGGATTTTGCTGTCTTATTGATGCTTGTTTCCCCATTAACCTCTTTTTGAATGAGTTGGGACAGCTGTCTTGACAAAAGATTTCAGATGTGTAGAGTAGCCATGAACCAGATAGGCCTGGCTTCTGATTCTTTATGTTAATTTCATGTAATACACAATTTCATAAGGTATTTGGGGAATATGTTGGAATAATTAATAAATCTGAAGAAGCTGTGATTTGAAAATATATTGCATAGACAGAAAAATGACTGCATGTATCAAGATAAATATTTCACTTATTTCTTTAGCTGAAGTCTGCCTATTAACACAGCTTTCTGTTTTTGAAAGTAGTGCTGCTGCCTTACAATTCCTGATGAGCACATTCAACCATCAGCAAATTTTGTGGTTATAAATTACATGCATAAATTGGTGTGCCTGCTTTGAACATTAGGAAGTTTAAGTTCAAAATTTTTCTTCCATGGAGTAATTAAAACAAAACAAAACAAGTGTTCCTTGTAGCCAAAGTGATTAGCTAGCTTTGAATCACTGTCAGTTTTCTATTAGTAGTAGCTGTTTGAGCTGGGCATATTTCTGTTATACCTTCTTTGTGAAAGAACAGTATTGCACCAGAGGGTTTTGTTTGTTTGTTTTTTCCTTGAATAGAGCATGAACAAACAGCAAGCAATTCCTACCTAATGATTTCCATACATACTTTACCAGCAAATTTACCAAAGACCTCTGTCACTCTTTCTTTTTTTCAGTACCACAGTCATGATTGCTTCCCTTGGCTTGCTGGTTGCTTTCTACTTTTAATACCACCAGATATAATCAGTCACAACTGTATGGCTTACATTTTCCAATCAGTTTGTGCAGAAATCTGTCATGTCCCGCTTTGGCTTAATCATGCGTTGTGTAGGTGGCATCCCTACAGTCCCCAGAAAAGTGTCTGGAGTCCCCATTTAGTTAATATATGCAGTAAGTTATCACAACTGCTTTTTCCATGCAAAGTGAACAGAAAATTGCAATATTTTCATTTAATTGTGAAGAGGACTGATTAGTTAATACTGAAGATATATTGGACATGCCAAAGATCAGTTGACAGTTACCAATCATGGCAGGCCTGCCAATTATAGTTTAACGTTCTATAAGCCTCAATAACTTAGAATGGATAAAGACAAGTATTTTATTTACCTCTTACAGAATCTTCTCTATTTATTTAGGATTTTTCTACCAAAACATTTTTCTGTCAACACTGGGGAACCAAAAATACTTTGTGTTTGCCTCCTAATTTGTTTTCTAGGTCTAAGAGAAAATTTTAATATGCTTCTAGAAATGGCAGTTCCTGTGTGGTATGATCTATATAAGACAGATCTCATCCATTCTAGTCAGAATAGGAAATACATCAGTTTTCAGATCGTTCATGCTCAAGTTCATAAGTTGGTGCTACGTGCATCTGGCACTTTCTTAAACTGTTTTCATGGTTAACTGTTGCAGTCGGTGCCGAATCAAGCTGTAAGGTAATAACAAATTATTCAGCTCAGTAGGGTACCAGGTGACTCTCATGGTTTATCTAGGATACGGTTCTGATTTCCATCATTACTTACAAGTCAGGCCAGTTTCCTGGTTTGGAGCCATGTAATTGTTTTGGATGACAGCATTACGTTTTCTCTAACAACACATTGAGGTATTTTTAGTGGGATTCTTTTTCCTTTTTTTTTTTTTTTTTTTTTTTAAACGATTCCTATACAGTCTCAGGGGTCTGAAGAACTTCCTTTTTTTTGCCAGGATCTAGTAGAATTAGTTAGTTTATAACCAAAACTTCAGCAACGCAGTGTTATTTATTGCAGTTCTGTAAATTACTAGTAAGGATGGGAGACGCTAGAGCAAGTATTTTTGCTAGTGTTCTACAAAAGCACATGGCTGAATCTCTAGTCTAGTCTACCAGTTTTGTCTGGGACAATTTTCTTCATAGTACCTTGCAAGTTGCTATGTTTTGGATTTGTGACTAAAACAGTGTTGATAACACAGGGATGTTTTACTTATTGCTGAGCAGTGCTTACACGGAGCCAAGGCCTTTTCTGCTTCTCACCCCACCCCATCAGAGAGGAGGCAGGGGGTGCGCAAGAGGTTGGGAGGGGACGCAGCTGGGACAACTGACCCCAACTGACCAAAGGGATATTCCACACTATATGACATCATGCTCAGCATATAAAGCTGGGAGAGAAGAAGGAAGGGGGAGACGTTCAAAGGGATGGCATTTGTCTCCCCAAGTAATTGTTATATGTGATGGAGCCCTGCTTTCCTGGAGGTGACTGGTGGATGAGTTCCTTGTTTGGCTTAGCTTGCACACGTGGCCTTTGCTTTCCCTTTCCCTGTTAAACTGTCTTCATCTTGACCCATGAGTTTTCACGGTTTTACCCTTCTGATTCCCCCAACCCTCTGTGGGAGCGTGAGTGAGCAGCTGTGTGGTGCTTAACTGCCTACTAGGTTAAACCATGACATCCAACTAAGTATATAAATACACTACCCTCGTGGGTAGTGTATGCTTGTTGTTCTTTAGAATGCCAATAAATTTGAGTCCAGATTTCACCTTGATTAGGTCACAACCCATAATCGGTGAAGAATTCATCCATTAAACTCCTGCTATTGATATGATTTTTAGTCAGAAAGTAAACTTCAGGCCATTTTGTGAAACAACAAATTTGACTACAACAAATGTTAATTGCTATTTTCTCAGGCAAAAATTGAAACATATAGTCTGAAATGCACTCTATTAGTTACATAAGATATTGCTGTGTTCTTCTTTGGATAAAATTTTCTGTGTATATTATATTGCTAATATCTAATTTTAGAGAATTTTTTTCTGTGTTTCTCTGTGATTTTATAAACTTGAAATGGTTGAACATATTGAGAAATGCCTTCACTTGAGAGTCTCCTCACAGTAGACACCAGTACTTAACCAAAGTCTGGTTTTAACATCTTCTGCATGGTAATTACGCGGGGGTTTTTTCCATTACAATCAAAAAGCTATCACGATCATTCTGTGAAATACACAGTACATAGATCTTACAATTGCACTTTATTCTAAATAAAAGATCTCATAACTGGGAACCTCTTTTGTCTTTAATCCGTTGCAGGAAATCCATGTCTACTGATCCACTGGAAGAACCAGTATGAATTACAAATAGAACAAAGAGAACAGTTCATATATACACTGAATTCCTTTGGGTGCCCCAGTCCATTCTCTTCAGCTTAGTGTATTGTTGTGGTTTAACCCCAGCTCGTAACCAAGTACCACGCAGCCACTTGCTCACTCCCTCCGCACCCAGGGGGATGGGGAGCAGAATTGGAAAGGAATGTAAAACTGAAGGGTTGAGATAGGAAAAATTTAATAATTGAAACAAAATAAAACAAAGGCAAAACCAAGAACAACAACAATAACAACAACAACGGTTGTAATGAAAAAGAGGGAGAAGTGGAGAGGAATGAAATCCAAAGGGAAGGGAGAAAATAAAACAATTGATGCACAGTACAACTGCTCACCACCTGCTGATCGATGCCCAGCCAGGTCCTGAGCAATGATTGGCAGGCCCTGGCCAAACCCCTCCCCCCAGTTTATATACTAAGCATGATGTCCCGTGCTATGGAATACCTCTTTGGCTAGTTCGGGTCAGCTGTCCCCCCCCCCAATTTATTGTGCCCCTCCAGCCTTCTCACTGGCAGGGCCTGAGAAGCTAAAAAGTCCTTGTCTTAGTATAAGCATTATGTAGCAACAACTAAACCATCAGTGTGCTATCAACATTGTTCTCACACAAAATCCAAAACACAGCACTGGACCAGCTACTAAGAAGAAAATTAACTCTGTCCCAGCTGAAAAAAGGACATCTGCAAACATCAAAGAGATGGTGTACATTTCCAAGTCATCTGGATGATTACAGAATTGTAACTTTACAGGTTTGTTTGAACTTTTCTTTACGTGTTGGCCTTCAATATTCTTGAATGAAAAAGCCAATGTAGGTTCTGAGAAGTTTTCTCCTATAAAGGTTACAGTCTCCAGATCTAAAACTTTTGGGAGGTGATAGAAGTCTGATACAGATTATTAAACATAAATTGTGGATATTATTGGTGGAGGACCCTAAGCCACTGACTGTGTGAAGAGGGGGGACAGACCCAGAGTAATATTCCACTATCCTTGCTAAGTGTTGTTTTATTCACCTAGACACCTTCATCTATCAGGGTTCCTGTTGGTTTTCCCCCTTAGGGCTGATCATATAATGATTACAGGAGGATAAAGAAGGTCGACCCTCCCTCCAACCCCCAAACAGATACCAGATAGGGGACTATTCAGAGCACCCTTGACAGTCCCCACTACTAATGGCCAGAGTCCTTATTGATGCCAAGCAGCAACACACAATAAGTCATCATATCAAAATATTAAATGTCTTCTGTCCCCAAATGAAGAGCATAAAAAAAGACTTGGGGGAAACCAAATTATCACAACAGACAGTAACTGAAAAAAAAGGGAGAAGAGTGAGTGTTGCCCTGTTGAAAATGGCAAACACAGGGAAGCTGAGGTGTGGCATCAAATAGACCATTCCTAGTGTGATCATTTGTACTGGCCAGTGCACAATACAGGGTCAAGAAAGGTCTTTAGCCTGGCGTAGTATGACTGTTCTAGTCAGAGTCTCCTTTTGGATAATTAGACTTGACTCTGGAACATAAATGTTTTACTGTGAGAAGCCACCACCCTCTGAAGTTCTTTGTTAGAACTACATATGTGCCCAGTGTGAAAGGAAGTTTTAAAATAGGTCGAGGCAGGAATTTTCGTAGTCTGAAATAAATAAATTGCATCTTGGTAACAGAACTGCTTTTCCTCTCTCACCAAAACTCCACATTATCTAGAATGGGAGAAAAAAATATATCCATATAGAACCCTGAGAATTCTGCACATTTTGGAAGGAAGCGTGGAAGACTGGAAAATTCTTCATGTCAGCTTTCTGTTGCCTAAAGAAATTACATTGTTACCAATTTATCTTTAATAAATTGCCTTCTTTAGTGATTACTCTTCACTATATTTCCAACTTCAGACATAAGCTTAACACAGACCATTTGTAAATGCAATGGTTTCTATTCACTTATTTTACTGTCTACCCTTATCATGCTTCTTCTGAAAGCCCTTGTGCTAAAGCCAGGGTATTGAATAAGCGGTTCATGTAAATATTCAAGCCTGTACAGCAGAATGACCCAGAAATTGAGAACTGACCTTATTATTTCACCCTCTCTATTCTTCCTCCAAAGCAGCTATCACTAGAGTTGCTGATTGCTGATTCCAATTTTGCTACCTTCATTCCATGTTTACCTATTTCTGTTCATCACAAATGTTCAGCATCAGATTAGAAAAAAATTCTGTCTTCAGATCCGTTTTACCTTTAATAATTAACATTATTCCAGGATGTTGTGTTTCGGAGGACATCTCAAGAGTGTTATACTTTTTTCCATCTTGGAAAACTACTGCAGTACACAGATGCAATTAAGATATCAGCCTTGAGGCAGGACAACTTGGTCACTGAAAACCAATGCCTCACAATCCATTCATTTGAACTAGTTCCTATTTTAAAAAATAATTTTAGTAGATTGATTTGCAAGATATCTTTTCTAGCACTTATTATGTTATAATTAGTAAAAAATGAAATCCAGACCAATTACGAACTCATCCACTATCTTTGACATGTAAGATTTTTGCTATAACTTCAGAGGCTGAATTTCCAAACTTAAATCTTTCTTCCTCTCCCTCCCTGTAGCCCTCCATGGTAGCCTGTTCTTCCTTTTTCTTTTCCTCCTAAACCCATCAACAACATATCGAAATAAGCAGTTCATATTTACTAATATTATTAGCTTGCCTAGGCAAATAAATGTTAACTCAAATTAATGCCCAGTACCATAGATGTTATCAGGTACTTTGTTGCTCTTGTAACTTCAAACACAATGCTAGTACATTGTGTGTAGATTCTTTGGTAAAGTAAGTTTCACCATTTTTTATACTGTTAAACTATTTTTTGTCACCATACACTGGTTAAACAAGAGTGCGTATTACTTGTGAAATTATAAGTGAATGGAGCAAAAACATCCTCAGAAAATTCCTGCAATTTTATATAAATAATTCTTATTTAGATTTACTCATCTATTGTTCTTTTTTTCTTCTATTTGTTTTGTTGTTGTTTCTTTGGGGGTTTTTTTTTTGGCATACTGTTCTACTTCTGTGCTTGCTGGAGACTGCAACTGATACAAACTGAGATCAGCAAAGAAATTAATATGATTTCAATGAACTTTGATAAATTCCATACAATTTTAAGCCTAAAACATCTGTTTTACTTTAGAGGTATTACCCATTAATTTAAGCTTTGGCACTCTTTTAAAAATATGAACAGATTTTTCCCCTCCCTGCTTGATTTTTCAATGCTTTCCTATTAAGGAGTTAAGGTTTGAACTTTCTTTTTTCTTTGTTGTCTTTTTTTTAAAAATATTTTTTTCCCACTTCTGTTGTCTTTCTAAGACATCTTTTTTCCAGTTTTTCCATTCTCCTAATTTATTTTTTTTCTCCTTTCCAGTTTGGCTTTCTCATGTTTAAAAGCACAGTGCTTGAGTTTCTGACAATTACAGTTAGTGTCAGCTTTCGTTTTCTTCTTGTGCTGAACCAGCTTTTAAAAGCCACACCAGCTCACTCAGCAGGTGACTACTGACTTGTACTGCTAGAAAATCATGGCTTTCCAGACAGTCAGTCAATGCCAGAGGAGGAAAGCTGCCTTGTGGCAGTTTAAATGACCTAAATTGAATTGGTACAATTGGGTGAGGGAGGCTTGTGCGTTACACAGCTGATTAAGAATTGCATAATCTATAATTCTACTGCACCAGGGAATGCCGAGTGACTCTTCATGTCAGTAAATGAGGACAATATATTTAGCAGCATGGAAATTCACACTTTAAATTCTTTTTCAGTGTTTTACAGCTACTGTATTTTTCACCAAAACCTGATATGCCTGAGCAAATATAGGGATACCAGAAATGTATATATTAAACCCAGGAGAGTACCAAGTTGCTATCTATCTGTATATTCTGACAATAAATCATGGGCATTTTATTCCCATGGTACTAGCTAGGAGTGTTCCAAAGAAGTGACTCAAATACCATGACTCAATGGCTCTCAGAGCAGTCTGCTGAGGAATATTCTTAGACTTCAAAATACATTTTAGAAAAAACTTTTTTATTTTTCTGTTAAGAAGAAAGATTTTAAAACTGTCTCCTGCATAACTTTATGGGATACATTATCAGAGTACTTTAGTTACATTAGAGTTACTTATTTAGGTCATGTTATTAGCACACTTAGGTTCTTCTTTGTTCCCCTTTTGGCCGTGATAGGACTGCTGCTTAGATGGGACAACTCACCTGTGCAAAAGTGGGCATGGCGCTGAGAAAGAGACATACGGGGATAGGGACAAGGGATTTTGGCTGAGTTACAATAGATGGCAAACCATGTAGGATGTTTTTATGTTGTACAGAGGAGTAAGAGAGAAAAGAACATGTTCCACAAAAACATTACATAATTTTATCTCAGTTCCAGAGAAAAGGGATACAAAGGGCATTTTTTAACAAAAAAGAAACTGTTTGTTCTTCCTTTGGTAGTCCTTTCCAGCCATGCAGGGCAGATTGTTAAGTTAGAGACTAGAAGTACTGAAATCCCTATTCGGCCTTTCTTATTCAAGCCAAGCTGTCACTGATTTCAATGGCAGCTCTGCCTGATTAAAGAGAATTGAAGAGAGCCCTGAAGCAATGGCGTTTTGTCCTTGTATTTGCTCTTCTGGCCCTTAACCATTACGTTTAAAGAGCTTGAAGCAATAGTGGCACCAGCAGTGTTTCAGGTGAACAAGAAAAAGGATAAAAAACAATATCAGGAGTTGTTTCAAGTGCTGCTACAAGAAAAGCCAGTGTGTATCATATTGAAACAATCGAAAAAGTGAAGAATGCATAGAAAAATTTTTCAAGTTTCTGTAGGGTTTTAAATACATAAAACTTCAACATATAATAAAAATATGTAAGCTTTTTTACTACTTCTATTTATATTCATATGAGTGTGCTAAGCAGAACGCCATGCATATGCTTATTCTAAGGTTATAACCACTGCGTTGCTGACTCCTTCCCAATATTGACAGACAATAGAAATATGACTTTTTTTTTAATTGTCACACTGGAATTACTAAATAAAATGCCAATTGTACTGTTTTATATGAAGAGGTGAGACAGATATTGTTAGAATAAGAGCATAACCCTTCACAGCATTAACTGAGAAATATAATTGAATAAAGATGTGTTAGAAAAATATTGGACTTTTAAAAGTTTGAACACAAAGATCCACAGCAGTGGGACTGATATGACTAAATATGAATACCTTTACTGAAGTCCATCATTCTACAGTCTTTTTGTAGTCAAGTAAATAACCCTGCTTTTAAGATGTGATTAATACTATTTAGATCTCTGCTTTCAGGTAAAGCAGCACTATATACAGAAAAGGGGCTATGGTGACTAGCTCAGAGATGAACCATGTACATTCAATCAGATGAACATGTTTAAAATACATATATTTTTACATATAGGTGCAGAATCATAGCTACTGGAGATGGTTTCATCTTGGACAGTAGCACTGACTGTCAAAAAAAATATAAATCTAGCAAGCTTGTTCCTGCTCCTCTTTTTCTCCAGTCCCCAACAACTCAAGCTCAGTCTCAGAAGTCCCTGGCACAGGAAATTCCTAGTCCCAGATCTTACCTTGTAGTGATCTTCCCCTGTCGTGGATTAACCCCAGCCAGCAACTAATCACTACACAGCCGCCCGCTCAGCCACCTGCAGAGGAATGGGAGAGAGAATCGGAAGGATAAAAGTGAGAAAACTCATGCGTTGTGATAAAGACAGTTTAATAGGGAACGCAAAAGCGTGCAAGCAAACCAAAACAAGGAATTCATTCACTGCTTCCCATCCGCAGGCAGGTGGTCAGCCACCTACAGGAAAGCAGGGCTCTGTCACGTGTAACGGTTACTTGGGAAGACAAACGTGATCACTCTGAATGTCCCTCTCTTCCTTCTTCTTTCCCCAGGTTTATATGCTGAGCATGTCATCATATGGTCTGGAAAATCCCTTTGGTCAGCTGGGGTCAGCTGTTCCAGCTGTGTCCCCTCCCAGCTTTTTGTGCACCCCCAGCCTCCTCGCTGGTGGGGTGGGGTAAGAAGCAGAAAAGGCCCTGGCTCTGTGTAAGCACGGCTCTGCTATAACTAAATCATCCCTGTGTTATCAACACTATTTTCAGCACAAATCCAAACCATAGCACCCCATACTAGCTACTATGAAGAAAATTAACTCTGTCACTGCCAAAACCAGCACACCCCTGCAGGCTAGCTAATAATTTTTGGACAAATACTGTTCTTGCCTCCTGCTGGGATTATACATTAAAAAATGGTTCAAAGAAAGCTGTATCTATTATTTCACTAAAAGATAGAGAACACATAAAGCAAAAGGTTAAATCAACAGAATCCTGTGCACATTCTTCCTCTTCCTGGCTTGCCTTTTTTTTTAAAAAAATATATATATATTAAAAAAGTCTCCTTGGTAACATACCTACTTGGGAACATCCTTAAGACAAGTCTATCATGCCTTTTTTTTTCAGTCCCAGCCAATTTCCTTTAATATACCTTCAGCTTTCACTTGCATCCTTTGTCCAATGCTTTCTTTCAGACTCCAGTCTCTTAGACATATCTGTTCTATTTAGACCGAAAAGATAGATCAAAGTTCCTGATTCTGGAAGGTGATAGAAAGCTGTTTTGACAGGAAGAAACCAAACAGGAAATGGAGTTCCCCCAATAACTGTGTTATTCCCACAACAGTTTTGCCTTTCCTTTAAGGATCAAAGGAAGTAAGCCAGTACCTAAATGAGCTAAAGGTGCTCCATATATTCAAGCAGGAGACAATCACAGAAATAACTTGATTTTTTTTGGTATTTCAATAAAATCTATACTGAGATTCCCTGATTTTCTTTAACATTTGGCAAATTTAGCAGAATGCTGTGTTCTGCCCTTGTCTTCTCCTTTCAGAGCTTGTTTGGGTGTCTTAACAATCCCATCAGATTGAGCCATCATGACTCAATTTATTTCCACCTGTAATTTTCAGGCAGTCATTTTTCAGTAAACCCATAAAAAGAAAAAATAACTCAATGCAGCATGGATTCATGTTTCCCAAATCATATAACCATTCACAAAGCTGGTTGCAATTTATAGACTGGTATGTTGTGGGTAACATTATTTCTGCTAGAAGAATGTTTTTATGTAGCACCCAGCAGAACACAGTTAATAATACATTGCTTAGTATTTTGAATAATTTTAGCAAAGGAATAATTTTAGCACTATAAACTTACTTGAGATGACTATTTCCCCTACAGGCCTTCTTTATGGCTCTGTTCATAAAAAAATTACATATCTTGTTGACTTACCTCTCTAGCTTTTCATAGTAAACATAAAGCAAATGAAGTAAATTAAAAAGGTGCATTCCTCAATGAAAATTTTGAAGATGTTCACAGAACACATGCTAAAAAAGCTCTTTCAGTTGACGCTTATTTAATAGACATGGTTTGATTGAAATTCATTGTAGAGAGTTGTCAAAAGTCTGTGCATTTCTGATCTACTTAAGTTCTCTACATGGATACTACTGTTACTTAAGGCTTAAGCCATGACTTAAAATATTCTTAGAAATTCCACAAACACAGTGTATAAAACTGATTATCATTCTTGCTGTAAATTTATGGTTAAATACCTTTATCCAGCACAATTTTATTTAACAGTTTCAAATTTCTACAGTCTCTCCATTTGGAAACTCAGACCTAGAAGGGGTAGCTTAATTCACTGAGTCTAGCTCCTTAATCTAGCACTAAAAACTATTATCTTTTCGATAAACACAGAAATCTCTGTGTTAAAAGCAGCTTCGTTTTGGTTGCTTTTTTAGTTTGGTTGGTTTTAGCACTGTTTTATTTTGACTTAAATGATAATCTTACCTCTTTGTGGCATACTTACAACTCTTACATTTCATTTACTATGTTAAATGAGCCAAGTTTCTCTTCCTTTCTCTTGCAAGACACACTTTCCATTCCCATGGTTAGATTATGTCTTTCCTCTGCTTAATTCCCTTTGACTTCTTTTTTCTCAAACCTGGTTGACCAGGACTTGTACTCTCATGAATATAGTTGATAGAAGTAATATTTCCTTAATTTTAATGAAAAAATTACCAAGTGATGCTTATTACACTTGTAAACTGATGTTTCTTACATTTCTCTTTCACAGGTAGAACACACTGGCAGTTCATAGACATCCTATGATCAAACTCTTGCCCTTATCTTCCTTCTCAATTTTCAGCTGTAACTCTGCTGACAAAAACTTTTGCTTATTAAGCACAAAGTGTGTGACTTTACATCTGCACTACACACATTTCATTTCATTTCTATTACTGCAATTCTCAAGGTCATCAAGTTCTTACAATATTCCTAAGTGCTGCCTGATGATATTTCCAACATAGTGTCTTTGGTAAACTTCATTATTATGTTTCTAATATCCATGCCAAGATCACTAATGAAATTATTAAATAAGATTGATCCCTGGGCTGATCTTTGATCTGCAGTCTGATACATTTCCTTTTTAGTATTGCCTATTTACATCTTGCCTGTTACAAGCTTGTCCAATTATAATTCTTCTATTTTTGTCCAAGTGTAATTCCTCTATTAATATCTGGCCTTTTTCCCCATATAAAACTAGTATTTCCCATCTTGGGCCACATTAAACATTTTACTGAAATTCAGGTTGATTGTGTTTATCACTTTGCTTTTTTTTTTTCCCCTGCAATGAAAAAAACATTCTGTTGAGGTACTGTATGATATTAATCTGTCATAATTCACCGTTCCAATCTTGTGTTGCACTTTCTCCCAGTTTCTGTATACCTCCATGTATTATCTTCTTCTTTCAAGTCTTCCCTATAGTCCAGGATTTTGAACCTTATTGAGATCGAACTTACAGACATATAATGGTTCAGATCATAATTTTCCTGATTGCAAGTGAAGCTACACAGTTTTCAGATTCTCCATCTTGTAATACCTTCCTGACATCATGAAATTACAAAAATCATCTGCTATCAAGCCTGAAATTTCAGTTTTCTACCACCTTTACAACTTAGGTGCCTTTTCTCTGCTTTTCTCAGCAATCTCTGTTTGCAAGTGACTTTCTCTTGCTGTTGCTGTTATCCTTTCACTTGGCCACATCTTGCTAGTTCTGGTCCTTTTTTTTCCCTCAGGACATATTTCTTTTCCAGCAGAATCAGTCTCCCTCTGCCTCTGGAGGAGTTCACTTTATCTAGTAGCTCCCACTTTTAAAATAATGGAACATAGAAACTGATAAGAAAGGCATAAGACAAATCTATCCCACTGCAATACAGATCCTTGATAATACTGTGACATTTATCTTTAGAAAACTCCAGGCATCCTTGAAAACACAAGCTTTGTTACTCCACATTCTCAGTGATCTTAATTACCATTTTGGTTTCTCAAACATTTTCCTTTTAAGTTTGAACACCTCAGATTTGGCTTTATTTTAATTTGTTCCAGTGTTCTTAATACAAGTTCATTTTCATTTATTAGCTCTTCAGTTCTGTACTGTCCCTAAAATAAAGACAGTTGGTTTTGGTTCAGTGATTATTTGCTGAAGAAGTGTGTAAGCTCTGTTCTCTGTGAATATCTGGGCAATTATTGAAAATATTTCTCAGTTGGAATTTTAATTAAAAGTAGGTTTAAATCTGAAAGCAACTTATTAAGTTTAACCGGGAAACCTCTCCAGCTTTTCCCAGAGCTTTTCAGATAGACTTCTCTCTTTTCCATACTACTATGTATTTTTTGTCTTCCCATTTCTTCTCTTCAGAGCAACGACATTATTGTGCAGTTCCTTTCTTTTTTACTAGTTAGATCAATCTTCTCATGTATTACTGACCTTAAGTGAGCATATATGTTTTTACTGATAAAGCTTATTTGGTTACAGAATGTTGTTGAATAGCTGTGCCCACAAAAGAAAAGGTCACTCACAAGAATATGAATAAAATGTTCATATTGATGTAGTTACATAAAATGTTCTTAGTGTAGGCCAGGTGTATCATGAAGTGACATATTAATATGACACCTGTGTTAGAGACACCTGTGCCACAGACACCTGTGCCTGAAAGACCATAAGGCTGTTGTAAACTTTTGTCCAAGTTAAAAAAAAAAAAAAAAGAAAAGCTGTCCTATAGTAGTCAGTGAAACATAAGCAGTATATGATAGTAGGACATGTATGCCAAGTATGATGAAAGACATCCAGCTGCTTGCAACTGGAGTTTTTAAAGGCAACAAATAATTAGTGTAAGAAGTTTTCCACATGTATAATTGTAGCAAGATGTTGGAAGACAGATGAAAAAGATTAAAATTTGTGGTAGAAAACTTGTAAGAGGATATGTGTGACTTTAATTATATATAAGGAAAGTCATTGCTAGTAATCTTTAGATTCAAGCTGCTGATTTCCATTTGATTAGTGCGTGCCAATACTTTTATTTGTAGTTTGCTTAAGTAAAGGATGACTGCTCTATCAAGGCATGTGAATATTTTGGAGAGGTGGATGTACTTTGGAAGAGCCAAGTACGACTAGCTGGTGACGAGCCAAACCTTTGAATTGCACCACTAGAGAAAGAGTTGAAAGGCTTGAAATGAACAGTCACATCTCCAAATTCCTTTGTCATTCACATCTGACGTGTAAGACTCTGTGGGAGGTGTTCAGCTTCACGTTCAGATGATGGGCTGGCCTTGTACATGAGTGCTGATGTTCAGGATGATTTAAGTAGACGTCTAAGGTATACTGAAGATAAGATTTATGAAAGTTCATAGGAGAAGGTGACTTGACTTTGTAGAACAGCTTGCCATAGCAGAAAATACTGACATTGCCATTTACAATGAATTATAAATTACTCATTTTTTACAAAAACTTTATAGTAAGCACAGGCAAATATGACAGCAACAGGAGCAAAAAGAGGAAAACTATGTAACTTGGAAAAAAATATACCTTCATGAAATGACTGCATTAACATCTTTAGTTATCTAAAACACAGCTATTAGAGATTTAGCAAACTCTGGAGTAAAATTAAATAAATATGGGCTAGAAATACCTAAGCCTGTTTGGGTTTGGGGGGAGTTATTTTGTTGCAGGTTTATTGTGTGTTTGGTCTTTGTGTGTGTGTGTTTGGGTTTTGTACTTTGTAGCTATGTAGGAAATACTTATTTTGTAAGTCTATCAGGAATACCAGTGTACTTTTAATACAGGACATTACTAGTCTCATTAGACTTTTTGGACAAATGAAGCAATGGGTTCTATATTCTACAGCAATTCACCACTATGTGTTATTTCAACTAAAGTATAGTATTTCCTTAGTGCAGTCTCTTTTTGGTGAGCTTGATGAGCTTTCAAAAAAAAAATTTTAACTTTTAAGTATTCAGCATATAAATAAAGGAGGAATTGATTCACTTCTTCATTGGAGGCAAGATTAGTAGAATTATTTAGTGGCTAACAAAGAACAGACAGCTTATAGGCTTTCTTGGGTTCTGTTTTCAGTGTGAGTGCCGTAGAGCTTTAGTTGCTTCCTGAAACAAGGAGTAGATCAATTTCTTTCACTGTCATTGCTGGGGAAAAAAAAACCAAATAACATAATGCTCAACTGGCTGCTGACTCACCTTGATACCCTAATTGCCTAATGGGGTGTTGTCTGGTGTCTTCTAACACTTCATGAGGGTTATTAGGACAGAAGTTATTTATAGCTCACATGGACCTTTCAGTTTGCTGGAGAATAACCCTTATACCTGCCATTCAAATAACCAAGAAGTCAAAGCTCAAACTGAAAACATTCAGAGGCACAGTCAGGATATACAAAATCAGTACTTTAGGACTGAGAAGGGTCCGGATGACAGCCACTGATGGAAGATGAACATTATTCAGTATTCTTGCCAATCATTCTGGCTGGAGACTTTTGACAATTCTGCGCCAGTATTCGTAAATATTCTTCAAAGAAAATAAATGGAAACTCTACAATTCTTCCTATTTTTGTATTAGAAATATGAAAAAGTTAAGGGAGAAATAACCTTGAGGGGTAGTTTTCGAGTCCTACTTGAACTAGGTAAGGGGGGTGGGGGGTGAGGGTGGGGGAAGACCTCAAATGTATCTATTGCTTCCTTTAAATTATAAGATTACTACATATTACAAATTGCCACAATGCAAAACAACAAATTGCAGCATGTTGAAGCACTGAAAAGCAATAGAGTGGTTTTATTTATCATATGTATCAATATAATTTATTAGTTATGAAATATTTGCAATGTTAGTGCTAAATTATATCCAGTCCCTTTACTGGTTCTTCCTAAGCAATTCAACAACACAAGTATTTACGTATTTTTTCTTGCACAGCTGAAAACAAAACAAAAGGAATACCTGACATAAATCCCTATGGTAATTGCTGTCTTCTAATTCCTTTTTTGCAGTCCAGTGCTTCCATCTCAATAAAGATGATATCGTTATGCCATTACTTTAATTATAATATTCAATATCTTATGAAAATGAAAAGTCGTTATATTTTTCCCAAGGGCTATAAGTCTGTACAGTGCATGTCTGAAGTTCAGACACGTTTTTAAACATACAACACTGAAAGACTACTATTTGGGAATTAATGATTTATAATATATATATTTATGACTGAAAAGAAGGATTTCTTTATTTTTTTCTGTATTGTGTACACACAGTTCATGTTTATGAATGAGTTATAAACAAATATTAGCACATTGAAAAAGAACTGAAAAGAGAGACATTTCTGTTATTCTAGCTCTTTGGGGGTAAATTACCAAAATACATCCTTTAAAAGAAACATCACATTTAATAGTCAGACCTTGGCAGCTGTGGGTAACATGATAAAGTATACTAATGAAAATATGGGTTTCTTTACAAGGTCATCTTCATTTCTTCCACTGTATTCGTTTTGTTATTGCAACACTACTGAATTAGGATTTCCTATTAGTAAAGTTCATGGCTGGGGAATTGGTCTTCAGGGGATGATGGATCTGAAAACTGTATACAAAAACACAGGGTTATCTCTGTTAAATAGAAGGAAGCAAGCGGACATAATAACTGTGGGTCAGAAAGTATTAAAAATTATCCCTCAAGAAATGCCTTTAAATGAATGAAGAAAAAAAAGCAAACCAGCATAACTTCCTTCATGAACTTTCTCATGTAGATTTGCGTGGTCAAAACATAAATAACTACATGAGCGGTAGTGTGAGACTTCTAAAATACCTGTGCTTAGTGGGTGTAGTTAAAGACAAAGGCTGAAATAGAAATGATCTTGCATTTTCCATTTTTAGCTGAATCCTCTGTTTTACTGCAACATTGAATCCAGTATTTGATATCTCTCCGTTTTAAACAGCACAAAGTAGTCTTTTTTTTTACTGTTCAATGCAGTAGCTTGGAGTTGAGAGGCCTTTTACCTTTCCGTTGTTGGCCGAGGTTCCCCAAACTCTTGTGCATAGCATACATTCTCTGACTGAGGGTCTCTTATCTGTCGATTTATTTATCCTTTTAATACTTCTCATTGCAATACCTGGCACATTTTTCTTCATTAATTTAATCCTGTTTTTAAACTTTAATCTCTAGTTGCTTCTCTTCTGCCAGCAGAGGAAGTTCACTTTAAACTACATATGTATGTGGTGGGCTGTCAGACCCCCACCCAGCCGCTCTCTCAAAGAGGACTGGGGAGAAAAGGAGATGCAAAAACTTGGGATAAAGACTGGGAGATCACTTACCAATAACTGTCATGGGCAAAGTAGTCTCAGATTGGAGTAAATTAATTTTTTGCCAGTTAAAATAGATTTGATAGTGAGAAGCAAAGACAAATTAGAATAACACTTCCCCACACACACATGTTTTTTCACAGGATCAATTTCACTCCTTCATTCCCAACTCCTCAACTTCCTCCCCCACCCCAACTGACACATAACAAGCCGTCTATAACAAGGCATCTCCGCCACTTCTTCCTCCTCACACTTTTCGCCTGCTTAGGCAGGGTCTCTCTGTTGGCTTCAGTCCTTCAGCAAATACCTACCTGTTCTAGTGTAGGGTACTCTGTGGGCTGCAGTGTGGATGGGTATCTGCTCCACCATAGTATTCTCCACAGGCTGCAGAAGAATCTCTGCTCCAGCACCTGGAGCACCTTTTGCTCCTCCTCCTCTGACCTTGGTGTCTGCAGGGCTGTTTCTCAAAATGTTGTTCCCTTCTCCTTTCTCTGTGGTATTTTCTCCCTTTATTAAATACATTTTCCCCAAGGTACGACCACCTTGGCTGCAGGGCTCAGCTGTGCCTGTGGTGGGTCCACTGGAGCTGGCGGGTACTGACTGTGCCTGGCCCGGGGCAGCCCCAGCTGCTCCTCACAGAAGCCACCCTGAAGCCCCCACTGCCAGATCCTTGTCAAGTATGCCCAGTACAACATAGTATCTTGATGGTTGAAGGTAAGTAACATGAATAAATTTCTGAGACAGTGTCCTTAAACATGTACGTTAGTTTTCAGTTTTTTGGGGTTTTTTTGTGGAGAGGAAACCTAAGGAGCATAGAACTATGCTTGCATGTATACAGCACCTACACAGCCCCACAAGAAACTCTTTGATTCAAGCCAAATTAAAAGTTTTGCCCATACATTTATTTTGCATGTATCTGATTACTCATATTCAGTTTTGAGTTGTATTTTCTTAATGTTTTTGTATTTATTGATTTAAATATTATTTTTTTAAATTAATTGTACTTGCATTGTTTAAATAATCATTTCTGAGAGCTCAGAACTCAGTTTTTAAGGTTCAGAACCTGTACTTTAGACAAAATTTTGGTATAGACACTTGCTTTTATTTAGATGCCAAATGAGTAAGCAAATTATTAAAGACAGTTTGACAGTAGCCAGTAGTTTCTGCTGGGAAAACTGTGACCAAAAGATCGCTTACTACAGATACTGAGTCTTCCAAATAATTAGTACTCAGTGCTACAAAATGTGAAAGACAGTCTTGGTAAGAATACGTGATTAGTAGTATACTATCACGTTCTGGAAGTATAATAAAAATACAGAGCCAATAACAAGTGAGACTCGAATTCACATCTTCTGCACTGTAGTGTGTGTTCCAGACCTCAGTTGAATGTACTGGGGAACCCAGACCTCCAAATATTCCTTTGAGGTCCCTAAGATGTATGGGACTTCTCTGCTCTCTGTAGAGGGAATATCCTACTCTAGACACCTTCATATATATTAGGTGGACTGGGTTCTCAATATTCTTCTCGAGCTAAGGTTTCTAATTTAACTCAAAGTATTTAAAAAAATGAAATAAAGAAACAGTATGTCAAACTGACACTGGAGTCAAAAGCATTCATTTCTGTTGAAATTGAATATTCCTGTTAAGTCTAAAATGACTTTTCGGTTAGGGGGTTGCTTTTGGTGAAATATTTGAAGCATTTAGTTTCAGCTAGACAATTTTCCTGAGGTTTTTTCAGTTCATCCAATAAATCAAAGAACTCCTTATTCACACAGGTCTACTATGCTGAAAACAGTATGGAGAGTAAGGCCCCAAGATAAAAAAATCATGCATCTCTGCAGATCAATGAAGCTGGTGCCACTAATACAGTTTCTTCAAATGGACTAGAAGAATATATAAACTATCATTGGAATGGGAATTGATCTGTATTGTACAGTTGTTTGACCTTGTTAAAGTTTCTGATAGAATGTTAAAATTCACAAATATGGTAACTAGTACATGCGAAGGTATGGTATAACCTGTCACTAGCTAAAAGAAGACCTACATAAACCCATGGTTGTCTTACCAGTTTCCACGCATCCTCAAAAAGGATGTTACCAATATAAAGTACAGATAGCCATCTCAGAACACAAAGTCAGCTTAATTTTTAAATAAAAATATTTAAAATAACTTTTAAAACATGAAGTATTTGTGTGAAAAGAAGACACTGCTGAAGATGTCTTCCACTTTCTGAGCAAACCAAGACTTTAAAAAAAAGTTTTTAATTATTTAAAAATATTTCTTAGTATTTTCTGACTGTACTGACATCAGAAAATATCCCCAACTAACTCCCATGCTAATCTCAAATCTGATTAACAATACTTTATACAATCCCTCCTTAATGTTATAGAAGATATTAAGTAAATAATAAATTCCTTTCTTTGCTGCTAGTATATTTGGTAAGCAAAGATGGTGATACCAACTCTAGCTATAAAAGCTTTTGATATATCCCTCTGACATTTTTTATTCATCTCTTCTGTCTTTAAAAGCAGACTAGAAACATGAATAACAATTGTAGTAGGAGTGGATGGCTCAGGGAATTAGTAATCAGATTCAGAGCCTTTTCTTTCTGTTCTACTAATCTAAATCCAGTTTGGCTTGTTACTAGAGGTTGTTGGTAGATAACAATTTGATGGAATATGCTTATTTGTTACGCGTATTTGTGACCTTAGCCTATGGCATAGCCCTCACCTATAAAATTGTTCTGTTACTAGTAGTGTCAATAAAGTTGCTACGGACTGAACGGGTAGAGATATGGAATTGGGTTTTTTCTCCCCAGTCTCACAGGACAGACTGGGAGCCTTATGTTGCAGCTCCCCATTGTGCAAATAAAGAGTAATTCTTTTCTGAGGATGACAGGAAAATATTTTCATAAGCATGAAAATTCACCTGTTTTAACAAAGTGAAGAACAGCGGTATGGCAGAGTGAGCTCTGACAGCAGCGGAGAGAACAATAATGTTACAAACATGTCAAACTTGAAAGGAGCTACATTAACAAGTCAATCTCAAGCAAGTAACCTCCTTTGGGAAGACTCTTTGAAAGGAGAAGTGCAGTTAGCAGGCTAGCTGTGTCACTTCTCATTTATACTTTTTTTAAGCAGCCTTGCTTGAAAGCTTCGTCATTAACTTTATTTTCTATTTTCAGCATGCATTTATTATAGCTGGTTTACTCCATTCAGTTTAATATGTCTGCTTTTACTTCATTTCTTGACACTGCAACTGAGACAGTAGCTACAACGCAAAATTTCCCCAAATGTTTTCTGAAAGTGCATCTCCTTTGTCTAGGTTGACAGCCATATCCTCTGAGAATTCCAATGAGTTAGCGAGTCTTTACCTCTCTTGTCTCTCCTTAGGCCATTTTAAAATAATGGCATTATGTTGGCTACTCTCCAGTACTCTCAGATTTCACTTGATCTGTTTTGAAGAGCAGAAGTATATAAAAATGTCTGCCAAAGCTTCTTCAGTTTCTCTCCTTACTTCCTTAACCCTTTAGGACATACACTGTTTGGTCATGGCCCTATCAATTTCAAAAGCCATTTCACCTTATAATAACCATACCTGACACACTCTGCACATATTCTAATTCCTAATCATCCATCTCCATAAATCTGATTTCAAATGTAGTCAAATACCAACTCTCATCTTTTATAAGGCTATATATAACCATTATTTAATGTATCTTCAATCCCCTTATACTCTTTCTAGGGGATAGCTTGCAACATTAAAGTTTCTTTCAGCAATGAGGATATGTCTAGAGCTCAGGACTAGGCTAGAGAATTAGTTTTGATTCAGAATTGCAATAAATTTTCCATTTCTTTCCTGCTTTAGGGAGGAAGCAGCCTGCAACTGAATTATAGCTGTGATAGTTATTTGCTTCTTCACAACTCAGTGACCCAGAGACATTGCTCTCCTCAGTGCCCCACAGTCCGCAGGTTTGCAGTCCTGTCAGGGAAGCAAGAAGTGCTTTATATATTTCTTCACTTCTCTGCATGGGCGTGTCAGAAACATAACGATTAGCTCTTGAAAGGACCTCCAGAAGCTATGTAGTCGATTCTTTTGTCCCAGGGTAAAATCAGCAATACAAAAGCTTGTTCATGTTATCTATTCTTAATAGCCTTCAGTCACGGAGATCCCCTAACCTCCTTGAGCAATCTGTTCAAGGCTTATTTAAATTATAGCTTTACAACCTTGCCTTGATTTTATTTCATAATTCTTAGAAAAAAAGATTAAAATATAATATATGTTACTTCACACATTACAGCAATTGAAAAACCTCTTAACGTTTCTGCATGTGAGACACTGATTATGCCTAACAAAAGTTTAGAGACAGAGCCTGGGGCTGATCCTAAACACTTACAAGATCTATTTGATGTGAGCTGTCCCACTGAAATCAAAATGACAGCTGATTACAAATATTTTATGTTGCCATCTACCAATGTTTTTTAGTTGTAAAAGTTTTCAGTACTGAGCAGTATGCTAATTCTGAGGTATTTTTAGGAATACAACACTGATCCTAGCTGGATTATGTGCAGGAAGTCGAACTAAAGCCTCTGAATCTAACTGAAAAATTTGTTACTATCTGAGTCACGTTCTTAGCTGTATCACTTGAAAGCATTATTAAATTGGGAAATGTCTGTACATGTGTTCTTTTCCTGATTGTTAGACAAAGCCCAAAATTTTGTTGACATGAGCGCTTCAACCTAATGTTAAAATCAAGCCAGCAAAACTCCATAGTCCAGACACATAAGTTGGTATCATGTAACGGTCAATATCACATAACGATCCACCATGGATCATCAGAGTCGCCGAATCTTCCACTGAGGCAAAGGTTTACCTCAATTACTTCCCTGGGACCACAGACTGAGGCTGAATACCTGTGCAGGTGCCAGAGGCCACCTGCAAAACGCCGACTCATTACTCTGTTGTAACTTTTGTGTTTGTTGAAGAACTTCTGCTTGGGTTTCATTAGGTGCAATTAAGATTTTCACATTAAAATTTAAAGAGTAGAATTCAAATGCTGCTTATGGGAAGCTACTTCTGTTGAGTGTATTGGTCATACTGTGGTCATTTTAAAGACCATTTTTAAAAGGAGCAAATTTGTCCTGGAATTCCACACTCTCTAAAGACACTAGCCATTTAGAAAATTTACCTCTGCCTCTTGTAAAGATTGCAATGGTTACTGAGCAAGCAAGCCATGATGTCCACTTGATACACTAGGGAGAGGAAGATACATTGGATTGTATCTATTAAAACCATGACCTAAGTTCATCTCTTTTCTTTTTCTCTGATGACAGCTGATAAAAGTTGTTTTTTTTAAATCTTGGTCCCATTTTTTTATTTTTTTCACATCTTTCCCTGTGTTGAGTCCCTGAGGACCACAGCAACATGCTCCTTGTCATATGTTATTCCTACTGCAACTTTAACTTCATAGCTCTGTATAACTGACCTTTGTCTTGCATTCCATCACAAATTACAGCCTAGGTTGTCTTTATGCTTCACCAATAGATGTGTTACATGCTGCATTGCTGAAATTTAGTTGCCATACTTTAAGCAAAATACTTCCAGGAAAACAAAGCCTCATCAGAGCTCATAGGAGGGCTAGTCATATTGTCTATAATTTGTTACATTAAAATTTTAACAGGTGAGTCTCAAAGGCAAGTTTATCAGCCCAAACATCACAAGAAATTTACATAAACCAAGGAAACATGTCTCATATATAAAATCAAAGCCAAGCACCTATTTTTAGTCTAATTAATGTGTTATCAGGCCAATCAAAGAACTATGAAACCATTTTCAATTATGTTGGCACTTAATAGTCCATATTCCCTAATTTTTGTAGCTCATCCCAGATAATGATACAGTTCAAACTTATATACACAAACTCTCTGGTATCTATCACTTTTTCTGTTATGGTGTTACTCAACATTGAGGGGGAAAACAGGTTCTTTCAGGGATCCCTGTCGGAATGATGGCAGCGCTAAATCATAGTTACAATTAAAGCTTTATTTTCTTAACAGGATTTAACAATTAATAGAGCACAAAATTTATGATTAGAATGGGACAAGATGTCTACAAACAAAATCAAAATAGTACAATCTATAAGTAGTGTAATACAGAATTTATGATACAACTTATGAACTCTAATGACCTAGACCTTAACTTATGACTTCTAATTACCTAGACCCTCTGTGGGTTGGGTCAGATGTTAATACATGGTTTGCTGTATCATAATAATCATATCTAGACTGAAAAATCTTAGAAGAAGACAAGTCACTCAGTCCTTGGAGGAATCAGGGGAGAGTAGAAACACCCCTGTCCACTGAGGGTTCACAGGCCACATTGTCCTGCAGCAGTTCTGGTCCAGGTTCATAGAATTATAAAATAATTTTGGTTGGAAGAAACCTTTAAGATCATCACACCCAACTGTAAACCCAGGACTGCCAAGTCCATCACTAAACCATGTCCCTAAGCACCATGTCTACAGGTCATTTAAATACCTCCAGAGATGGTGACTCAATCACTTCCCTAAGCAGCCTGTTCCAATGCTTGACAACGCTTTCAGTGAAGAAATTTTGCCTAATATCCAATCTAAACTTCCCCTGGTGCAACTTGAGGCCATTTCTTCTTGTTGT
>JAVJGI010000062.1:14266508-14398209 GCA_035590275.1 Ibycter americanus
TTGTTTTTTTAAGGAATGGACTGAATCAAGTAGAATGAAATGGTTCCTGGAACCATGAAAATGAGAAAATCTTAAAATCCTCCAGTAGTGTTAGACTGTGAAAACTTCCATTACATTGGTGAGCTGTGAAAGATTCAGGTAGTATGAATGAAGTCAAAAGAATATATTTACCCGTGCAAGGGTCTTAGAGTCTAGTTCAGGAACATTCGACTGGTACACAACATGAAGTATCAACACTACATTTTAATCCCTGAAGTAAATTATGTGAATGAAAAACATTTTATGAGAAGGCAGGTGAGTGCTTGCTTGAAGAAAGGTATTATGTTCAATCATAAAACAAAGGCATCCTGTTAGTAGCAGGAGTTGTGTTTTGGTCTAATGTATGATCTGTGATTGAAACAGTATTTATTAAAATCAGCAGAAACTGCATATGAGGACAAGAGAAAAAGAATTCTTAGCTGGTGGTCAGTGATATGAACTTACTGGCCACTATACCACGTTTAGCTTACTATCATTGTTAGAATTGATCCTATAATACTGAAAATGCAAGAGCATAGACTGAGGTCTTGCATGTATGGAGTTCATTGAAACAACTATTTCTTTCTGTTACGTGGATTTTGAACATTAAAAAAAAGCAACAATAGACTCATTTCTAATATGTAGTGATGGTTTAGATTTTAAAGAATAATTTCCTATCTGGACTGGAAACCTGTGAGATGAGTTTTAGCTTAGAGGAGAATTTTCTCTGTAAGAATAACCCTTTGAAAGGAGGGCTTCAGTGAAGAATGCTGATATTATTTTTATAAAGCTCAGAAGGAACAAGAAATTGAGATTTTTATTTTCTGCCAGGCTTTTTTTTTTAACATTGGTGGCTGGTGAAAATCCTTTTTTGACTGCTACACAGACAGTGGGGAGACAGCTATGATGAGGTACTTAAATGTCCTACTGGGAGATGTAATAATGATGATACAGCTTTGTCCCTCAGTTAGATACTTGCTTGTAAACAACCAGGTGTGGGACTGAAAATAAATGATGAGCTGGATAAAAGATGTCTCAGGTTTCAGTCAGAGCATTAGTTTTCTGGAACCATCTAGGAGGGAGAGACTGATAGAAAACTGTAATTTTAGAAACGGGACTATGCCTTTAAACTGGAATGGGGACATACAAGGAAATTCAAGTGAGAGAGAAAACTGAAGACATTGGCATCTTGACAAATTATATTGTCATTTCTATTCCCCAGTAGACAATGAGTGCAGGAATAGAGAGTTATGTACATTCTCCATGGACTTTTTCCAGGACAAATTCCATGAATGAATCTATGAATTTTGAGACACTTCCACTGAATTTTGAGGACCTACAAATTCAAAAAATGTCTAAACACTTCTTTTGTTTATAATACACTTTGTAGTTTCAGCTTTTACAGTTTATCATGGAATTGGCATGACAACTGTCCTTGGTCGTCTTGACTCAAGAAAAGGAGATGAAAAAGGGCGTGGTAGTACATATACATTAAATCTATATTTAAGTGTTATATGAATTATGTAAGTTTACACATAAAAATTGGTCAAGCACAGCCAGAAGAAAGTAAAACTTATCCACATTAAATTTCTAGACATACCTAAGGATGTGTACTAAACTTAGATTCATCCCAGCTAACATTAGGGATTTTACTTAAATGTCTAATTGGAGCAACTAAATTTAGGAGAGCTGAATTCAGGTCCTGCATTTATTAAATACAAGGAAATACAACTTTCCCAAAATTTTCAGCCAGAGAAAGGACAGCAATTTTGTCTTTATTTGAAACAACTAACTTTTCTGTACTAATTCTACAGTAAGAATTGTGAGGCAGTTCTGTAGAAAACAGTAATTTTTGTGGAGATTAATAGGATGGCCAAGTTTGTCCTTTCAATTCTATTTGTACTGAGTCAGTCATTTGAGTCAGTCCATTTGTAGTGAGTCATTTTATCGTAACAGTGAGGCTTTTCACTGCTAGAGCTTTACATTTTGTTACCCCTCCAAAATTTGAAAACACAGCTTTTGAGATTAAAGCATTTTTCATTCTGTGGTTTCATAGCTGATAGACTAGATTTATCTCTATCGGTAGAGCACAGCATTATTGATTCATAAAATAGATGGTGAAACTGAAAAAAAAAATTTCACAGGTGACATATTTTCTTTCTACATATCTAAGTGAGTTTTACTTCCTAAGACCATTACAGTTTCTCTGGGTTAGTCTTTGAAAATAGTCTTTGTTTCTGTACCTTATTGAAATTTGAGGTAAGTTTTGTATGTAATTGTATGGTAACGAATAGCTTTACTTTACGTAGGGATGTAAAAACCTATCAAATAAGTATTTGAATTTTCCTTACACAGATGTCTTTGCAACTAGAAATATAGCACTAGTGCACATGCAAGTCTTACTATTCTAGTGCATTAATTTGGCTTACAAAGGGGCTTTTAGAAATCAATGAGAACCAGTAGACTTTAGGCTTCTGTGGTGTTGCTTCAATATATGTGAGAGGCCGGGCATATAAAATATGCTCCATCATCCAGGGCTTTCAATAGCAGTCCATTCGGTTTTAAGCTTTGTTTAGTCAAGAAACAAAGTACTGCTTAAAAGATGGATTTCATTTTTTGTGGAGCAATACAGTATTGGAGAATAACGGGTTCCTGCTGTAAGATTCTGATGAGGATATTACTTCACCTTTAAACTGTATTTCCTTAACATATGCTGCTTTAAAGTCAGTATAACTTTAAATCTTCTACATAATTGTAAAAAATAAACTGTTGGATATAAATATGTATCCAAACACAATCATAATAGATGTAAATTGTTTTACCATCAATGAACCATGGACAAATACCAATGAGCTCAATGAACTGTAAGTTGATATTGGCTTTATATTCATTAATGATAGCATTTTACAGCCATTGTGTTGAGCACTACACTGTGATACTTCCTGAATAACATTAATGGCTTATACTTACAGATTATACGACATAGCTCCCTTTCAAAATTGAGCCTAGTTGTACTTTGGTACACCATAGACACAAAGTAAGTTTTGTGTTACTGAAAAACAGTAAAATTTATACAGCCATAAGAGTCAGTATAGTGGCTGTAATCTGATTATAAAATAATCTGCTGGCAAATACAGCTAAATCTGGCAGTTAGTAATCATTCATTTGAAATTTGAAATTCATTAACTGAACAACACTGGTGGATGCATCAGAAGTTGTCTGTATAGTAGTAGAGTTGAATGCGAAGACTATATTGTACACTTTTAATGTTGATTGCTCAATATTTCACTTATCCAGACATAAGTATTTTGTGCCTTTTTTTTTTTTTTCTTTTGTTTTGTACAACAGGTGGGTACAGTGGTTGCTAAGTCTTGATCAGGAAGAAAAAAAAAATATGTGTGGGTTGTGTAATGTCGGTAGGGTTTAGTACAACAGAAACTTGTTTATGAGTTTCAAGACTGGACATAGATACTTCTGTTTTAATGAACACATCTCATTTAGTGTAAACTTCAGTATTTGATATGTTATTCAGAAATAATGAAGGAGTGTCCCAGGTATTTAATGGCCAAGGAAATGTAAGAGAAGAGCATAAATCAGCACTCTGTAGAATGAAGACCAAAATCTGGTTTTGTTAAAGCTCATCTATGCCCCTGGAAGCCATAGAAACTAAGGCTGGCAATGATTAACAGAGGCCATCTACTCCAGTCCTTGTAATTCAGAGAAGTGCCAACTATTCCTTGGAACAAAAGGCTGGGAAGGAACAACAGGACTGTCAGTGGATTTTGCCATCGGATCCAACACAAAATAGTTGATCCTTATGAAGATGTTCATTGCTACTTGATACGTTACAGACCAAGAAATGCTGCCTGTGCTGTGATCCTTTAGCAACATTAAGAACTGTAGTACAAGGCCAAACCGTAAAATGCCAGAAAAATGTGAAGGAATCCTGAGGAGTCTTCATCGTACAACAAACCATGCCCAGCAATATGCAATAGATCAAAACAGTCTATTGTACCCTGACAATCTTGTCTGGGAGGCAAAAATTCACCCCAGATGAATGATGCATTTTAACCTGAGTACATTATTGGGAGAGAAATTAAAGACTTTACAAATTTAAATTCTATTACAAATACTCATATATCTGTCCATACATTCTTCCTCTAGCTGTGAAGATGTCAGAGAAAGGTGAAAGGTACAGGAAAAACTGTGGAGGGGAAATGAAGTCTTTCTGACCTCCATACATGATTAATAAAAATCCAAATCACAGTTTAACACAGTATAAGCATGGCTAAAACCAACAGATTACTTTGCTGATATTGATATATTGGGTATCTTAATTTCTAATCCAAAGAATACTCCTTTTTTAATGTAGTTTCTTTCCTAAGACTGTTAAACTCTATTTTAAATTAACATAGATTGTTTCCTTGTACTGCCTAGTCTGGAAGACCGTTCCATAACTTATTTTATTTACTTTTTTTAGACAAACATTTTCAGTCTGCATTTTCTTATAGCCATCTGCTTGATTTTATAATAGTATTAATACTTAATTCTTTAATTTCAATAGCTCCTTTTCATCCTAGATGTAAATCACAGAATCACAGAATGGTTGAGGCTGGAAGACACCTCGAGGGCATCTTGTTCAACCCCTCTGCTCATAAGGACCACCTAGAACAGGTTACCTAGGATCATGATCAGATGGCTTTCAAATATCTCCAAGGTCAGAGACTCCTCAACCTCTCTGGTCAACCTGTTCCAGTCCTCAGTCAACCTCACAGTAAAAACCAGTGTTTCCTTATGTTCAGATGGCACCTCCTGTATTTCACTTTATGCCCGTTGCCTCTTGGCTCATCACTGGACAGCACTGAAAAGAGCCTGGCTCTAGCTTTTAATTCCCTCCCTTTAGGTATTTACGTGCGTTGATAAGATTCCCCCTGAGCAGCCTTCTTTTCTCTAGTGAGACAGATATATAACTGGACTGTCTTTGTCGGGATGATTTGTCCCATCTCAGTATTTGTTGCGCTAAACAAGCAAAGATATTTTAATGTCTCTTCTTAAAAGAATGAATCTACTCACTATACCTTCCCAGTAGATCTTAACACATGTTCCATGAACCTAGATTAACAAACTTGTGCAAAATATTTCAGGTGAGGGCTGATTGATCGTTGATCTTATTTTTAATAATCCTTTGCCTTTATTCAAAAGCATTGGCTATAAACTACCTGACATTTGTCTAATCTGCTCTTAACAAGCATCCTGTCCTAGTGATTCCTCACCCAGCCTTCTTCATAGGTTACCAGTCCTCTAGCCAGTGACTGGAAGTTCTAACTAAAACCTTCTATAAGGTAGATTAAATTATCCTTTACCTTACCTGGACATAGTGAACCACTCCTTCCCTTTGTCCAGGTCAGTGCGATTCATACCTGCTTGCAAGCTTGTGTCACTACCTAGGCAGTTCAGCAGCTAACATGCACTACTAACCAATATTAAAACTTTGAACTTAGAGAAATTTTTATTTCTCTATTAATTGATTACATCTTTGAACAATGGTCCCTCAACTTGATATATCAAGTCAAAATGTTAATAGGTTGAAGAAATACCTGCAGCCCACATCTTTTAATGATGTAATTATTTCAATAAGGATGTGTCCATTACATTATGAAAATATCAGCAACAGGAAAACTTTGTTGTTATACTTTAATGCTTGGCCACTCCAGCTTATGGGTTGGAATGCTTCTCTGCTTTTTAAGACCACAAAATGGAAACCAAAGCTGAAAATAATGAAATTTTAAATATTTTGTTGATGGTTTAACAATATATTTATGATTCTAAGCCAAGCAATTGGTATATTCTAGTAAATAACAGTGTACATTTAATATTAGAGGACTGTTTATCTAAGCACACAAAGTGATGGTTTTTTTAAGGATTTGTAAAACAATTAACATGAAAGAGGACAAAGTCAGAATAAGTAGTTCAATTACAAATTCAAAGTGATTATCATATTGCAGCATTTTTCCAGATTATTTCAATACTGTGCCAACTGCTGTCACCTGTTCCTTTTCCTCATACTATGTACTCCTTACAGAATCAGATTGTCTTTCTGAAATTGCTTATGCAATTTTCGTTTCTTCTCTTAGGTAAGATCTGAATCTCTTTTGGGACCTGAAACTACCTCACACATGTGGGCTGGTTTATTTTTTATTCTGTTTCATTGGTTTAGGCACAGATTTTTCTTTTAGAGGGAATATATTAGGTTGTAGTACTATGCAACAGAGACCAAGTATACTATACACTTCACTGTTTAGGGTACTTTCTCTGATATATCCTTACAGATGAGAAAAACCATAAAATATTTGATTTTCTGAAACTCTGGATTGGGTGTTTTTTAAAATTAATGGAAACATTAAGTTTGGAACTTTTCATCTTTGCTGTGGTTTATCCATCTTTTCTCTTCATCTTCTTTCTTCTTCATATGTTCCTGTTTACACTCTTTCCCTTGCTTAAAATAAATTATAAAAATCTCAGTGTTGTTATAAAAATTATAAATTATAAAAATCTCAGTGTTGCATTGTTATTTCTGATTCAGCTCATCTGTCTCTGGTGTTACATGTACACATTTAAAAAAGGTACTGATGAAGGGAAAGTTGGCACTTAGTCCATCTTTATTAGTTAAGCAGTGTGAGGATTTGGGGTAGAGCTGCGTCTTAATCATCTAATCGATCAGGTTTTAGGCTGGTTCCTTATGCAGTTTTAGCCTAAATTGACTTGCACTCTTCCAAAGTAATCTGAGCATGGTTTGGGAGTTGGCTATGTCCATGGATCATTCCCAAAAGGCAGTTTGCCTATGGCCATCCTGATCTGGAGGGTAAAGAAGTTTAACAGTATGGCTGTAAGTTGTTTCTAAGCTTGTGGTTCAGAATATAGTCCTGGCACTGTTTATTGACTGCAGATTTATCCCTGCACCACCATCCCCCCTACTCCCACCCCCCCACCCCCCGAACCTGGAGCATACACCTCAAAGTTTCTTCCTAATAAAGCTGCCCCTATTGTTCCAGGGACACCTAAGTTCCTCTCAAAGGTATATACACTTCCTTCTCCTATTTTATCTCTGAAGCCGCATCACAACCTATCTAATCATCCATAATACAGAGGTAGATGAATGTGATTTTCTCTAACCCATGTCGAGTACTTTCACTAACTCAACCAGCATAAGAACATTTGTCTGAGGTATGGAACCAACATAGAAAATCACTCAATTTCCTAAGCAGACAAATTCATATGTCCAAGGAATTCCACCTCAATTCCCACTAGTTGGTTATTAACTCTCCCCAGAGGAAGAATAAATGTCTTCTGGTTTTACCAGTATCATCAAGTATTCAGCAGAGCAAGTACTGAAATGCAGAGTATCTCCCTTGAGACTGAAATTTTAAAATATTCTGCAGTGTCATTCCCTTTCTTCTTGTTTACCCAACAAATAATTAAATTAGTTTCTTTCTTGAAACCAGAGATTCATTTTTTATATACCATAGACTGGATCCTCTTTCTTTTTCAGCAAAAAAATCTAACTGGACCCAAGGATCAGGAGCTTTTCTTCATTAAGATTCTACTAAATCAAATGCATATTACATTTACAGATTGATGCCAAGTGATGATGTCTAGCATCACTGAGCTTGAAAACACTGTTATATTGTTTTCTTTAGAAGCCAAGAAGAAACAGTCTCCTTATTATTCTATATTTTCTATACATATATGTCTTGGGTGGAGTAAGTTTGTGGAATCTTAGCACATCAAAGATTTGAAGGCAATATATAGGGGACAATGACAAAAAATGATACCTCAGTGTAAGAATCTGATATTATTGAAACACTCTTCCATTCTTACCAGTAAGAAATTTTTTGCTCCCTCCACAGAAAACCAACTCTGACTTTAGTCTTCTGTTTTCTTCTTTGTAGTAATGTGTTACTAATTTTGTCCCTAGTACACAAAGTCATATAATAATATTAGATGACAGTTGAGAGGGTGGGAGACATGATAGCATTCTCTACTGCCTGAGAATTGTTCTAGGATACAGGAAGATATCAGAATATCTTCCAAAAGAGGACTGAACATTTTGGCAAGTCCTATACAAATTGCACAGAAAGATCGTTCATTGAAAGAACACGTATATGTGGAGACAGGTTCCTGTACCTCCTGTGTTCGCACTGTGATGGCACTACTCTCATTTTTTCTTTCCAACCTTGCTTCAATTCTGTAATGCTGTCTATCTGTTTCTTTTAAGAATGAAAAGAAAAAGGATTTCCCAGGCAACAATAGTCTCTCCATTTCATTGTATTTCTTAAAGTAGTCCAAGATCCTCAATTATTCCTGGTATATTTGAACCTTTTTCGTACACACTGTCCCTGACACTGTTCTATTCTGCAATGATAATAATGGTTATTCCTTGGTGACCCACTCTTAAACAACCAAATGTTGCAATATCTCTACACCAATTGTTATACCAAAAGACGTACTGTGTAGCAGGAGATGTAATAGTAGAGTAGAAACAGAGAGAAGAAACTATAAAATAATGTTGGCTTGATTTTAGGCTAAGTCTGCTCATCATCTGCTTAAGAGAGCTAGGACTGACAGTGATAGTAAATATACATTTAACAACTACTGACCACTCTGTTACAGGACAACTGTAACAGATTTGCATTGCTCCACAACAGTGCACCTGCCAGTGTCTTTAGTGTTTGTATTCACGGCAAGGGCTAATGGCCATTTGTTATCTTTGGAAAGATGAACTGTTCTTTTGTAGAGGACAATGAAGTTGGAACCAGTCTTCTTTTAGCAAGGACAACGAACCATGAAATTGGGCAGACATAGCAGTGAATCAATGTATTTCATACAGAAACAAAGAGCCCAGTAATGGACTGCAAAAATGTTTGTGACTATTTCTTTTTTTTTAAATCTTCATCTTTTCTGTTGTCTGCTCTGCCTGTGGGCATTGTTGTCTTTCAAATGTTTTACATGTATTACATCAAAAAGTTTAAGGACTTTCATTTCTGAAATAATCACTTATATCTCTGTTACAATTGTTCTGTAACAAAGAAATCAGTATGTAAAGAAATATTATATTGCTGTTCCCATGAGATCTTGGGCCTCATTCCTATTGGGATTAGTCATTTTGTCTTTCATATTTTTCCCCTTATTTTCTCGTGTATCTTTTTCTTTCCTTAGGTTTTCTCCATGCCATCTTCTTGAGAAACAGTTCCTAATGCTTCGTAATTCCACCATTTCTGTTTGCTGCAAGAAAATATAAGGTTATGTGTTTTCAAGAGTCTGGAAACAGAGAAGGCAGATGGCCATTTGAGCACAGAGCGCATATGATGGCTACCTGCCTATCTGCTAGCTGTAGAAAGCGACTCCAGTGTGCTATATGGGATATTCAGTAGAGCACAGACAAGAACAGAGCTTTGACACCAGAATGAGGTACCAGATGAGATCGTGACAAAACCAATAATGGCAGGCATTTGTCCAATATGTCCTATTTCCTCAAGTGAAAATAAAAATTCAGCAAAGGTTGACCATTTGTTGAGCCCTGCAGCCAGTATACATTTTGCTTTTGTTTTATTACTGGTTTTACTACTCAGGTTCATCAGTTGTGGTATTCTTTGGGCTAACTTAGTTTTCAAATGAGCCAAAATAAAAATAAATTACATTCCTACAATTAATCACATTTTTTAGAATGCTACATCCATATCTACAGTTCAACAGTAAATGATCAGAGATGAAGAAAAGGGATCTCCCTTCAAAGGTGAAAGTAGACTTTGATTGTCTTTTCCATTAAAAATCATAATGTATACTTACAAGAAAAATCTAGAAAAAATCACTACCTGACTTCGCTCCTGTGTGAAAATGCCTGTTCTTCCATGTGCAATAGATATCTAATGTAAATGTGGTAGGTGTTTTCCATCTTGATTTTTTGTGTGTTATGCCAACTGTTGTGTTAATTTAAAAGCTTTTTGCCTTCACTTTCTGACTCACTATAACTTTTGTTGTTTGTGGTTGTTACTTTTCTTGCATTATCTTTAAGTTGTTTAAATTGTCAGTGCAGTTAAGAATGCATATTAAAAGCAAATTTTTGGTTTGCTTACTTTTCCTGATGATTTAAGGAATTACTGAGATTCCTGAGACCCAAGGAGATAAAATCATCTTGATTCAGTATTTTCTGCTTAAGTACAACATTAAAAATATCACTTTTATGCAACTATAGAATGTGCTTTGCATAATTCTTGGAGCATGAACAAAACAATTAACACGTAACTGAGGAGACAATCTTTATGGACGTCCTATCACAATCAAAGGTGGCAAAAAAAAAGGACTTTTTTCTTTAACCAGAAGAAACAAATTCTTCAAGCAATTTCTCTGGAGTTAGTGCATGAAGTATTCCTCCTGGTAGATCTTGAGGAAAATATGAGACAAATTTTTGGAAGAAAAATAAGCAAAAGAAAACCACGTCATAGGTTCAGAGTGAGCAGTGAGATAGTACAAATTAAGCTAAATTAGATTTAATAGCTTGTCTGACATAAATACAGTATTGTGTTTATCATTAGTGGAGACAGCATCTGTTTTAACAGAAGATAGGGTATTTTAACATTGCTATGTATATATTTGGGAGGTAGCAATTACAGACATGGAAAAAAGTTCCATCTTACTGATACATATCAGAGTTTCTGTATGTGATATATAAGAAAACCTTTAATATTGCTTAATGAGCATGGTTTTGTTGATTGTCCTCCTTGGTAGTTCAGAAACTTCAACAACACCTATATGACTCTAAATGGTATCCCTGTTGTGGCAAAATTCCTATTTATCACCAGATGGGAATAGAAAGATAGCTTGTGATGACCTTAACGGAAGTTTCTGATAGAGTTGCATGAGCTCTGACGGAATAACTGAGGGTATCTAATATCCAGCTCTGCAAATATGAGACTACTGGAGAGAGAAAGAGATATTTAGAGGAGAGAAATTATTAATAAGGATTAGAATTATCAGATTAATACTGCATGCAGAATGACAGGAAACATTTCTGCTTTTAGAAATGGGAGGTTTTAGAGAACGTATGATTCCATGCCACTATTATTACAGAACCAAACCACTCTGATCTCCCGTGATTGTTAAATGGTGAATATAGAAAGCAAGTAATGAGTTACAAATTAAGTGTAACTTAAGATACTGTACTGGTTTTGGCTGGAATAGAGTTAATCTCTTCATAGTAGCTTTTATGATGTTATGCTTTGGATTTGTGACTAAAACAGTGTTGATAACACAGGGATGTTTTCGATATTGCTGAGTAGTGCATGCTATTGCTTGCACAGCATCAAGGCCTTTTCTGTTTCTCACATGAACCCACAAGCAAGTTTGCTGGGGCTGCACGAGAAGTTGGGGGGCAAAATGGCTGGGACATGCCCTCAACTGACCAAAGGGAAATCCCATGCCATGTAATGTCATGCTGTGCAATAAAAGCTGGGGAAAAGGAGGAAGTGGGAATGTTCAGTCATAGCAATTGTCTTCCCAAGTAACTGGTATGTGTGATGAAGCCCTGTTTTCCTGGAAATGGATAAACATCTGCTTGCTGATGGGAAACAGTGAATGAATTCCTTATTTTGCTTTGCTTGAGTGTACAGCTTTTGCTTTCTTTATTAAAATGTCTTTATCTGAACAGATGAGTTTTCTCACTTTTACCCTTCTGATTCTCTTCCCCATCCCATTGGGTGGGAGGGAGGGAGTGGCTGTGTGGTGTTTAGCTGCCTACTGGGGCTATCCCACAACAGATAGCAAACCCAATGTACACATGAACAAACTATTAAAAAAAAATAATTAAAAACCTGCCTGTTTCTAATGTCCATTGTCTAAGATTAACTTTTTAAGTCATCAGGAATAAGTAGAGTGTATCTGAAGTTCTCTTTGCCTAAAGTTTTTTTCCCACTTAACTTTCCACCTTAATTTTTAATCAAAGCCTTAATATTTAACAAGTTATCATCAGTTTCAATGCATCCCTGCTCAAAAATTTTGGAAGCCATTGTTTGAAAGTATAAATCCATGTAAATGAAGATTGTTACAAGAGAAGTAATGTTGCATTAAAAAATCTGGAGATTCCAACTAGAAACATGGCATGTAAAACATTCATGTGAGCCAAACTTTTATTTTAAAAGTAACAATTGAATTCAAAGCATACTGGGACAACAATGACAAAACAAAGTAACAGCACCAAAACCCAAAAACCCATTAAAAAAAAACCCCACAACAAAGTCAAAACAAATAAACCCACAATGTGTTGTGGAACTCTAAATGGCAAAAGAAAACATAGCAAGAAAAGTAAATACAATTCTAATTATATAAGGGTAGTTCAGTAATTGGGGTAATTTAGAATTGAATTATTATCCATAAATATGTACACTTTAAATCTGCTGTAACTTAAAGTAATATAAATCTGAAGAAATTTTCATACTGAACCAATAGCTTCACTGACAGATGTTGTCTGAGAAAAGAATATGCCCCGAAGATTCATTTTAATGCATTTTTCAGACTTCTGGCACACTGAAATGGGAGTATACCTTTTCAGAATTTAAACAAGATCTATAACAAAATCTTGTTTGGTTATAATATAAAATACTACGTGCAAATGTATCCCCAGATATGTACATTATAAATGCTCTAAATCTAGTGGTTTTATTTTTAAAAGGAACATGTCATAGAACATTTTTTGTTTTGACTGAGATATTAGAAGACTTTATCATGCAGGTTGTAAGATAAGCTGAGATGAGTGATTATCACTGCCTAGTGAGTACCAGTGCTTATCAGTCACTTCTAACTCATGGTAAAATGCAAATGTGACATAATTTAGCTTGATATAATATTTTTTAGGATTTTTTAAAAGAGTTTGTCAAAGAAGCTATTTAAAGCTGGTTTAAGCATATCTTTGTGCTGTTTTTTTTCCTCTTCATGATAACTTCAGATGACATGATAGTCTAGCACATTTATATTTATAATCACAGGTTTTCTCATGTCCAGGAACTACAGATTAATCTAATTTTGTTTATCTCAGAAAAAGAACAAAAACCCTCTTATGTTTCTATCATTTTTTTAAATTTCCAAACATAATTTTAAAGAATTGAAATATCCTATAACCAAAAAGCAAATAATATATTTTCTATATTCGGACTGTCAATACTATGTACATTTTTTCTAGAACAATTAAACTTATTCTTTTAATTCAGTAGTGAATTTTTATGTTTAAATAAATAATTGACAAGTAATTATTTATGGAAGAAACTCACTTATTTCTTTTATATATGGGTGAAATTGGGCAGGAAGACTTACTGTTGGAAGAGCAGGGATTGATATACCAGATAGATTGCTGCCTGGACAGGCTGGGGAATTGGGCAGACAGTAATCTCACAAAATTCAACAAAGGAAAATGTAGAGTTCTTATCCTGCAGAGGAATAACCCCAGGCACTAGCAGACTAGAGGCCAACTGGCTGGTAAGTAGCTCTGCAGGAAAGGACTTGGAGGTACTGGTAAACAGCAAGCTGACCATAAGCCAATGTGCTCTCATGGCAAAGCAGGTCAACAGCATCCTGAATTGCATAAGGGTGAGCATTGACTACAGATCAAGTAATGTGATCCTCTACCGCTGCTCAAAACACTGTTGAGACACATCTGGAAGTCTTGGTCCCGGTCTGGACTCCCCAGTACAAGAGAGACATGGATGGACTGGAGAGAGTCCAGGAAAGGGCCACTAAAATGATGAAGGCACTGAAGGAAACTTCAGTTTGAAGAAAGGCTGAGTGAGAGAGCTAGAACTGCTCAGCCTGGAGAAGGCTCAGGGGGATCTCATCAATGGGCACAAATTAAACCTTCAGTCTGAAAATAAGAAAACACTTTTTTACTGTAGGAGTGGTCAGACTCAGACAGATCACCCAGAGAGGTTGGGGATATTGAAAACCTGACTGAACATAGCTCTGGGTAACCTGCTGTGCTGACTCTGTTTGAGCAGGGGTGTTGGACTAGAGAATCTCCAGGGTTTCCTTGCAATCGCAGAGATTCTGTAATTCTGTGAAATAATATTTTGCAATAGTATTTGTGGCATAATAAAGTTATAGCAAAACTGCAATCTAAGCAGTGGCAGGCAACAACAAATATAAATATATACATTAAAATACAAGTTTTTTTGCAAAAATGATAGCAGGCAAATTATACCTTTGTTTTTCACTATTTTCATTATTTCTTATTTCTATTATTTTATTTTTTTTTCAGTTGGGAACTATTGAATAGAAAAAAGAATATTCAGTTTTGAAAATATCAGTGTACCCTTTTTTGAAACAACTTACTGAGGAGCTGGAGAGGAGAACTGTACAAAACCAGATCCTTCTTTAGGTACTGTTTCACTGAAATAAAGAACAATAAACCCAAGGAATTCTTGTGACATATAATTTTTCATAGAACAACCCCTTTGGATGACTCCTGAGATCTAGATGGTCTATGTTTGGTCACCACCTCTCATGAGATTCTCAACCATACAACAGGTTTATACAGTGTGGTGTCCCACCTGGGTCACTGTATTTTCAGCACAACACAAAAGAGCAGGCTATATACTGCTTCCCCTTACCCATAAGCCCCTGTTAGTACATATATTCATTTTCAACAGTATATCTGTTTTCCACTTCTGGCCTAATTTTGTTGTTGTTTTGGGAAATTTGGTAAGTCTGATGCAATTGTACTCACAGAATCACCAAAGTTGGATGGTACATCCGGGGATCCTCTCATCCCACTCCCATAGTCAAGCAAGGTTAGCTACAGCAGGTTCCAAAGCATATTGTCCAGGTGGGTTTTGAACATGTCTGGGCAACCCATTCCAGTGTCTGACCATGCTTACAGTAAAAATGCTTTTTTCCTAAGCTTAAGTGGAATTTCCTGTATTTCAGTTTGTGCTCGTTGCCTCCTGTCCTATTATTGGGCAGTACTGAGGAATGTCTGGCTCTGTCTCCTTTATTCCTCACAAGCATTCTCTTCTCTAGGCTGAAGAGTCTCAGCTCAGTCAGCCCCTCCTCATATGAAAGATGCTCCAGACCCTTAATCATCTTCATGGCCCTTTGATGGACTTGGCCCCGTTATGTCCAGGATGTCCGTATCTCTCTTGTATGGTTCTCTTGCTCTTTTTCGTTGTTTTTGGTGTTTTTTTTCTCCCCCCCTGCTTTTTTTTTTTCCTATAACAATAAGATAATTCTCTGTTATATCTGTAGCATACATTGTTATATGTTGTCTAATTTTGATTCAACAGTTCAGGACACATGGGATCTTTTTGCTCTCAAGCTTAACGAACTAATTTCTTGAGTGGAAAAGCCATCAACCACACAATTCTATGAAATCGTTCCTCTGTTCCTTTCATGGTACTAGTATTTGCTCCACATTCAGTAATTTCTTCAAATATTTCTGCAGGCAGGGGCATGAAAACAGTTGTCGTGAACACACCTAAAAACGCATGCCAATATGCACAGAAGAGAACAGAATATTTGCCCAGATCTACTCCTCTATGACTCGTTAGCCAGACTGAAAGATTATGATGTGTTCCATGTAAGGACCACCATATTTTTGCATAGCCCCCAGCACCCCTTCGGAGAAAAATGTAACTAGGGGAGACTCTGGTCTCTTTCCTGTTGGAGACAGTCTACCTCAACAGGTCTGTGTCTAGTACAGCACACACTTTAGTTTTGGGTAGCTGTTCTGTCAAGTGCATAGCAATAATGGAATTAAAGTGATGCTCAGACAATAACATATTTTGACCAGTGAGAAGGGAGTGAAGAGGATCTCTTGTGACTCCAGAGTTTTATTTTTTTCCACTGGCTTCTGAATAGCTTGTAAAGAGTGTATTTAATGCCTCATGCAGATGCCCTGCAAGATATGACCAAATTGCACCTGTATGATTTCGTATCAACAAGCTATTCTCTATATTTAGCCATGAAGTGCTTAAAATGTTCCCTTTTAAATCCAGTTCATTGTCTTTTGAACACATTACGATGCTTTGGCTCTCAGTGAATAATCCTGTATAATGAGAGTTGTCTGACTGGAGTCAGCTCATTTGCAAAATGCCTTTCATCACAGTCTATTCCAGTCTTTACAGTCCTCAGACTTTTTCATCTTCTCCATATCTTTAATCTTAGAGCATATCAGCATGCCTGAAGAAGTTCAGTAGATTTAACACTGTTATTAATGTTTGCTATTTGTACAGATTTTTGCACATATTGGAAGTCTCAGGCACATAGTGTGAGAGTTACACTGGTTTTAGTTACTTTTTTCTGTAAGTCTTTGTGTTGGTATTACAACAAATATATTGTTAAAAGGAATGGATAGCCAAAAAAGAAAGGAAGGAGGAATAAAATCTGGAAGAATCAGTCAATGGACATGATTTTATGTTTACGAGTGCAGTAGTATTATTCAAGAAAACAGGAAAGTGAAGTCTGAACTTTTGTTTCTGTGTTCGTCTAACAGAAGATAGCTTTCACATAATTCAGAAAGGATTTATAACTTGCTTGAGCAATAAAAAAAGTGTATCACAAAGCCCTGGTTCATAAAATTTGTTAATACATGTAAACCAGAAAGAATTATATTGATCAAAAAGTCAAGCCTTACCAAGGATGGTGATGTGAATAACTGTTTCCTTAATGAGCAATGAAGTGACTGATAATTTATCATAATCCAACTTTTTTACTGTAAGGTAATTTAGCTTATAATGAAAGTTGATCTCACGCAGAAAATTTTAAAGAGTACTATCCAGCATGACTGATGAACACTACAGTTTTTCAGGTATTCTGTTATTTGCCACAAACCAATGCAGAGATTTTCACCTCTGTAGTTAATCCTTTACCCTGTGCCTGGATGACCTTAATTCAAGGGCTGGTTCTGCTCTCAAATCTACAATGAGGCTCTCTGAAGAGTATAAAATATAAATATCCATTTTTTTACTAAATAAAAGGCTATGTAATAGCTTATTTTTACACCAGTTTCTCTGACTGAGATTAATGAATTAAGAATAAGGAAAGGAAAAGATGACACTAGTGGAAACCCAATTACAGAACTCATTTTAGTGTAGAGTTCAGATGAAGAGAGAAAATACCAAGAGGCAATCTGGAAACTTACAATATAAAGTAGCAAATTCCTGAGAGCTGGAACATCACAAAAGCAGATCACATCCTTGTGAGACTTTGGGGTGCAAGCCGTGCTACATATAATGTAACTGGGGACCTTATCAATGAGCTGACTTATGTAATATACGTTATACAAAATAATTTTTCATTTGATTTTATTCCTAAATGATACTGTTATCCCAAACTGTCCCTAGATTTTTTTTCAAATGGAATCATACAATCATAGAAAATCTCATATTGGAAGGAACCCATAAGGATCATTGAGTCCAACCCCCTGCTCCTTGCAGGACTACCTAAAATTAAATCATATGACTAAGAGCATTGTCCACATGCTCCTTGAACTCTGACAGCCTTGGTGACATGACCACTTCCCTGAGAAGCCTGTTCCAGTGACCAACCATACTCTCAGTGAAGAGCCTTTTCCTAACATCCAATCTGAACTTCACCTGATGCAGCTTCATTCCATTTTCTCTTGTCCTATTGCTGGTCACCAGAGAGAGGAGATCAGCACCTCCCGCTCTGCTGCCCACCTTGAGAAAGTTGTAGACTGTGATGAGGTCACCCCTCAGCCTTCTCAAAGCTGAACAAACCACATGACCTCAGCCACTCCACTCCTCTTAAGTCTTGCCCTCAAGACCTTTCATCATCTTGATTGTCCTTCCTCTGGACACACTCTAATAGTTTCATGTCCTTCTTATACTGAGACACCCAAAACTGCATGTAGTACTTGAGGTGGGGCCGTGCAGTGTAGAGTGCAGCAATCACCTCCCTTGACTGGCTAGCTATGCTGTGCTTGATGCACCCCAGGACATGGCTGGTTCTTTTGGCTGCCAGAGCACACTAATTATGTGTTATGTGTATAACATACATACAGTGACTCATGTTCAACTTGCCATCAACCAAAACCCCCAGATCTTTTTCCATGGGACTGCTCCCTGTCACAGCACTAGCAGGCTGCAACAAGGGTTTTACCATCCCATACCAGCCCTCTCATGCCTTGGCACCACCACCAATCCCACACAAGGTTTCAAAGGTTCATCTACTGTCTGTGCTGTTTCTTCATCCTCTTCAGGCCAGTCCACCCTGCTTCTTGCTTCTGCTGCATGCGGGTTCTTCCTTCTCCAGGCTCCTCCTCCAGCCAGCCTCCCCTCATCCAGAGGCCCCCTTCTTCTCTCTGCTTCTCCCAGGACCTCCCTTTCATCCAGGGTCTCTCTCCCACACTCCTCAGTGCTATTTAACTACTTAGCGGGAATAAGCCACAGCTGCACATTAACCACATCAGACAACCCATCACCCCTGAAGCCAGCCTACAGCTGTATATTATCGATGTTAATCAACTCGCCCTCATTCCTCTACAATTCCTCTACAGCTCTCCATCCTCTTGTACCCCAGTTTGTATGTATAATCAGGATCACCCCATCCCAGGTGGGGAATCTAGCACTTGCTTTTGTTAAATTTCATATGGTTGGTGATTTTCCAGCTCTGTAGCCTATACAGACCACTCTGCAAGGCCTCTCTATGCTTAAAGGACTCCAAAGCTCCTCCTAATTTAGTATCATCAACAAGCTTACTTAATGGATATTAAATTCCTGCATTCAGATCAGTTATAAAAACGTAGAAGAGCACTGGCCCTAAAATTGACCCCTGGGGAACCCCACTGGTGACTGGCTGCCATCCTGATGTAACCCCATTTACTATAAGGCTTTGAGCCCCACCAGTCAGCCATTTGCACACCCAGTATATTATGGCTTTTCTATCTGTGTTCTGGACATTTTGTTCAGAAGGATTCTGTGAGAGAAAGTATCAAAAGCTTTGGTAAAATCCAGAAAAGCCACATCTACTGACTTTCCATGGTCAGTTAAATGGGTGATCTTGTCCTAAAAGGAAATGAAGTTAGTTAAGCAGGACTTCTCCCTCATGAACCCATGCTGGCTATGACCAATGACTTTGTTGTCTCTGAAGTGTTTTTCAAGAACTCCCAGGATAACATTCTCCATAATTTTACCAGGCACTGAAGTGAGATTGACAGGCCTGTAATTACCAAAGTCTTCCTTTCTCTCCTTGAAAACTGAAAAAACATTTGCCAGCTTCCAGTCAACTGGGACCTCTCCAGACTCCCAATATTGAAAAATAATGGCAAGAGGTCCCATGATGACATCAGCCAGATCTTTCAGTACCCTGGGATGAATCCCATCAAGCCCCATAGATTTATGCACATTCAGCTGGAGCAACAAGTCTCAAACAAGTTCAGAGTCAGCTGGGAATTTACCATCCCCCCAGTCATTGTCTTTCAACTCAGGGCTCCTGGGGTTCCAGGGCCTACCATTGGCGTGGAAGACAGAGGCAAAGGCAGCATTAAAAGTGTCTGATTTGTCTACATTCTTATTTGTGAGGTAACTGACCTCATCAAGCAGCAGACCAACATTATCTCTGATCTTCCTTTTGCTGTTAAAATATTTTAAAAAAACACCTTTTTGTTGTCCTTCACAGTGCTGGCCAGCTTGAACTCTAATTGAACTTTGGCCACATGAATTTCCTCCTTACAGTGGCAAAATCTATTGAAAAACCTTTGACAGACTTGATGAATGACATTTTTCTTATCAAGGACTGAGGTTTATTGTTTTATGCAGCATGACTGGTATAAACCTGAAGCTAATATTTCAATTAACTCCTTTCTTGTAAAGTTCATTAAATGAATCCCCATTTATGTAAAATACTATCTACTGTTCGCTTGCTTAGTCACCTATTGTACAAAATCGTCGTACTAATGTAAATAATTTATGTAAGTAAGTCTTTATAATGTAAAGAATCCCCATATTAGCCTTAACCTTCCCCTCACAGCCCTACCTCAAATGAAAGACTTAAATTCATTTAGCAGCCTCTGTCCAGTCTGGAAAAGCTACATTAAGGAGGTGGAAAACTGTTAAGTTATGTAAATAATTCCTAAAGAAAAGCACCTATTCTTAGTCTTGCAAACAGTGCAACAACTTTCAACAATTATCTTTGCTCTAATGCTTTTGTCTAATAATTACATTCTAGTATCTTTTATGCCATTTTTACACTGATTTTCTAGAAATTATACAGAAATAAACTATTTTATATATAAATATACAAAAAAATATTTTAGTGTGTGTATAAATAAACTTATCTGTTTTAAAAAAGATAAACATATCTTTAAAAGACTAAAACCCATGTTAACATTGTCTGTGGGAATACACTTGAAAAAACTTCACTCTTTCCAGACGGGGTTTTAACTTTTCTAGAGTACATTTTGCTAAGAACGATTGACTATTCTGTCTACATTAAATATATGACATACTAATTATTTGAGTTGATATACTTTTTTCATTTCTCTGGTTTATGAACAGACAAACAAAAAAAAGATAACATATAATGACATAATATGTAAGCTAAGTGAATTTGCTGCATTTGTAATTCTGGCAGTATAATTTCTAATTATAGAATTATAACAACATACTACTTAGAGTCAAATATGACATATTGTGTTGACAAGATACTTTATAAGATGATACTTAATGTTACCTATGGGAATGTGGAAGATTAACAAGGCTGCAGAAACAGGGAAAAGCATTACAATGCATATTGTTAAAAGGAAATACATTTAAAAAAAAAGAATGGGAGAGTTTTCTTACTGAAAGTATATTGTTGAAATACATACTTGGAAGCTGTGTATTTAATTATAAGAATATTATAAGTTATAATGTTGAGTTATATTTAGTATAAGAATATTTTGGTTCATATTGTTGTGCCTATGATTGCAAAAGAACAAAATAATCAAAATTTATGATCATTCCAAAGATGACCGTGTGAATGGACAGCCACTAACTCTCCTCTGTCAAGAACTATTCCCATTCTGGCTATTTTATTTCTAAGGGTGAAGTAGGAATTGCAGGTGAGAAGTAGGAGACACCATATAGCTTCATTTTTGCAATTCTTTTGGTACTTCCTACAATATTTTCCCCATAGGATTCTTATCAGGTGAGAAAAAAGCTGATTGTAAAGAGGTACAAAAAGAAAAGTTATCAAAGGTTTACTGTGAAACTTGAAGAATGGAAAGAGCGGAATTCCAAGGGAGTCTGTGACGTGCTCCAGTAATGTTCTGTAGTTTTATTAGCAGCCTGGCTGATAGAATGGCAAGCACAATGGTTAAATTTACAGATAACGTAAACCTTCTGGTGTCTGCAAGCACACTGAAGTTGAATTCAGAATAATTTTGAGAAAATGGAGAAACAGTCAGGAAAAAGGATGCAATTCTGCAAGGACATTTGCGAAGTGGAAATAATCAGCCACATGAAATGAGGATGTAAAATAATTGGCTACGTTATTGAAGAAATTGGGTTATTTTATCTAGACAAAAAAGAGAAAGAAAGGAGATCATATAACAGCCTTTATATATAGAAGATGCCTGCCAAAAGAAAGGCAATAAACTGTTTTCAACATGTCACCTGTAGACAGGTTAAGAAGTAAGAGACTTGCATTACATCAAGAACTATTTATGTCAGGTTTGGGGGTTTTTTTTCGTGTTTAGTTGTTGGGGTTTTTTTTAGATCAAGAACAGTTAAGCATGAGAATACATTTGCTAGACACACTATAGGACTTCTGTTACTGCAAACAATTTTTTAAGAAAATAGGAATAATACAGAGTAGATGATCTTTTCAGGCTAATGGGGTGAACTAGCTAACCTATTATTGACTCTTCTGGACATGTTTTGTGTGATTATATGTATGTGTATATGTACAATTGAAGCCATATTCTTCATTGGAGCAATGTTTCAGTTGAATAATTTCTTTATTTTATTAGAAACTAAGTAGCATGTCTTAATTTTAAACAAACTTTTTTGATAGTTGCCAGTTAAAGCTCATGCCTACCTGCACTACTGTAACCTACTTGTCAGCTATGCTACATTGAATGTATGCATGCTTTTAAAGAAAAGGGTATTGCCAGTTGTGCTGATTCTTATTTCAGTTAATTTTTCTCTGTGGCTTCACTTATGTTACTCCAGAATATCTTGTTGAGGAAAAAAAATAATAAATCAGAATCATGTCCAGAATATCTAAACTGCTTATCATCCTCTTAAAACTGGTTAATCAGAAGGCCATCCTTAGAGTTGCTGTAGAAATTGATAGTTTGCAGTCTACTGAGTACATAAGGAGAGTAATGTATCATACAAAGATGCATGGTATACAAAATCTTTCAGCTGGAATCTTTTTATATTTACCCCTAACACCTGTGAGGCAAATGGTTGCACTTAGAAAGTGCATCCAATGAAAAGGGATACTCTCTCTCAATGCGTGGAAGTGTGATACCTCCCATTGCTCAGAAAAACTTGGCAGTTAAAAATGATAATTCATATAAACAGACTGCCCAGTAAATGTGACTAAATTTAGTTTTCATCCTTCTATCCTAGTAAGATTGTGACACATAATTTCTTTGCAAAATAGTAACAGACATATGCACAAATTTCAGTTGTTGGTGTAAGGGCATCCAGGAATACAGTATGAGGTTATATATGTATATAATATGATACTATATTGATATAATACATCAGTAGATTTTTTATAATGCTTTGACATCCATATCTACCACTGTTTTGCTTTGGCCCTCTAAAAGGAACTCAGAGGACAGGAGAAAACATGTATTTTAAGCTTAACTTAGTGCTTGTATGGAAAGCAGGGCTTGGCAGCTCAGCACAAACACAGCAATTGAAAGCAACTGCAAAATATTCTCAGAGGGTATTTGAAGATGTATGGAAGTATTCATAGGGAATGCATGTGCCAGCAGATGACCTGTTCTCAACATCAAAATAAAAGAACAAAGTAGACAGAAAGGACTGATACAAGACAAATGTGAGTCTGCACTGGGGTCAGAACACAGTACCTGTATATCTTTGGATGTAAACTGTGGATTGACATTTTACTGGAGATTGGAGGGGTGGCTATTAGCAAGAAGACTCAAATAGCGTTAAGGTGTTATTTCACATAGGCGAAAACCCAATGTGATTTCTATGGTCACTCCTTAGTTATCAGTAAAGACAGAGTTTAGATATTCTCTATCAGTGTCAGAAGAAATTACGAAAGTGTATAAATAAAATGGTAAATAAATAAACAAATAGAATTTTAGTTTTTCCTCTCAGTAGAAAAGACTTTTCTGCTAATTAAGTATTGAATCTGTGTTTGTGTTTGATTTTCTGTGCATAGCTAGCCTAAACTAAGAAATTCTCATCTGTTGTTCTTTTAGCTGTCAAAATACATCCCCAATGCTTTCTTGCTCTAATATCAAATACAATTTCGTAGAATGTATACAAACCACTTCTTTTCAGTAAGTTTTAGTTTTGGTTCTGTTCCTTTAGTGCACCAAACCCAATGATTCACATCTGCATCTTTATTGATTGTTCCCTTGTGAGTTGTCTCCCAAACATTTTTCCTTACAGTCAGTAATCAAATATACTTTTTTCCTCCTTTACTACATCATTTCCATGTAAAATACCTGCTGCTTGTATTTAGTGGTTCTTGCTATATCTCGTATGATTCTCATCCTTTCCATCTTCCCAGCCAGAAGTCACAGAATTTAACAGAACCCAAGTAGGCCTCTTTACCTTTCTAAAATTTCAGGAAAACAATTTTTTGACATATCTGACATTGTTTGATGGGCTACATTTTTCTACAAATCACATTCTGGTCATGACATATAGTAATAACTTTGAGTTCAGAAAGTACCACTGCTTTGAGAACAGTATAGTATAAATTGCTTGTGATCAAGAATACTTCAGTGAAGTAGCAAATGTATAAACCTTCAGTCCACTTCCACGTTCTAACACAGGCTAAGATTTCTAGATGATAGCAGGAAATCTGTTCCTTGGCTGATGGGTATGGTTAGCAAGAGTCCCAGTTCTTGCTGTTTCAAGTACCTGAGGATTATATTTAGGGTGTATTAAATATCCAGCTCATTCTGGTCATAGTTATCTTGATAATTTTAAGGCACTGTGTTAATCATCCCCCACTAAACATGAATAAAAAGTGTCAGGGGAATTATTATTATAAGCTTTGTCATGTCTGCCCTTTTCATGATTTCATTCAGAATTTCACAAAGATAAAGCGTTTATGAAATCCAAGGAAAAAGGAAACTCAGGAGACAACTCTTTTACTAAGGAACAGAAGGATATCAGTAGTGTATGAATCTGGATATGGAACAAAGAATAAACTTATAACAAAGATGCAACAGTGAAAGTAGGAGCCAGTTCACAGGTATATAAAAAGAAAAGTAAAACTGATTTGGAGTGAGGCTGTAGAGTTTTCTTGTTTTACGCTGGGTGTATGACTACACCGGATTAACTCTATTCTGAGTCAAGCTCAGATTTTGTAAACAGAGGTCTTGGTTTGACTGTAAGAAAAGTCTTTATCTGGCCATTTTGCAGAATACTACCAGGGAAAAAAGGCAAGGAACTTATGACAAGGAAGTAGCCCAAAGGTAATTTAAACAGGAGGGAAAAAAAATTCCAGTTAATAATATTAATGGATAGCAGAAAAAATGGAAGCTGGAAAAGGAAAGCAAATTTAACTTCTAAATCATTTAAGAATATACAGGTGACCACATGAAAATTATTATGGCTGGAACTGATTAAAAAAATGATGATGCAGAAACACATGACTCACCTTTGGAAATAAACCCTTAAAATTTCAGATTTGAAAAGTTACTGTTTTCAACCTTTGGTAGAGTTCCCTTTTAAACTTTTTGATTGTAAATCAGTCACAGGTTTCAAAGGGAAAGAAGTAGTCAACTACAAATTATGGTAGTAGTGTCAGTATGCTAAACATGGAAATTATAACTCTTTTTAAAATAAGCCAACTGTCACAGCCTGAGAGCATCAATGCTTTTAAAGGTAATATGTATCTACTTGCTGTATTTCAGAGTAAAAAGAACTAATAATACCATGTTTAACTTGTATAATAACAGATATTGCTAGGGAAAGAACAGTAAGCTCTGATATAATAGAGAAAGTTTATGTGAAATGCATTTAAACCAAGAAAATTGACTTTGTGTTGATTTTGGAAAACGTACAGCTGTAATGGTACACCCAACACTTTGCCATCCTAAATTTGCCTCCAGTGTTTCTCAAAAACTTGTTCAGTCTCCCCTTAAACTTCATACACCTTTTTTTTTTTTATTCACAGCATTCTTTGGCAAGGAATACTACAGATCTTCTTGCTAGGATGCAGAGGATCAGCTGCTTTTGATTATTCTGAATCTGGCTTCTAGTACCTTCAAATGAAGGTCACAAGCTTGAGCAATGGAAAAGAGAGTGAACAGCTGAACAGTTCCTCCATGCCCACTATGCCACTCACAGATCTGTAGATTTTCAGTATATTCCTTCTATATGATCTCCTTTCAGTTCCTTATACAGTCTGTTTCAAAAGTTCCACAAAACCAGGTATTTTCTGTTTACCATCAATTTTCAATATTACAGAAGACCAAAAGGAAAAAAATCTCTAAATAACAACTTATTTATGGTGATGTTATAAAAAAGTCCAACGATATACCATGTTTTGTATCTGTCATTTTCACATTTGAAAAGCATTTTTAAAAAAGCTAGAAAAAATAAGATTAATTACTTCTAATGTTCTAAAATGTAAGCTGAAATCAGGTGGACTGCTGACATAGAGCAAGTCTATTATATAAGATAAATATAGTCAGGATTGGCTCCTGAATTTTATATTATTAAGCCAATTTGAGCAATAATCAACAAGGATAACAGATAACCTAACAGATGAGTGACTGATGATAACTTGAACTGAATTTGTCTAGCTGACTCATAAGACCTGCGAAGAATGTTGGTTTACAACAGCATCATAATACATGGGAAACGGCAGCTCTAATGGATACCAAAATAATAAGGGTAGATTTCTGTGGAAATGAATGCCTCAGTAGAAAACTTTTAAATCCTGTAATTAACAAAGAATGTGATGAATTGCAACATGCTCAATTTTACATTGGAAGGTACTATATAAAGCACATCTATTGATTAACATAAATCCTGACTAACAGCTTGATCTATGGGTAATAATGATTTGTATTATACATCTACATTTTTCATTGTTTCTATAACTGCATCCCGTAATTAATAGTAATTCTCTCTTTGGGGTATTAAAAAGAATAGTAAGTGAGAGGACAATTTGATTTCTGTACTGAGAAAAAAAGAATAACCTTGAAGACCTACTCTTCCACAGACCTTATCTTTAAAGATCACTTTAGCTGCTGGTGACAGGTCTAATGCTGTAAATGGATGCAATGTAAAAATGCAATCAGAATAATTCTTCATTTAGAGAAATGGTAGATGGTAAATATTTAAAAATAGAATAATTATTGGCAGGAAAACACTATGTGCAAATGACATAGGCAGTGGAATATAAGGTTTTAGTTCTGTAAAAAAACTGTATTCATCAATACATGGAACCATGAACAATTTTAGCATTAGGTTTATGCAGAACTGTTGGCAGGATCAGGGTCTAAGCGTATGTTTCGTATTTCCCTAGCATTCATACTCGCTGCTTTGGATCTTAAAAAACACACAATGGGAATCACTTCTGATTTGCAAACTTAAAATGCATGCATTTTGACAAGATCACATGTGTGCACTCTGGTCTTTGTACTCAGAATCACAACCTATGATGCAGTATCTTCCAGTTATAGGTGGATATATAACTTTTTAGCTTGGAGAACTAGTTTTTATATCTGTCTATACTATGACACCATAAACATGAGCACTAATATAGTGAGTAGAGTAGTGAACGTATAGCAGGTAGGACCAATACATTGAGGGAAAGTAAGAATTCCCTGAACTATTTCATAGAATCATAGAATTGTTTGGGTTAGAAGAGACCTTTAAAGGTCATCTAGTCCAATCTCCCCCTGCAATGGGCAGGGACATCTTCAACTAGATCAGGTTGCTCAGAGCCCTGTCCAACCTGACTTTGAACGTTTCAGAAATGGGGTTTCTACCACCTCTCTGGGCAACCTGTTCCAGTGTTTCACCACCCTCATTATAAGAAATTTCTTCTATCTAGTTTAAATCTACCCTTTTTAATAGAATCATAGCAACATTTAGTTAAGATCATTGAGTCCAACTGATAACCCAGGACTACCAAGTCCACTACTAAACTGTGCCCCTAAGCACTGCATCTACTACCTCTTGTTGTATTGTTACAGGCCCTACTAAAAAGTATGTTGCCATCTTTCTTATAAGCCCCCTTCAAGTATTGAAAGGCTGCAATAAGGTCTCCCCAGAGCCTTCCTTTCTCTGGGCTGAACCCCCGCTCTCTCAGCCTGTCCTCATAGAAGGGGTGTTCCATCCCTTTGATCATTTTTGTGGCCCTCCTCTGGACCCACTCCAACAGGTTCAAGTCTTTCCTGTGCTGAGGACTTCAGAGCTGGATGCAGTACTCCAGGTGGGATCTCACCATAGCAGAGTGGAGGGCCAGAAACACTTTCCTCAGCCTGCTGGCCACAATTCTTTTGATGCAGCCCAGGATACAGTTGGCTTTCTGGGCTGTGAGCACACATTGCTGGCTCATATCCAGCTTCTCATCCATGAGTACCGCAGCAACCTACAGGGCTGCTGTCAATCCCTTCATCCCCCACAGCCTGTATTGATACCAGGGTTTGCCCCACCCCAGCTGCAAGACCTTGCACTTGACCTTGTTGAACCTTATGAGTTTTGCATGGGCCCACTCCTTGAGCTTGTCCAGGTCCCTCTGAATGGCATCTTATCCCTCAGGCACGTCAACTGCACCCCTCAGCTTGGTGTTATCTGTAAATTCACTGAGAGTTCACTTGATTCCACTGTCAATGTCATTGATGAATGTGTTAAATAGTACTGGTCCCAACACAGACTCCTGAGGGACACCAGTTGCCCCTGATCTCCATGCAGACATTGAGCTGTTGACCATTCCTCTCTAGATGTGATCGTCCAACCAATTCCTCATTCACTGAACAATCCACCCACCAAATTCATATCTCTCCAACTTAGATAAAAGGATGTGGGGATGGTGGCAACGGCCTTACAGAAGTCTAGATAGATGACATCCATAGCTTTTCCCTTGTCCACTGTTCCATTAGCAAATAATGAAAAAATACTCATTTTTCTAATAGCATATTTGGAGAAAGAAAGGCATACAAGGTACTTATCAAGTAAGTCTTGTGGAAGTGCTCATATCTTTGAATAAATTAGAGGACTTTGTCTCATTACAACAATTAATGCAATATATTTTAAGGTTTTCACAACATTCTTTTTAGATTTCTATATAAAATACAATTAAGAGGTACACGTAGGAGTCATGGAGTAGTCTTATGGGACATACCAGGTTTTGGAGGCATTGCTGTCAAGATAATCAACTATAAATAAAAAGGAATAAGTGGTAGACTATCCAGTGATGATATAATGAGAATTGAAAATTAAGTATTTAGCTTCAAAACTCAGATATTCTAGGGTACTAACAAGAACCAAACTCAGCTGTGAATATTGAAGGAAAATGTAAAACATCAGCATTCTAAGGGAAGTACCATCCTCACTGATCTTGTGAGCTATTCTTATGGTCTTTCTGATGACAGTCTTTCCTCTTGTGGCTTGAGTCATTCAGGTCCTCAGAGAGTGATACTGTAGCATATGAAGGCACAGATCCCAAGTAAGATCCTTTATTGCATACATAAGTGCTGGTTATATACAATTGCTTATGCACTCAAGTTCAGCCCTGGAATATGCCTACATGCAGCAAAACACCTTTGCAGCCAGTTCACACTCCACCAGGCTGTTTACTTCCTACAAGCTCATCTAAGGAGGTCTCTTATTCCCTGATACTTAAGATGTGTGAGGCTTTGGGCACACCTCTCATTGCAGACAGGTGTGCACAGAATTAATTAGCAGGTGAGCTGAGAGAGCCACATTTAGTGCTAGGTGTTTCCTCACTACATTTTAAGGCATAATCACTCTGCAACCTGGCACCCAGACAATGAACAAAGCCCCCTTTATCGTTTGTTAAATTGGATAAGATTAAGGCTGTGTGAATTTGAACCATCATAGCTTAACAGATAGCCCTTTGTATCGTGGCTTGCATCAGGTTCATCAAACACGGCAGACATAACAATGGCCCAAAACCCTAGCAATATAACAGACCCACACATCAATAATTTTTCAAGGGCCAGACTAGTTACAGTAGTCTGTTTGGCTAGTCAACATCCTAATTTATTCAATGTCGTTAAAACTTGTGCAGCAGCAACACCACGTGCAAGGAAAGAAGCAACAGGAAAATCTACGTTATTCTGGCTTGTTCTCTGGCTCATCATTGGTAGGAGGTTCATGATCAGCTGGTCAAACAAGCTGAGCAGGGATCCACCAAGGCCCTCTATCTGTATTTTTCATGTTCATTAAGTTATTCATTGTCTGTGCAGTAGCTCAGTCCTGGTACTCCATTATCAAAACTGTATACTGCATAGAGGTAAGCATCATATGACACAGCACTTTACAATCATATGGGGTCATTACATATCCTTCTGCAATAGCAATGTGTAAGTTCATGGTAAATGCTGATCTGAGTCCAAAAAATCTTTTACTGAACATCTGAGTTTTTACAGCTTTGTACAGGAGTTGCTCCCACACAGCTGGTCGCTTTACCTAGTATCACACAAGGAATGCACTGAATAATTCCATGTCTCCCTTTGGCATAGCCTCCTTTCTGCACTGATCTAAGGCATTGTAGTATACTGTCTTTTTCTTGCTTTCAGAACTGCTTCAGCTCAAGTCTCTCTTCCGGTCTTTGTCAATAAAATGCATTGTACAATTTAAGACTACAGATCTAGTCACAGCTGCAAAACAGCACAGAAAAGATTCAGGTTTTTCTCTTGCTCCTTGCTGCAAATACATGAATGAAATTCATATAGCCTCTACTGGATATTATATCCTACTGTTGCAAGAGGATAAACATGATTACCAAGGGAATGTTTGTTTCAAAAGACTATAATCCCAGTCAACTCACCAGAATGTGATAACTCTGTCAGTTTTGGCCAAAATGCAGAATCTGTGGGTGGGGGCAATTTTGGCTGTTTAGGTCCAAAATATCCATATGATTTTTCTGTTCCCAATTTTTCTATTCCCATATAAATGATTGTCCCATGGTTCCCATCCACTCACCTACCATCCTGCAGTGGTGACAAGAGCACTCACGTATCTGTCTTCACATATCCACCTACCCTGGTTCAGCTGGGCTATGCCACCAGTTTTATTTCTTTTTCCTCAAGTCCCTGTTCAGGTGCCATTTGTGGCACATGAAGGCACGGACCACAAGGAAAATCCTTTATTGCATACATAAGTGCTGGTTATATACAATTGCTTATGCACTCAAGTTCTGCCCTGGAATATGCCTACATGCAGCAAAACACCTTTGCAGCCAGTTCACACTCCACCAGGCTGTTTACTTCCTACAAGCTCATCTAAGGAGGTCTCTTATTCCCTGATACTTAAGATGTGTGAGGCTTTGGGCACACCTCTCATTGCAGACAGGTGTGCACAGAACTGATTTGCAGGTGACCTCAGAGAGCCACATTTAGTGCTAGGTGTTTCCTCACTACATTTTTAAGGCATAATCACTCTGCAACCTGGCACCCAGACAACGAACAAAGCCTTTTCTCAGAAAGGGCCCTTACATGATACAACATGGAAGACTTATTCATTACAGGCATTGTTCATAAAAGACATGTAGACTATATTCTTAATGTTTAAACCCAGATTTCTTTTATTTGAAGTAGTGAAGACTGACAGGAGACATAAACTGGGCAATAAAGACAACAGGAAATCTCACTACAGCAAAGTACTGCACTTTCCCTGGGTCACTGGTACATATAAGTAACATTTATGTTGTGGCTACTTACGGTAAGGTTGGTCTTCCAGGTGCTCATAATTAAATTAGTAATTGATGATGTTATTTACAGTGCTTTCTCTTCTCATTGTTTCCTGTATCCTTAAGTATGGGACCAAACCTGAAGGCTTTCTCACAGTCTATCCAAAAGATACTGGGGTTTCATGTATGTTTTGTGGCAGTCTAACAATGGGATGCTAATCAGTAGCTGGATCTCAGTAAGTTTCATTTGTGTTTTGTATCACTTCTTCTCCATTGTATAAAGATTTTTTTCTTATTAGTTTGACACTTTTTTCTCTATTCCTCATCATTAGTAAGAATACTTTGATTAGTATAAGTAACTGAGGAAAAATACTTGCCCCTCAGTCAGAGGTCTCATTTGCTTTGTGGTTTTTATCTAAATTTATTTAAGCAGAGGATCAAAACAGGAAGAAGTTTTCAACATCTGCTTATTAAATGATATCTCCTCTGAAACAAAATTTTACTCTGTTGTAGGATAGCATTGGCTGGTAGCCAAGGACCTGTCCAGCTGCTCACTTATTTCTCCCTCAGCCGGACAGGGGGAGAAAATAGGAAGAACAAGAATGAGAAAGTTTGTGGGTTGAGATAAGAAAGGGGAGATTACTGTACTGTTACTCTTGCAGTCAAAGCAGATTTGAACCGGAAGAATCTGCTTAACTTATTGCCAATTAAAATAAATATTTAATTACTAATTCAATTCAGGTAGTGGGAAACAAAACAAAAAAACCTAGAAACAAACATTTACACACTTAGGGAGAACAGCTTTTTCTCCTCCTTTCCCAGGCTCAGCATCAGTGCAGACACCTCTCTTCCCTGCTTGTTATTGTCCCAAGTTATGCTCAGTGCTTTCAGTGAGGCAACACATGGTGCGTCTCCCAAAAACCCAGAAGTTACAATGGGAAAAAATAAACAAACAAATAAAGAATTGAGGAGGCAGCTGTTATTATCTTAAGACTTTTGAATAAGATAAGTGGCTCTTCCTAAAAGTTTGGTATTTTTCAGCAACCGATAGAAACTGATTTTCTATGGCAGATTCTTTCACAATTAGCAAAGTTGACCAGCTATATAGTCTTTTAATAAAATGCTTTTCAGGATGCAGAAGAAATCAGAGTTGTCCTGAATTGTCTTAAGTCTCAACAAGCTAAATAAATTTTTCTATTGCTTGTCTGAACAACGAGCAGCATGAGCCTGAGTATTTATTTGCTCTTGCTAGCAGCAAACGCTAGCCGGACATCAGAAATTATGGTTTATGTCATTAAGGTTTTTGAGACCAGTCTCCTGGCTTAGTATGCTTTCATTGCCAAGGAGAAACTCTATCCTCTTGCATGTTTCTGGAACACTGTGAGAAGGTAGGATTGTTTCTCACAGTTTCCTACCTGCTGGATGTGAAAGCTGGTATGTCTCAGACGTGAGTATGGATGCAAAACAGACTATGTTGGAAGGCAAACACATCTCTTAAGCAATTATGACACCATGTTCTTACCTTTCTGTAATACCTTACTGGAACTACATAAACACTATATCAAGCTTGCAGTAGTTTTACAAATGGACTGACATTTTAAATATTACCTGAATATATTAGTTTTCAGGAATTTGTTTCTTGCCTTTCTTTTACTTTCCCAGAGAACAGTATAGAGTGATTCAAAAAAAGAGTGCTCTCCTCCCAGGATCTCTGGTTTTGTGTGTGTTTGGGGTTTTCTGTTTTGTGGGGTTTTCTGTACAGCAGCCATCACTGTGGAATTCACCACACTATAGAATGTATGTAGGGAGTCACCATACACTTCATTACTGAGAACACTTATGATTTAATGTATCTTCAGAATAATTCCTGCTTTCACTGTAAGAGTGCTATAGTGTACTGGTTTTGGCTAGGATAGAGTTAGTTTTCTTCACAGTAGCTAGTATGGGGCTACATTTTGGATTTGTGCTGGAAATGGTGTTGATAACACAAGGATGTTTTAGTTATTGCTGAGCAGCACTCACACAAAGCCAAGGACTTTTCTGCTCCTCACCCCACCCCACCAGCAAGGAGGCTGAGGGTGCACAAGAAGTTGGGAGGAGACACAGCTGGGGCAGCTGACCCCAACTAAGCAATGGGGTATTCCAGACCATATGCCATCACGTTCAGCCTGTAAAGCTGGGAGAAGAAGGAAGGATGAAGATGTTCGAAGTGATGGATGACATTTGTCTTCCCAAGTAACTGTTACACTTGAGGACAGTTTTCCTGGAGATGGCTGAACACCTGCCTGCTGATGGAAAATGGTGAATGAATTGCTTGTCTGTCTTAACCTCGTGCATGTGGCTTTTGCCTTCCCTATTAAACTCTTCTTATCCCAATGTGTTGGTTTTCTCACTTTTACCTTTGCGATTCTCTTCCCATCCCACCATGGGGTGAGTGAGAGAGCAGATGTGTGGCTGCCTGGTTGCTGGCTGGGATTAAATCATGACATAAAAATAGTAGTGAAATAATATGTTATTTCACAAGTGACTATCCATGGCTGGCTTGAGATACACCTGTTTACATCAAACCCAAGAGCATGCTAGATGCATAAATATTTCCAGATGCTGCTAGAGGTCTTTTTGGTAACAACCATCAGGCTACAGTCACTAAATAAAATGGCTGGTATTATTAAAATAAATGATAAATTGGATAAATAGTTATTGAACAAAATATGAACACATAGATATTATTTTTCATTTTTCTGCGTCTATTGTGCAAAGTAAGCATAGAGTGCTACTATTCTGATCTAGCATCATGTGTAATCCACATCACATTCAGATTGTATTGATGTAAATAACTACAGGAAGTTCAGAGTTATGAGATAAACATAAAACTCTCACTTAAAGGAAAAACAATTTAATGAAAAACAATTCTTTTGATATACTTTATGTCTGTTTCTGAAGAAGAAATAACCAATGGTAACTGAAAAGTGCTTGGCATTCAGATGCAAAAGTTGCAGCAGTTTTTGCAAAGGTTGATGGATAAATCTTAATTATTTAGGATTGGACTACGGAGCTACAGGAGCTTATACAGAAATAGTGTGAGATCAGTAATAAGTGTCAGGAGTTGCTGAATCCAGTAGACTGACAGAGCTGAGGCTGCCTCAGTTCTGTGTCCCCACGTTCAGCCAGTAGTGAGGCCGAGCATGTTCCTGGTAGGCACATGTGCACGCGTGGGCACAGTACACATACATGTGGCTAGACACACAGATTAACACAAATGACAGACTCAACACTCACACAGATGCAAACAGCATCAATGGCATCATCTTGTTCCCCTCTCTAGCTGATCAAAATGAAGGTCCCTTTGTGTGAAATACATGTCCACATCTACAATGTGGATCCCTCCAGTCTGCCCAGTAACTGTCCCCTGGATGCCAGGGCTCCCCAGTCGTGTATTGTAACTTTTGTGTATTATGAGCCCACAAGACCCACAGTTCCACACTCTCCTCAACCACAGACACACACATGTGCATACCCATGAAATGGTACTTTATGGATCCTCCAAAGAAGTTCTCCTTGGCTACCTGCAGCATTTAAGTTGGGTTATTTTAAATAATATTGAAGTGTATTTTCTGTTTCAGTGATAGGAGAAGGAATATTGTAAAAAGCATGAAAAAGACTCAATAATGCAAAGATAAAAAGTTGGTGAAGTCAAGATAAAACAGTAAGCAAAGGGAGTCCCTCGGGGTATGTGGAGATGAAGTATACCACTGAGGATTTAGCTTTGACCTTCATACAAAGTGATTAATTGTAAGCATTTTCTCACATTTTTAGGTTCCTTATTGTTAGACATGTGTTTCTACCTGGCAAAATAAGTACATTGCACCTGCTGAATCACTTATTTCAATACAAAATTAATGATGATTGTAATTCCAAATTTTTCACTCATATACATACATACATACATACATTTGTGAAATAATCCTTTGGGTCAAATTGGCACACAAATGCAACAGTGATGGATACTCTGCTCCAAGACACATGTTCAGGCTTCTACTGGACACTTTTTTATTTTTGCTGGGTTAATTTTATTGATTTCAACAGAGTTGCACCAGTAGAGATATGACTCACTAACTTCAACAGGAGTAATATATGCACACCTAAAATCAAAGTTTTACGCTTAAAATCAGTTTGGGAAGGACTGAAAGCATGAGACGTTACCATATTTTGGATTCCCTTTTCTTTCCTTTATAATCTCATGAGGAATGTGTTATGTTGAAAAAGACTTTGATTTGCCTAAGCTAAGGGTCTGTCCAGTTTTTTGAATTTAAGAATATGGCTGAAAGATGCTTGTAATGGAGGTGATGATAATCATGCTGACTGATAATATCCGTAGGTAGCCTAGCATGTGAACTCTCTGCAGCTGAATAATGAATCTTAATATCAACCTACCATAAGTTCAGAGCTGCCTTGTAAATAAAGTTGGAATTAAGCACTTTGAGGTATGGTTGTTATCTATAACCTATGGAAATATCTACTGTCCTCAAATTATGTTCTCAGTCAATGTATGCATAAAATACCATTAACATTATTAGGAGATACGTATATGCATCAAGGAGAGGCTATATTCTTCAAAAAGACATCGAGCTTTGGAGAAACATTTTTATACTTATCTCTGAATGATGTGATGTCAGCTATCAAAGTTATGTAACAAGTATGGGGTTAGAACTATTAAATGCCAGGTCACAACATGACAATAACTTTTAGATAAGATATTGTTAGCATAATACATTGCCAATGAAAAATGAAGTAACTGAAAGAATTCATAAGCAAAGCTAACAACTGGCTTTAATGTGCTATTATTAATAGCAGTATTTACTGTATTGGCATTGCCATCATTCTACTGTATTGACATTTTCCTTATGTAGATACTGTTTTTATTTTATTTTATTTTCAAGTGTGGTGTAAATATTCAGACAGTATATAAACAGGATCTGGGACCACGAAGGGCAAAATTTGTTTGCTAATCAACCCAACAGACATAGCTAGGGCAATGAAAATAAAAATCATGTGAAATGAGTATTGCCTGCATTTGAGGCAATAGCTATGCCATAGGATGAGAGAAAGCTGAGAAGGTTGAGTGATTACATTTTGGAAACACATCCAAAACATTACTGCTTCCAAAACAAAGTTGTGAAACTTCCTTTCTCTATTCTTCCTGCAAAGATGTGGTGCTCTGTTAGTCGTTCCCGGTTGTAGCTCATCCAACATATTTTTAAAACGTGGCTCCAGCTTGTCTAAGGATTTCTTGAATGAGCAAAAGGGTTCTTTTTGCTTTATTGTTTTCCTCATAACTGAACATTGGTGCATACATCTGCCCACTGCAGAGATGCTCGTTAATGAAAGCAACACTGAATCTCCAATCTTCTGGAAAATATGAAGTGGTCTAATGAGACTTTGTAGGGTCATTATCAGATCATTTTTTTCTTCTAGAGACCAGTAATTTACTGAGGATTAAAGGTAAAAATCAGAATTCTCAATAATGTTGCCAATGCAACTAAAATATAAAATGCAAGCAATGGTTTAGCTTCCATTCGGATGATGGACAAGAGACAGGAGACTGACAAGTTCTGCATGAACCCATTTACATTAATCTCATTAAAAAGAAATAAAGGCGATAATGTATGCTCCAAAGCAGTGAATTGTGTTATATGTAAAAACCGAACCACAAAGGGAAAGAGGCAGTGACTATCCACAGACTGTCTGGACCTTGTTTACATAATTCTCCACAGATCGCTAAGAAAAATGCAAAGGAATGTCTCCTCTTTTTCTTATGCCTTCTAAAGATAGTATCCTTCTGCAAGAAAATGGAAGGACTGGCACCAGTGCTTTATGGATATTGGCTTTATGAGCAACTGTAATTCTCAGAAACAGACATTTCAAAAATGAAATAACCTATGCAATGCAAAATACAATTATATGAAAAATTAAAATGCTGCTCCAAACAATTGAAATCACTGATTTATAATATGATTGATACAGCAGAAAGAGCTCCCATAATTCAAACATCAGGAGTGTAAATTTTGTTGTCACTGCTTTAACTAAATCATCTTACAAACACCAAAATGAAATCTTCCTTCTCATGGTAAAACCAGCTTATACTTCCAGCTCGACAGTTTATTTAAAACATTCATATCCTCAAGGCAGATTCTTCTCCTCCTTCTCCTTTGGTAAAAAATTTTAATGTCATTTAACACTTTCATCAAACTGCTTTTTTTTTCTTTTAAGAAGCTCTGTTTTTGACAGTATATGACAGCTATAACTTGTCTATTCTCATTTTCAATTAAGTTCTGGTATTCCAATATTCAAATTCAGTTCCTAAGCAAGTTATTTCAGTTTAAATGACAAACGCTGTTAAGTTCTAGAAATGCATTAGTATTTCCACATTTTCAGATCCCACAGTACATAGACATGATCACAGCCAAGATCTGTGCATGACTCTGTTGTTGATTCTTGTCAGCTTTGGGGAACAAAGTCAACAAGTGACAAAAGGCATGTAAAATTTAGAAAGTAGGTAATTAACTTCAAACCTTAAGTAACAATTGATGTAGATACTGACACCTGAGCTCATAACTTAAGTTCCATTTATAAGCAGTGAAGCAAAAGCGGAGTTTCTAGGGTACAATTCAACATATTCAAATCCAGATATTAGGTGCCTCATGCCATAAAGAGTCCCTCTTTTTCTTAATATAAATGGAGCCCAGAATCAACACTCCAATGTCACATCTACACTGCAGATCTGAAGTACAATGAATCCTATCAAAGATGCAGAATTTTCCATAGAATTTACCAACAATTTCTGCAATCTTTCCCAACAAACATCTTCTTTAGTCTCACAATCCTTAAATAATCTGAAAAAACCCACCACACCACTCTGAAGATGCTGGGTCTGGCACATGGTGTTTTCAGTGAACAAGACAGCTTACTTCAGAGCTAGTGTCAGAAAACTTAGTGAACTGGGTTTTAGACTTGAAGACATCTTGCTATGTGTAAAAATCTTAAGTATTTTTGGGAATTTGTTCCCTCTCTGGGTTATTTCTTGTCTCCTGTTTAAAGGTTGCAGTAAAGGATACATTTGACTTATGAAATAAATGGGTTGGGTACTGCTCACTGATGGCGAGACCACGTGGCACGACACTGCTTACAACCAGCGAGTCAAACTCTCACACTTCAAAACAGAGCAGCTGCATCCAGCTCACCACTTGGGCCCATACTGACCACCCCTCCATGTCTAGGTTAGCCTGGGGGCTCAGCAATCGATCTCAGGCCATTTCCCATACTCCTTTCTGGTTTATAACTGGAGGGAAAAGTAAAAGCCTATTTCTATGTGATTGTGCAAACAGAAGAAACTGCACTGGCTACTTCTGCAGAACTAGAGTGAGAGTGGGATGTGCCATATAAAAACTTTGGTAGACAGGAAAAATGGAAAAGCTACTTCCTTCCATGCTTTCCTTGGGATCAGAATCAGCGTAAATCAGCTAAGGATTATTACAACCAGTGTATTCTCTATATCAGTATTGTAATTAACAATGATTCGTGTGAACAGAAAGCATCGTAAGTACCGTAATTTTAAACACATTTGAAAGTCATAAAAAGAATATTTACAAAACAGAAAAGCAGAAAAAAAAAATCTTTGCTTAGTCAACTTGTGTCATTAAAAAAAAAAGTTAAAATTGCTTGACATTGTCTTAAGTTCTGAATGTAAAATTAGAGCACTGTAGTATTTAACTTATGCAATATCAATAACGTCTCTCCTACACTTTTCTAAGTATTTCAGTTTCTCATTATGCAGGGAGGATGATCTGACCTAAAAGGAGGACAGAAAAATTAAGAAAATAGAATATAAAGTATTTTAAGAGTCTCATTGAACTCCCACTGGAGTCGATGGGTAAATGCCTAGCTATTTCAGTGGGAGTGGTACTAGACCTAAGATAAGCAGGTTATATTTTCTAGTACACAGTGTATAGTGGTCCTATAAAATGAGATTCAGAAACTAATTGACTTTCAAGTTGGTTCATCTTGTAGAAAGCAAGAATTATGCAGCTAATACTATAGGTCTTCCTAACCTTGGAGAGACTGGATCACATTTTTCAGTAGAATCAACAGCTCATGCAGTTTATAGTCATTTCACAAAAGTTTAGAAATTTAGAAACCCCAAGTGTGTAGCATGAAACTGAAGTCAAAGACTCCAGAATAAGAATGTATGTGAAAGTGAATCATCTCAAGACTATAGCAGAGAGGCCAGTATGTAAATAGCAGAGCCACTGCAAGTACACAGGCACAGGATGGTGCCAAAGGTCTCAGGACTATACATACAAGTGGTCAGTTATTGATATAGAATGGTGCAACAATCTAATGAAACTGCCCATAGCTGATAGCATATTGGAAATATTTAAGACAACAACAATTCATTGTAAAGGTGTAACAGCTCCAGAACTGGTTATGTGAAATTAATGACCCTGATATCCTGCAATGTTAGGTATTTAATTATTATTAAAGGGAAACACCTTTAATGCCTATCTTCGGTTTAACATTTCACCCTTAAGGTTTGACTGTATTTTAAATGCAACACAGGGTGTCATAAAATTCACAAATAAATAAGATATTTGGTAATGTTTTTGTATACCCCTGATGCAAATTTAGGCAAACAAGGGTTGTAGGGCTAAACTGAATGCTGTCTTCTCACAAGGATAAGCGGAATCACTTGCCAAATAAAGTGGTATGAAGATTATTTGCAGGTAATTTCTAAATTTTATTACTCAAGGCTATTCTATATACACTGGTAATATATCATGATACTGAAGTTGCATAACTTCGTGCATACTACGTTTTTAGGAATGTCTTCTGTTCAATCTAACACAAAGGAAAAAAAGCATGCTCTTCAGATGTGTTTTTACTTGATGCAGTTTTTAGCAGCTAGCAGATGATTTCGTATAATCCAGCATGGAAGAACTTCATATGATCAAGAAAAACAACTTGAAAACTTCTGTAAAATTCATGATGCTGTCTAAATAAAGCGTTACTTTTTGACTCTTCAAGCATATTACTGCATAGATTCTTCATTCTCAAATAATCTTCTGTTGCTCTGAATATAGACTTATTTTAATACAGGGGCTTAAAACATTCTTTAATCACACTTTTCTGTTTTTTTCAGCATCACACTTTGTATATTGTTTTGTCTGGGTGTTTAATGGTCTGCTAGGCAAAATGCTGACATATTAGAGAGGGATTGATTTTGACCTTTTACAGCTTTCAATCTACAGATGTTTATGCACATGCTTGGCTTTCTGAGTGAATGGTCCCACTGATGTCTGTGTGACCACATCTGTTAAACTTAGACATTTTTGCAGGGTCAGGATTCAGTTCTGCAGAAATCCAAATGCAAACAGAATAGGAAATGATTCAGCAGGTTTCTCTCATTGGTATTAACACAGATTCAAATGCAAATAAACTAGATCTACAAGTACTTGGCAGATTCTAGGAAAACTCAGTTTTAATTTGCAAAAGATGACTTAAAAGTGAACCCATTCTCTTATTTTTAATTAAATTTTCTCTTACAGTCAAACCTTTTCTTTGTATGCATAGGTGGAATTTCTGTATTGCTGGTAATTTAGTACGAAGTGATTAATCATTTACCAAACAGTACATCTGATAATTTAAAAACTAGGATAATTTTACACTTACATTAATTGCAAAGGATATTAGTGTTTAGAAGGAAATGTCAGTTGTAGTGTAGTGGTAATTATTAATTCTATCTCATTTAGTTTTAACTCATTTACAAACTTCTGCAACTTAGAACATAGTTGTGTAACTTACTGAATTACATCCTACAGAATGACCATTAAATTTAACTATAACCTCTATAGTTTGTAATTTAAAACTCTTATTGTAATTGCTTCAAATAATTTGTTTACCTTTTGCTTGTGTTTAAATAAATCAATTTTCCTATAGAGTTTCAGGCTATGACAAAATAACTTGAAACAGAGAATGAATTAGTTAGATTTTAAAATATGCAAAGAAGCTGTGGGGATAAAGTGAAATCCCAAAATACTAAGGTCATTCATGCAAATTTCATCTTACATAAAAGTCAAGCTATCGGATCATGTTGAAGAAAAAATTTTTTTACTACTCCCACTTGTGAAGTTCCGTGTGGAATTGTAATATGGAACATTATCATGAGCTACTAGAGTCTGTGGGGAAATAAACTCCAGTTCAAGTGACCATGCATAAAGCTATTCCTCAGGGAATAAGATAGCACCTATCTTCTTATCCTGAACCATCAGCATATCAATTGGACTTGAACAAAAGAGAGTTTTACAGCCTGCTTGGTACAGATGTTGGATATTAATCAATGTGACAATGCAAACACTTTAGCTGGATGCTTTGCAAATATAATTTTAGCCAGTTTGCTCATATTAGTTCAATTTGTAGAGAAGGGGATTTTTTTTTGTACTTGCTTTGCATAAAAATAAGAAGTAAGAAATAACAGTCTTTCTTTTCATGACCATCTCGTGTGCAAAGGATGAGCTATAACATTTGATCTTTTCTGCAGATAAGAATACAATTTTTTTTTTTTTTTGTCATTTTCAGATACCATTTTTCAACATGCTTATACTTTCTGTTATCAAATTAATACTGCAGCAGTGTGATGTATGGAGTGCAGGGAGATCAAGGTGAAAGTGGCAATTCTCATTAAAGGACACTGTTTGCTCTGTGGGGGAAAAAAGAAAAAAGAAGTATTTCTAGTGGTGAATGATGTACATATTTCTGCAATATCTTGTACTTACAGTCCATTAAAAATTTTTTCCATCAGCATACAGTATACAATTGGTCTGTACTGGTTCTTACTTCTTGAGTTTGCAAGGGTAAGAAAGAGGTCAGCTGACTAAGAAGCATGACCCTGGTTAAAAATGTTGCTTGACTTGTGTCAGTAGCTATCTGAATCAATCCTGCAGGTATCCAAATAGGATAAATACCTCTCACATCTGTAGCTTGTTACTACAACACAACATCTGAAAATAAAGATATTCTACGATAGTCATGGTATGAAAAGCTGTATTTTCTAAGGGTTTGTAAGAACCAATTGAAGGTTTGTTTGCTTGTTCGGTTTTGCTTTTTTTTGGTTTTCCTTTTATTAGTTATGTAGGTTGACAGGATTCTAGTACGGTCATTATTTTTGTAGGGGTAGTGACAAACAACAAAGGAACAATTGTTTTATAATGTTTATGTACTCATATTAAACAAATTATATGAAGAATAACTATTCTAGAGTAATGTAGATTTCTTATATTCACCAACTGCTGTGAGTCTGTATGCAGAGTGTGGAAGAAAATGCTGGTTTTATTGTGTTTTGTTCTGTTGTGATTTGTTCTGTTTTTCCTTGTTTGCCAAATGAAGAGCTGTCATTACAGGATAAGACAAAAAAATCAGTAAAAATAATTCTCACAGTTGCTCTGCACCTTGACATTAGAAAGGTATTGTTGAATCAAGCTCTTATACATGAGAAGGGAATTTTCCATCGTTAATTTTTCTAACTGATAGAAGGTAGATTATTGTGTATATAAATTATAGTTTGTGCATATTATATTGATTTTGTTTTGGAAAATGTAGTCTAATTAATTATATTCAAAAGTATGCCCATGTATGTCTTTTTCATTGGATCTATATAAAACATCTACCTGAAAACAGAAAATGTTACATATATAATAAATGTGTAATTGCCATCCGTGGGCTTCATCAGTAACCAGTTCTTTGGGGAAGAGTGTTTCAGAACAGGTGTCTGGTTTAACAACTATGAGTTGCCCCTTTGAAATGAGTGATTTTTCACCCTTGTTTAAGGATGAAACTTAGGGAAAATAGTAATTTTATAATATATGTATAATTTTGATAAACTGTTCAGGTTTAAAATAACAAAATAATTACATGCTCCTACTATAGTACTGCTTATTCCGGATCACCAAATTTACTTGTTGTTATTGCAAAGATTTTCTTCTCACATTCTGCAGATAAGGCACTTAGAGCTTTTGATTCTGCTCCAAGTCTTTATGCTTTTTAAAAGATAGTAAAGACTACTGCCTTCATGTTTGTAGCTGTAGTTCAAAACTGTATATTTTTGGTAGATTTGCATTACTAGCTTACTCTGTGTGGGTATGCAGGACTGCAAATATATGACATAGAATGTATATTACTATAATTTCTGAGTAAACTGTAACACAATATATATTTATTTTAATAAAGGAAATGTATGTTTGTCCATTTAGCAGTCATTCATAAAATGGTATAGAGAAAGTGATCTGAAGTAGAAGTATTTTATTGTCTTCTGAACTAATGATCCAAGTCTTATCACCTGGCAACACCGGCTCAGCTGTGATTCATGATTATAGATAATATATAAGGCTACAGGCAGTAATCATAAAGACTAACTGGCCTCATGAGGCTAATATTCCTTGGCTTCCTTAGTAATCCATGGACAAGGATAGGTCCTTGGAACAGTGATTCAGAGAAGGTGTCTAAATTAACCACTATGAATTGTCCTTTGGAAAGCATATCCTTTTTTTCCCCTTGCTTAAAGAAGAAATCCAGGGAAATTAGCTTTAAGAGGCAAATGTTTACTTCTGTGAATACTCCTCAGAGATAGGAGCCTGGAGGATTCCAATGCACAAAACCAGCACTTGAAACAGAGGCTCTGTATGAACCAAACTACCATCAATGGAAAACTCTGCATTCTTAAAGGGATCCTTATGAAAAGGTCAGTATGCTAAATGTACCCTATTTGCTCTACCTGGGAAGCATAACTGTGCAGTGAGCAACTGAGCACTCAGACAAACAGAAAATAACTCAAAACTCATATAGCAAAAAGGTCTGTCACTAAATACCAGTGTTGAATGTGCTTCAAAGGAAACTGATGAAATTTCTCAACTGAGTCACAGAACATGAGGGTTTGATCCAATAAAACACCTAACCACATGCCTAACTGATGCGTCAGCATCTGTGGTACTATTTGTGCTTAAAATTCAGAACATATTAAATACTTGAAATGTCAGTTCAGGACTTTAAATCAACCAAAGGTAAAAAACATTTCAGGGAATTGTCTAACCTATTCACATTGGATAACACTGATGAACTGATTCAGAGTTCAGTCTCAGTACTACATACACTGACTTTTTTCCTGAATAGTAAGATGCAATATGTAGTTATTTATTTGTTCTGGAATAGTCCCACATTTTAGTTATCTTGCCAGACATATCAACCAATCTTGCTTTTTTATTTTTATTTTTCTCTTCTTGCAGCTTTCACATGATTTAAACAATGTAAACTGATACCTTCTTCTTCCCCCCACCCCGAGGAATATTTCATCTGACATAACACTCAGGACTCTGTCAGAGTCCCACTGCATGTGTTAAGGATTTCAAACATTTCTGTTGTGCCTGCAGTTCCTGTGCCATTGCAATGCAATACAGTCAGAACATGTGTCAAATGAGGTGATTTTGAACTCTTGCCTGTTGTTGAATATCATATGGACTGGAAACCACAGCACTGTAGCCACGGAGCCAACCATCCTTTCAGAGAGAGGGAGACAAATGGGGTATGCAAAGAGCAGATGTCCACAGATCTACAGAGACATAGCACTTGTTTCACATTAATCTCCAAGCACCAGAGGTTAAGAGGTTAGGCTTTCCAGCCTTTTCTCCACGTCATTTGATATAAGTATGCAGGCAATTCAATTAGGATAGTTTTGGTATTATCATTCCCTCCTTCTACACTTCATGTGCATTAACTGTTTTTCTTCTCCTTTTTTCTGATATATTTACATAAGGTAATACAGCTGGCATGTTTATTTGTTACAAGAATCAAGAAGCTTCTGCATTACTAAGGGACAAAGAGGATGAGCAAAGGAGAGTAGTAATTCTGGTTTTCATTGGACTATTTTATGGCTTTATATTAGAAATAGTGACATTGTAAAGTATATTTTCCTATTCTCAGTATGAATATGCTAAGTATATCAACAAAATGTCATTTAATAAGTAATATAATAAGTCAATGCACTTCACAGCTTTGAAATATGGATTATGTATGACGCAATACAAATTAAAGTCTACATTGTTGAGGTCTACATTAAAAGAAAATGAAAACAAAGATCAACTATGACAAACTGGTAAAATTATTAATCAAGAAATAGGATTTTATACAAAGTAAAAGAAGCCCACCTTCCATCCTTGAAAGATACATTCTCAATAAGGTAAAATTATCTCATTTCACCCATTAGCAAATGTGTACCAATAAAAAGAGTGAATACTGACACAATACGAATGTAAAAACACTTTTGTAATTATTCTCAGTGTTTACTTCTAGAAATATGGAAATTGTTGCCGCGGGCAACTTCCCCATTGTTCTTACTGCTTTCGAGTAACCTCCCAGCAAACTGATTTGCTAGAGGGTATTAAAAATGCTGCTTGGTTATAGTTGCAGTGGTAGATTCCAGTGCTTAAGAATTTAGTAGGGCAGAGTCATACAGGTGATTTACTCCTGGAGTCAGATACTGCCTGAGAAATCCTCAAAGGCTCAGGAATAATAGGTACGTCATTTATTTAAAATACCTAAATGTTAACCTCAGAAAAACATGTGTCTATTTGATCTAGTTCTGTTTTGTTTCTTTGATTTGTACCTGAGGAAATTTTAACTGAAATGTATAACTTCTGTTCAAGGAAACCCTGCTTTTTAACATTACATCCTTATGTTGGGGGCTCCAGAGCTGCACACAGCACTCCAGGTGGGGTCTCATGACAGTGGGGTGGAGGGGCAGAATCACCTCCCTTGACCTGCTGGCCATGCTTCTTTTGATGCAGCCCAGGATATGTTTGGCTTTCTGGGCTGCTAGCACCTATTGTGAGGCTATGTTGAGCTTTTTCATCTACCAGCACCCCTTCATCCTTCTCCTCAGGGCTGCTCTCAATCCGTTTTGTGCCAAGCCTGTATTGATACTGGGGGTTGCAGGGGCAGGACCTTGTACAGAGCAACACAGATGATTATTCTCAGAAAGGAGATGCTCAATATTTACCATAAATAGGCATCCAAACATTTCATTTAAAGGGTAATTTCAAGTGATCAATCACTACAGAAGTTTGATGTAATATATAAATTCTGCCCTTTCAATAAGGCTACCAACATCCATTCTCCCCCTCCAAACATGTTCAGCCCCTAAACAAAGCATTCTTTGTGTCCTGTAAACCTTTGTGTCTAAGCTAGCTGATAAACCTATAAATGTCAGCAAAAGAAGTATATAGGGTTTTAAAAGTATTTTCTGATACTAGTGTTTGGTTCAAAGCATAAGAAAGAGTTTGGTTTGGGTAATTTTTTGGCTTGTAAGTTATTGTCAAAATATGAATAAAGATGCATAAAAGCTACATGTTAAAAAATAAGCATTCATGTTTCTAGGAAATTTTTAATTAGATTCAGGTAATTAGATACAGGTACATTTTTCCCCTTTCCATTCCTTTTCTTTTTATGCTTACTGTTTCGTAATTACAATTACAGGTTTAACTGATACTTTTCTGGATACTTTACTGTCACTGAATCACTGAATTTACCCTAAACAGGACTACAGCATAGCACCAAACATCTCAGTGTATACTGATTCAAACTTCTTTTTCCCCTCATTTCATGCCTCTCAAGTTCAAGTTTTAAAACCTGTGTGTGTATTAGAGTACTTAAAGACCTGCAGCCTGAGTCTAGGAGCTACAAAATGTACTATTCAGATTATATGATTTGGGGTTGGGGTGGAACTACTATTAGGCCACAGTTTCTCTAATATAAAGGCTCAGACATATCAATCCTCCAGTTGAGGCATTCATCCATCTTTAAAATGGCAACATAACAGTTTTTTCTACCAAAATGAATAGTAGTAGTATCTCACCGGAGCCCTGTGGCACTTTCACTGAAGCATGAATTAAAAAAGTGTAACAAAAACATTGAAACAATATTTGCCTTTCTATTTTCTCTGTGTTCAGACTTTTCTGGTCTTGCTGCAGCAGATGGTAAATGAGACTCAAAAGGGAAATCTCTACATTAAAAGAAGATGTTTTTCTTCTTAGCAAATTTTTAAGGCAATCATAGGCAAAGCCTGTGTGGTTATTCAGAAAAAAAAAAAAAAAAAAAAAAAAAAAGTCAGAAAGTGGATAGTTAATTCCTTATCGCTTAATTGTTTATAAATACAAGGAAATTCTTAAAAACGTTTTACATTTCTCACATAAAGAGCCAACCACTTCACAAATGAACAGTGCCCATGCAAGGGGAGGGACTCAATGGACTGTATCATATTCTATATCTCTTAAATGCTGTTTAGCAACGTATTTTTCTGTGTGGATAGTTCATTTAGTAAGTAGTGCTAAGTCACTGTTAGCTGTGATGTACTGTGCCTTCCTCCCTGTATGGAGACCTTCTCTTGTATAGCTATGAAAGAATCCTTAAAATAATTTCTTCAGGTGTTAACTACATTGAACTCAACTGCTCAGCTCTAAATACTGGGATTCTAAAATGAACTTGGGATGTTTTTGAAATAATTTTGTGCTTGATTGCTACAGCTCTGGAATGACCAAACTACATGTCTTTTGAATTTTCTCTTTCTGGTCTGGAGCATCATTTGACTGTCTACAGCAAACCTGCCCAAGGCTATTGCCTAAGAGCTGGAGCAGCACATGTAAACACTACAAGCTGGTATTATGCTGACACCCAGCAAAAGGGATAGCCCTTTCGGATGTGCTTAGCTACAAAGCTTTTATAAAGGAGACATTTCTGAATAGCATGCGTTTCCACCATGAAATTAGTTTTCAGGTCTTTTAACATCGCTGATAGAATCTCATTCATGAACTGCAGCAAAAGATTTCAGAACAACCAATGAATGTATTTGCAGAAGAAACCAAAGTGAAATGCAACAAAAGCTCCAAAGGTTTATATGTAGAATAGAAAGGAAAAAAACCCTGCAAATATAAATCTGACACTACGATATATAAATATAATAATAATAATTCAAAATAAACAATTACCGTCTCATCATTCTATACAGACCAGATGTTCAAGGAGAAAGCTATCATTATACTTACTCAAAGGCTTTTGTAATGTGATTAAATTCTTGTAACTATGAGGGAAGTTTGAAGAATTTAAAACCTCTCTGAGACCTCTGACAAACGTGTGCTGGCAAATGACAATGAATTAAAACCAGATACAGGTCCAGACTTAAAATGTTCATGGAGAGACAAAGACTTATTCAACAACGTGATGGTATTAATCCATACTGCTTGCTTTGAAAGAGGAGTTTTCTGTGAAAGGCTCCTTATTATCTCAGAATACCATGGTGGCTGAGCTGCTATATGCATATCCATTTTATACTCTCTGTACCTTCTTTTTAGAAAATTTAAAAGAAGACAGCATTTTGTTCTGAAGTGGGATGAAAACAAACTTCAAAATTAGTCAAGAAATAAAAGGTTTGTTTCCCAGATAGCCTTAGGTCTTAGGAATCAGTACACTGTAAGCTGTATTATGTGTCTTAAAGTCAAGGAGAAAGTATATAAGCTAGAGAAGGAACTGGAAAACTTGTGCCAGAGTCTCGTCTCTTTTTATTACTGCTTAATTAAATACCCTTAAAATTAAACTATTTCTTAAACACATCAGCACAAGTGAAAGAAGAATCAGGACCTCCTGTTCCAGAGGTTGGAGAATCTATAATTACTCTATAAAACTTTTTCTATTTTCCACTGTCTGGAATGTGTTGAATGTCGTTTGGCAAATTTTGAATTTAATGAGTCTTTGATTTATTCAGAGCAGAAAATTATGTAAAGCAGAAATGGTAGCTGTCTAGGCATCAGGACACTAACACCCCCTTACAATAATTTTATATAATGAAACAGACTTGATACAGGACAATACTAGAATAAACAACTTACACTATCTTCCTTAGGTAACATTTGTCCATCACGCACAGGGCAAAACACATCCATGGGTCACCAAACCTGGTAGGCAGTATTAATTGAAATATCAAAAAGCTTTTTAGTGCTATTTGTTAAAGAGGTCTAACCCTATAGGTGCATAGCAAGATATCACAAGACTTTGGCAGTGATTGTATCAAAGGTAGTCACATGTGAATAGAATCTTCTTTTTTTTTGTTTTTTTTTTTAAATTTTTAATTATTTTTTTCCCTGCTGTTAATCAGTGGCAAAGTCACTAGTGCAAAGTTAAATATGTGGTTGACCTAGTGGGGACAATCAACAACTACTGAAATGAGTCTAGCAGCAATGACTCTGGAGTTTGGAACAATATAGCCCCATTGCTGTGCTTACACTAAAATGCCCTTCTCTAAACACAATGTTGCATGAATGTGGCTGTAGTATCACAAATCTGAGTGGATACCAAATTGATGAAGTTTTGTGAGGTGCTCAGATAAAATGGTGATGGATCACAGAAGTATTTGAAGTAAATGGGTTTCATGACAGATACGTTTTTTGTTGTTAGGTCATTTAGCTTCTGAATCAGCAAGATTCTTGAGCATCCGTTCTTTGCATAGTGTAGTCAACATGGTTTGGTTTTTTTCCCATGGTTAGACTTCGACATTCTTAAATTTCTTTCAGAGCATTAGCCTGTCATGTCTACAACAGTAAGAATGAGGCATTCTTTGCTCAAATACATAAATATTAGGAGGCATTTGTCCATTAGTATAAAGCACTCAAATATTATAGTGGCAAGTCTGTATCTATATGCAGGAAAAAAACATATTGCATGTTCTGCACTTACTAATGCAATTTTGATTTTGTGCAAGTAACTGCAGTTTTTTTCAGTTTTGCTTTTTTGGTTGGTTTTGGTTTTAATATATAACTAAAAATGTAAGAACACATGTCACAACGTATAATTTGTATCTTCAAATAAATTACTTGCAAGTGGCTTAATATATGGATCAAAACTATACATTTAACATAATATTCCTTTGTATTTCAAGCTGTTATGTCATTACTTCTTCATCTGTAGAGTAATAGCTCCTAATGTTCTCAAAGTCACATATTAGCATCTGTTAATTGAGACTTAAATTACCCCTGTGGGCTGGATAAAGAATACCTAAGTTTCACTTCACTTGCAGTTGAAGTGTAGCCAAAAGTAGGTTAAATGTGACAGATTTCTTCTGCTCAGCTGAATCAGAGGACATATTACCAAGAATGTATTTGGGGTTAATCTAAACAAGAACATTATTAGAACAGATGAGTAATATGCTCTGTCTTAGGCAAAACACCAAGGAATGACAAGCTTCAATTTGTGCTTATTCCAAAAAAAAATTAGTTGCAGGGGGACAGTCGCCAATAAGAAAATGCTGAGGTGTTATGTAGGTCAGTACTGATTCTGATCGTTAACGGCAGTACGTATAAATTTTCTGTATTAACCCTACTTCCCACAGTAATACCCAACGTGCCATTGCTTTGTTTGGCCACTGAACCAGTCTGGGAGCTTGTTTTGAAAGGTATAATAAGATAACAGAAAAGATTACTAACCTCTGAAATTTTGCACTTGTAGGCTGAAATAACAAAGACATTGTATTTCAGCCCTGGACAGGAAAGTAACAGATTCTTAGTTTTAAATCAACAGTGCTTAACCCATAATTAAAACAGTTGGCTTTGTATGAGCTAGGCTGCAAGGCAAAGTGCCCTTTTTTGTAAATATGGAGATACACACTGTGCAATAGAAATTATGTGTGATTTTTAATTGCATACTCCATGCCCTTGCAAAGCTTATAATTTCCAAGCTTTTCTGGAAATTTCCTAATGTATGATGTGCATGCAACTGAACAGCTTTTAGCTCTGAATGGGTTTGTTTTGTATTCAGATTATGTGTATGTATATTTATATTATATTTATATTTTTGAAACTACATCTGTGGTTGAAATTGTCTTAAAATGAAAGAGAAGGGTGGTAGAAAAGAATTCTTATTTTTATTTAAAGATCTGATATAGGTTGTACACAATGAATTTAAAGGATCAGGTTAGAACTATTTCAGGAGGTTAGTGTCCCTCAAATGGAAATGATTACCCTGAAGTTAAGATGCGCTTATTGGCATTGTGATTAATCCACCATGTTCAGCAGTTTATCATTTTAGCTTCGTGAGATCTAGAGTTAAACTATACGACTTGTAATGGATGAGGAATGTGCTTGAAGAAAATTATCTTCTGAGATGAAGGGGCTAGTAACTTCTTAAACTACAAAACCTCAGTCACTTGTGTCTGGCTGATCATACTCTAGTTCTGTGTCCACCAGCTTCCCTATACATAGCATGGAGCTGTTTCTCTAGTTTAAAGGATTGCCAGGAGAGTTAGTTACTTAGTATCTGAATACCTGAAGATTGAGAGAGCTGCATATAATTTTGTAAATCATGCTTATTGCAATACTTTGACTAGAATTGTTAATTATCATCTTTGGGCTTGGACAAGATATTGTTCACCTCTTAATTTGAGAAGTCTCATTTGCAGGCTGGACAGGGCTTTTACCATGATGTCCGTTGCTTTGCTAACTGAGGCAGCACGTGTAATGGGACCGGCTTCTCTCAGAATAAACAAAATTCATTATCTTTGCATATTATCTCAGCCTTTTGCTTCCTGTCTAGTAGTCTTAGCGTTTAGGATCCAACTCCACAGGTCAGTGCACAACAGGGTCAGCTAGAATTCCCCTCCAAAGCTGTTAAACAGAGGATGGGGATGGACTCACAAGCTGGCTGGTGGCTTTTGATAGAGTTAGAGGAGGATGGAATATCGCTTTCTCTTGAGTGCTTGAGAAATGATAGATCTGTTCATAGGGTCAGCTTTTGCTCCCTTGCTTTGCTTTATTGCTTCTGTCTTCCCTAAATAAAGCATAGGGCTACTTGGGATCCCACAGGCTCAACTACCTTTGGAAGATGTGGCAAGTTTCCTTCAGTTAGCATTTCCTTCTAGTGCCTTAGCTAGCTGTTCACTTGCAAACAGCAGTGGTTTAAGATCTCACCCCCACACATTTTTGGAGTATTATTTAGTACTGCCAGAACAGTCACCACAGTTCATTTAGAAATTCTACTATACACCATTGATGGGATCCTTTTTGTCCTTTTCATGGTCCTTGAACATTCAAGTTCTGAGAGAAAGTCAATCTAAGATACTGAACGTTAGCTTTTAGAAGTAACACACCATCCAGCATAAAATACCTATGAACAAGACCAAGGAACCAGCTTACATTTTTACGTGGTGCAGATTAAGATACTGAGGGGATATTTTGTTCAGGATGTCTAAGGAAATGAAGACTCTTCAGAAAGACATTTGCAATGTGTTGGAGTGAAATGGTGTCTTAACTGCATAGGCAATATTTTAAATATCTCTTACTTTCAGTTACTTGATTGTGTCACTAGGATTGATAGGAGCAAGGGATTTTTTTTTATTATTTATTACTAATTTCTGCTATCAGCTACTATATACCACTTTGAAATAGTATGTGTGTTGCTAAGAAGCCAATTAAATCTCATAATAGCAGAAATCAATCTGTGGGCTTCTTTTCCATGATCATTGTAATGTGGCTTTTACTACCAAATTCCATCCTGACATACGTGAAGTAATCTTTTACATTGGAATTATTTCAGATTTTTTTTAATTAGTGTAATATTTTAATTGAATCTGTATTCTAACTAATAAAAGGTCTGAAAGCCGACATTTTTTTACAGCTGTAGTCATCATTTAACAGTATCTGAAGGTGACTGAGAACATGGGGGCCACATATGAGGGGGATTTTAGACATCGGTCAGAATCAGAAAATACTGTAAACATGTTGATAATGTATGTATCAGCTAATAAAGGATGAATAAAACTCAAAATATTTGTTCTTAAAAGTAATGTGATATAGAATTAAGCTGGATTACAGGCATTTCACTTATGGAACAAAGCAATTTCCAGAGAAAGAATCAAACTCATTCAAGGTACTGCAGTTTATTTCTGTGTAAATAATATGAAAGAACTTTTATATTAATGGATGTCGATATGCAAATCTTTGCTTTGGAAGCTAATTAGAAAGTATTTTACATTATAAGACACATTTTCAAAACATTCTCTTAAAAATTGTTATGTAGCTTCCTCCATATGATTTCTATCTCATTTTTCATTTTTGTTCATCTTCCTTATGTTTTCTGTTCATTTGGCCATTTTCTTCTCTCTGTTCTGATACAACCTTGCTTTTCTCAACACTATTTTTCTCCTTCTTTTTTTTCACCTCACTATTACTTACACTTTATATTGCAGTATTTCTTAGAACAGGGATTCTCAGACAAAAGGGGTCGTGATCCCACTTAAGGTAATGAGTATAACCATGTAAACAGACATGTGTCTGCAAGTCTGGAAATGACCCCAGAAATGAGAATAAAAATGGGGATTGTAAGCCCTGAAGTGGAGCCAGAAGCAGAAAAGTTTTCAGAAAATTAGCCAAAGGGTAAAATGTTATGTATCCAATCACATTCTGCAAAGTGCTGTAGACTTTACAGAGGAATAATTATAAGAACAGACAAAATTGAGAGATGATACAAACAAATAGTAAAAAATGAGGTAATTTGGAGAACAAAAATAATAAAATGTGAGAGATGCTTGGCCAGTCAAGTAAATCCTATGGTTTTTCTATCTCCACTTTCTTCTTGAACTCTTGCTCTCTCTCAAAATTATCACCAAGTACTTCAAGCTTTCAAATGTTCTTCTCTGTCTGCCCTCCCAGGTTGTAGTTTTTCTCCATATCTTTGTGAAGAAAAACAAGGTTGGATGGTGTGGGAGGGAGCTTGCCTTTCAAACAGTCCAGTATCTTCTGCCGATACACTGACAGCTATTAAACTGCTTATCCACTTCTCTACTAAGCCATGTTTTCATAGGGCAATACAGGTCATCTCAGGTCAGGCACCATACTGCCCTGCAGTAACAAAAATCACTTCAAAGAAAGAGAAAAAGGATGCTGACAGCTGACACTGTGGCTCTTTTATGGGAAAAGGCAAGATAAGGGACCTCGGAGTTCTATAGGAAATGGTAGAAACTCTGCATCCACCACTGAGTTAAATGTAAGAGGTTAGACTAATTTTGCCAGCATATCTGACAATATTTTTCCTAGCAGGCATGTCATAGAACATTTTTGATTGTAATCTACATTTCTGTCATAGCTAGAATTTGCAGCACCACCTGGAAACAATACTGAGTAGATTGTTTACATTTCAGTGACTATCTCAAGATAAAGTGTTGCTAATCACTTCTTTAAGGGTATAACAGAAGACACAGGAGGCAAGGTTTAGAGTTTTGATCATAAATTCTTTATCTGTTTCCCATTTGAAATGAGCATCTTAAGGAATATCAGAGAATTCTATAAAAATAAAAGATTTCCAGCAGAGTAGTGCATGTATTTTTATTTTATGTATTATGTATGTGGTATCTTTATTTATCTTTCTTAGATTTTGATCAGGTTAATATTATTGGAATCAGTAAATCTGACACATCTAACAGCAAAATTGGATGAGAGACACAGAAGTGTTTTTCCTTGAAAAAAGCTTAGAGTGGTTTACTCAAGATCTCAAAGCAGTTTTGTTGATTTTTCTCTCTTCAGTTTCACTTGCTTTCCTTCACATTATTTATTTATATAACTCAAGAAAATAAAAGGTTAATTTGGGAGGCATCAGAACAAGGTTTGAAATCAATACACTGAGATGAAAAACTTAGCAGCAAGCATGTTGGGTAGTTTACTTCCATTTGGTGTAGCTGTCTGGAATGAAATGAATTATTTCCCATTAAATGCGACAGCTTTGGGGATAGAAGTACACTGAGTCTAAGTAGCTTACTGAAGTGTATGTCTGTGTGGAAAAATTAATAGACCACCACACAAATTAAGTGGGAGGAAAAAGAAGTTTTATAGACTGCACCTATACTTCCCTTGCAGGGGTTGTTGAGGAGCACCCCTATCCTCAATCTTTGAAGCGGTCTGTGAAAAAAGACTCATGTAAACAACAGGGGTTGAGGGTGAGGACTACTTCATTGAACCTACCAGGTCTTCTTCACATTCCATTTTAGAAAACACAGAGAGCATTTCAGCTGGGAGCTGGTCCAGTTTGTCAACAAACACCTTTCAAGGCCATGACAGATTCATTGTTGTATCCTCACATATGACGTATATATGACACACAGGGTGATGATCTCTCACCTTTTGGAACAGTGACATTGCTGCCCTCTCATTTTTTTCCAAGAAAAGCTCATGAGCAAAATTCCCAGTGGAGCAAGAAGTTACTTTAATCACACATTTACAAGCAGAATGCCACAGTGGTAGTGTCTCATCACAAATACAGTACTTCCTCTTTCTAATTTGCTTTTGACCTCGATATCTAGTATGGGAGTTACTGCCTGACTACCTAGTTTTGACTGCTGTGCAATCCCTGCCTTATCAACAAGCCACTTCTGAGCTCTGGACATACTCCTCCCAGTATGATGAGCAGTGCTGTGTTTATGTGTGTTAGGTGTTATTCTGTTTAAGAGTTATGTGCAGCTACCATACACAACTTGTAGACTCTGCTGTTCCCCAGCCTTATTTCTTTTTACCATCAACTAGCGGTGGCTGGAGGGGCTCACTGGGCGGGTCAGTCAGGAATTACTGGGTTGGGGAATTACTGGGTTGGGGTCAAATCGTTGAAGCCATAAACAGGAGGAAAGTGGCAGCTCCACACTCCTGAGAATGGCTGCCAGGAGCTGCAGCCACTGACCCTTCCCTCCTCATTCACTATCATGCCAGAGCGTGGCATCATATAAAATCAATCCTATTTATATTGATGTCTGTTAACCAACAGCTAATTGCTGTATACTTTTAGACTGTATATATATCTCCTGCTTGCAGAATACCTTCATACCTATCTAAAGAAGCCTAAACAAACTGGCCCAGGAAAAGGGTGAGAATTATGGAAAGAGGCATCAGTAAAAATTCAGACATCCAATGAAAAATGAGAGAGCTACATATGGTCACTCAGGTTTAGGTTTCTTGATTTCAAAATAATAAAGCATTTCAAACTGTTAGAAGTCTGTACATAGATGGCTAGAGATATGGTAGGTGCATAAGTTCATACAGCTTTACATTGAAGTTTCTTAGGTTCCAGAAATACTGCTTCTACATATATAAATACCTTGGTCTTGACAATGAAGAGTAAATTGGCTGTATCAAAAATAAGTTCTGCCAGATTATTTTAAACTAAGCATTTGTCTTTCTTTCTCAAAGGATAATTAGATATTTTTCCCTGTGGATGAAGTATAAACCTGTGTTTTCAAAGCAGAGATATGGAGGTCTCCTTTTCTACCATGGCCCTATGACCATGTAAGAAACCTGAGCGCAAATTGCCCAGTCAGCAACCCATAGGCTCTCAAAAGGATGATTGTTGCCCAAGGAAGTGATTTATCAACATCAGCAGTGCAGGCTAATTCATTAATTGCATCAACATCATGATTAGAAATGAATGAAAATATCTCACAGTAAATATTTTTTGCTGATTCAGTATTTAATAATGCCCACGTTTTTTTACATGGGAATTGTAATTCCATTTATCACATATTTCCAATACCATCTTCTCCCTAGTGTTCCTGTGCTTTCCTTCTTCATTTGTCTTCCTGGTAGCCTAAGTGAACAGCAAAACTTTTTGCATCCTGTTATGTTAACATAATATCTTATCATTTATACTAGAAATAGTAGAAGATACAGTGCTTTTTGGATTAATTTTTGGGTGTGATTCATATCAGCTAAATTTAGATGTCTACAGTGATGCTATCTACATCTGATTCAATCACCCTGGACTCACAGTAAACAGAAGAATCACCTGAAGGTATTTTACGTGTCTGTGGTAATTACAAGATTAAGCTTACTTGAAAGTATTAATTTCTCTCCATTGACTACAAGTAGTGCCTAAAGTGACTACCTCAAATATAAGAATCTACTTTTGCCCAGAAAAAAATCCACATTCTGTGCCTTTTGTCATTTGCATGTCAGATGTCCTTTTAGTCACTTCAATTTCTGCTTTAGATTATACTTACTTTCCTTTTATTGGCATTAATAAATTCATATATCCATAAAATTAGTATCAATAAACCATAATGATAATAAACACTAAATTGACATCAAGAAAATACTAAATTCTTCTACTTAAGCATTCTACTTCATTGCACATAGGAGCTGTACTGAGAATCTAAAATTACTGCACTTCTGTATTTCATGCACACATGTGAACGCAAATGTGCCTTGATGTCCAGCTTATAAACAGTGTCATACAGGCACTCTAATTTTGATAACAGACCTGGAAAAAAAAATTTGGACTATTACATTTAAGAATTAGAAAATCAGTGGGAAAATACAAATGTAGATTCCTTTACAATTAAATTAAATACTGCACTAAAGTACATAGTACACTATAAACCAAATTATCCTCAAATATAAAGAAGTGCTTACGACATAGAATTTATTGTTCATTAGCCTTTGTAGGTGAATTAGGGCACTCTAAACAGTTATATCTTTACATCTTAAATAGTGTATCTTTTGTCATAAAGGGAAGATAACCTGTCCTTTTGGTATTGTTATAAATGTTTCCTAAAGACACTAAGGAAAACTCACCTGGATCACGGATGTCACAAGAACCACAATCTGGTGTTTTTATTTCAACAAGGTTAATTTACCATTTATTCACTGCAAAACTGTAAAACAAGCAAAAAATAAACAAGATAATTAGTGAAAACTAAAGACCACTTTTACCCAGAGGGTTTGCTTAATTTACAAATTCTAAACATTATGCAATAAATTTTACAGTATATGAAATTAGCAGTGGACATGAACATACACTCTTTCATGTGAACATACCCTGAAAGGATACTTCTCTGTCAGAAGCAGCATTGTCAGAACATACTGTTTGCAGGAAGGTTTAGTCAGTAAATCATTAGATAAGAAACATACTTACTTCATATTGGAAGACTTTTCAGAAGCATATGAAATCATAATAAACATCCCATCTGATGTTGCTCCTCCTGAAGTGACTAGGAAGTCATCCATGTAGATAAATAGCTGTGGGCCAGGTTTGTTACTACCAGTGCTACACCTTTTACCCACCTACAGCCAACAGATTTTACATCCCTTTTCACTAATTCTGCCTCTGTAGGGTATCTTTTACAGAACGAATTCTAACTGCAGTCCTAAAAAATGACTGATACATTGTATTTTGGACTCAGTTGCAGCATTCATTCTCTGCAGGGCTGACTGACCCATGGCGTAAAGAAATGTGTATTTGCAGATAATCTGATACTGTTTGCCATTTCTTATATCCATGTTGTTTTAAAAATAAAACAAACAGATAAGTAGGGAACTAAATGCATATGAACTTACACTGCTTTTCTTCAGACAGGAAAATCTGGGTCCTGTATCACATGACTTAGCTGTATGAGAGCTGGGAAAGCATTCCTAGCTCCATCAAAAGCACTACATAAATATATGGAAAGTCCACAGAAGTAGAAATTGAATGTCCTATTCACATCTACATTAATGTAAGGTTGGAACAGTACAAAGATTTGCAATATGAGAAAGAAACCAAAGAAGTGAGGGTGGATGAAAGAAGCAGGAAGACATGGAAATCCAGATATTTAGTGTTCCATTATGAGCAGCTAACATCAAAGTCCATTTGAGACTACAGGAATGGGAATATCCTTGTTCACATTTCCTGGAAGGCCTGGTCCAAAAATTAGGTAACTGGAGTTCAATCTCAGCTCAGCTTTCTCAGAAATATTTCATTAACCTGCTCCCTGGGACAGTCTTCTAGCCATCTGGTAAATGCTTCACTGAAGGAGCATTGCTTACTCCTCCTTAAAGAGTAAGCTGAACATTTGTTTCAAACAGATGTGAGTATGGACATAGAATCAAAAGCAACTGGGCTTGGTCAGTGTAATAAGTTGTCATCTAGAAGCTACACTATGGTAACTGTCCATGTTAGTACCCTATACTTGTTCTAAAGTGACTTGTTAAATCACTTAATCCCCTTTACCTAAAAAAGAGAATATGGAGAGGGTTGTGAGTAGTAAAACACGGTTTAGGACTGTACAGCATTCCTAAATCCTAGATCCTCTTCTCAGAGTTTCCCAATGACTATTTCTAGTCTTCTAAATCTAGTCTGTTACAAATACCATTCTCAGATGCAGAATAATACCCTTAAAGTTGTTATACAGAAAAACAAATAAACAAAACCCCTTCCTAGTTTTTACCATCTACTTTGCTGTTACGTTCACACTTGGACTGTCCTTTTGTGTGCTCCAGTTGACTGTTTAGTCTTCCTGAAAAAGAATAAATGTGGGGTGCTCACTATGAGTTGTCAATAGCTTGAGGAGTTTGCCAGGACATTTATGATGTTCATGGTGAGTTTCTTCCTCCTCTGTCTTGGGGGTCCACTTGTGTTCCTTTTTATACATTTCTCTACTTTCTTTTTACTGGTTGCTGGCTGAATCCCATCTGGAAGATTATCTGGTTTCTGAATTTTTGTATTCTAGGTGTATCCTAACCTGAGAAGTTAGACACCTAACTCTTGAGCATGTCTGAAAGCAATCAAGAAAGTAGGGAACTGGCATTTTATAATCCTATGTTACCTTTATGTATGTCTAGTCAGCATAATGATTGCTCTGAGAACAGCACTAATCATGGTATTATGGTTGTGACAGTTCAACAGTTAAGTTGAAGTGAAGACAATGAAATACAGCTATTTGTAATAAACTGTTTAGAGCCTTTAGTGAGTAGGAGACATTGGCTGTAGGTTCACTGAAACCTGAGAAAATTTAAATGCATTTTTTGTGAACATATCTAGTTATGAAGATATGTATTATTTTCCAGGAAATTAAAGCTGTATGTTTGGTAGAGGAAACCAATGGACTCCAGTTTCCCTTTAAACTATGTGAATATTCAGATCACTGAATTAATGGGTAAGAACACCAACTAATTCTGTTCTAAAACAACATAGTCACACATTCAGTTATGTTCTGAATGTAACATGAATTTATTAATAATATCATGTTGATTGGGTTTATGCTAATGCTAAAGTCAAATATCCATGACCTGTCTGACCCATCCTCATCCTGCATGTCTTCCTGTTTATTGTGCTAGGTGCAAAATTAATGTTCAAATTTATTCTTGCGCACATAAATATCACAGCAGGGAGCTTAGACACTTTACTCAAGGCTCTAGATTTCACCCTAGTAGGAACAGAGGTGAATATACATTACCCAGCTGTAAACTGGGTTAATTGTATTTCCTTGCCCCAAAAAGCTGGGTAGGTAAACATTTTGTGAGGTGGAGAGACACCCATGTACTGTTGTAGTGGAGACCAGGTAAGTATGCTACTTTAGGTCGAATAAAGTTATCATCCTGTCAAGAAAGAACTTTCATAGCATAATACAGATGCCCTGGTGGGCTATCTAAGATAGTGACTCTAGGCAACCATAAATCACCTTTTGAAGAAAAGGGTTATCTTTGTATTGTCTGTGTGAGGAAGAAGCACTATGTATTGCTGTTGATCATCCCTGTCCAACCTATGAATGGCACTAATGAGGTCTGGAAGGAGTCACCTCTGGCTCTAGCTAAAACAACTGTGCTAGCCTGTAGTTCTGTGAAAGGGATTACCCAGGATAAGGAAGTATGCAAGGCTGTATCCACCCTTACTGTGTCCAGAGAAACACTGAACATAATTTGGGAAAGCAATTTTGTCTGTATTAAGAGTAAATAATTTTTGGTTTCTGTTTGCCTTGTAGTAAAGCATTGGTCCTGCAAAGACCACCCCAATAATAAAAAAAGTGTTAGGTTGTTAGGTTTTTTGTTTATTTTAGTTTAGTTTTGGTTTTGTTTTGTTCTTTTTCTTTGTTTGTTTGGTTGGTTTTTTTAATGTGTGTTGTTTTGTTAGTTTTTGTTGGTTTGGTTTGTGTTTTTTTTCCTGGAGAGAAGAGGCACAGTATGAGTTCATGATTCCTGCAGAGAATCCAGTATACTAGCAGTTCACACGCTGCAGAAAAGGAAAGATGGGAATCCAGATGCTGCCTTATGCTTCTAAAACCCACTGCTTTAAAAGTCACAAAGTCTGTTAGGAGCAAAGACAAGAACTCCTAAGTGGCCTCAGAGGGGTCTTTAGGGTATGGATCCACATTATCTCACCGGCTTTCCTCTCTGATCGGATAAATCATTTCTGGTCACCCAGTTGTCTCAGTCCACAACAGTACACTCAGAATCTTCAATAGCATCTTGGTTAGGGCAATAGGTAAGCATTCAGCTGAAGAGTTTTAGTATTTTAGCACTAGGATAAACAGGAGCACAGAATTTCAAGTTTTCAATCAAATAATTTAACAGGCTAATATGCAATGCAGAGGAACAGCATATCATCAATGGATATTTTTATAATGAAAACAGTAAGAAAATTCTTCACAGTCAAAGGGCAGAGTTAGCTTGCCATATGTGGAAAAGTCAACCAGATCTCTTTTTAACGCTTTGGACTGGCTGAGCTGAGTTCTGACTTAAGCCATTTCATGCTGTGTTTTGATGTGATAACAAATACAGTTTTAGAGTACCTACTACTGGATCAAAAGGCTTCAGCCACATGACTATTTTGCCAAGCATGTTTATAAACCTTTGAAGGAATAACTTTTTTCTTTGTTGGCCTTATGCTAGATAAAATATCACCTGTCTGTGCCACTCTATTTTTATGCTGTTTCAGATGTCATCTACCGACTTACAACAAGCATAAACCTTGGTTAAAAGTATCGAGTCCGCATAAAATTCACATCATCTGCTCTGATTACCTGGACAGAAATACAGTCCTGTGCTCCAAGCTGATCTGCAGTGCATTTTGATCCAGCAATAGAAGTAGTATGAAATTATTATGAAATGACATAACATAGATGACTACAGGACCACACCTTCATAGATCTGCCTCTTTTAAATCCTATTCTTAGGTGTGGATTCAGGAACATATTTCCTCTGGCATCTCAGAAAGTAAAAATGCCCTGTGTCCTGACACCATAGTTCACTGTTTTGTCAGATGAGCTAAGGTTTACAGGTCTGTCTTATAAATGGTATCACTGAAGTAACCTGGGTTAGCTTAAAAAAAAAAAAAAAAAAATCCTTTTTACTGTTGTTGCTGTTGTTAAGCTCATTATTTTTTAAATCCAATGAACCTATTTTCAACATTCTCTGCACACAACTACATCAGACAACTTGAGAAAACAGCATACTGCTGTGTAGGCTAAGAATAAATAACTGGGAGAGAGGAGGGAGCAGAAAGTTCTTACAGCTTTTACCACTAGACGAAAACATCAATGAACACCACCCTTAGGCTCTTAATTCAGGTTTATGGTTTTCACTTCCTAAGCTGGATGTCTAACTTTCAGACTTTCCAGCACTTAACATGATATATGTCCAAGTCCCTTAACTTCTTTATTGTCTCTAACCCTTGTTCCCTGTACCTGTAACATAATCCTTAATGGTTGCCCTGCCTATGGTTAGCTGCCTGTGGTATCTGTGGAGAGAGGAAGATTATAAGGAAATACCTTAGATACCCACTTATGATAACAACGGTTTCAAAAGTGTCAGAATATGTTATATATTTTCACAGGAACGCGTAAAAAAGAAGGTAGAATTCTTTCTTTGTTTGTTTGTTCTGTAAATAGATCCTTTTCAAAGATAATGTTATTATAGAGTGGAACTGCTAATTGATTCCTCTATTACCATTAATCAAGTACCAACACTGAAAAATATACATATACATGTTACTTCAGGTTTAAATATGATATTTTTGAAGATTTTTTTCCTAAGTTGTTTAGAAATTCAGTATACTCCAAGTCTGTAATAGTGACTGAGCAACTGCTTACATTTCAGACATTGACATATTTTAGTATGTTGCACATTTGGTTTTTTTTCATTAACAATTAAATCAAACTTAGGCAAGATAGCTTATATGCTGTTATTGCTATTTAGTATAATAAATCAGTGTGCTCATAGTTTGTATCAATGTATAGGAAAGATATAGATAATTTTTCAAAATATATGTCATTCATTTTTTAATAGTATACCTATTGAAATTATTTCTGAAATTTTGCACCAGGTGCTAGCTTCAGTCCCACGAAACAGTGACATTGTCTTTACCTTTGTATTTTCTGCATGGTAAAGGAAAGTTTAGCAGTAAGTATTGAGATCACCTCTTCATCGCACCAGTCTAACCATTTTTATGACAATTTACAGTATTTTCATTACAGAAGAAGGGATGGTGGGTTTGAATCCCTTCAGAAAAAAGAGGGTCTTGAGCTTTTATGCACAGCATCCTAAACAGGCACTCTAAGCACTGGGAAAACAGGGTTTAGAGTGGCCACTATCACCTTAAGAGGATAAGCAGGGATAACTTCTGGAAAACTATAAACTCCACTTAGGGGGTTATAGACCTTTAGCAAGGACAAGACCATTACAGTCACTTGAATAGACAGGCACCTATGGGCTAAAAGGAAGAGGTCTTTAAGCTTTTTCTGCTGGCTAGCTCTAACCAGCTTTCTTCTCTGAATGCCAGCTAGGTCGTAGTACACCATGCCCTCCCACTTCTAATGTATTTGTTTTATAAATTTCAATCCACATCTGCAATTTAACAGGAGTCTTTAAAGAAGTTATAATAGAACCCAGATGGTAAGAGAGAAGAGATGGCAATCTCTCCTGGCGTCCACAGGTTTCTAAATTAACTCTAGAAGGTTTTCTCCTTGTTTAGTGTTTTTAAGATAAGAGTTTCTGCCTTTTCAAGCATACTAAAAATTACATGTTCTAATATTTATATTATTTTTTGTTTTGGTTATACACTGGGTTGTAGTATATGACTACCTGAAGAGAAGTGCGTTATTCAGCTATATGGCAAATTCACATTTAGAGTCTGAGGGTTTGGTTAGACACATTTTTTTAACCATTATTTTACTAATTTATATATTTAAGGAAATATTTGCATAGAGGATTGGAGGCTTAGGATAACTTTTTTCCTCCATAATTTTAAAGGAAGAACCTGCTCATATCTGAAAAGCTGCCTGAGAACTTTTTCTTTAAATCTCTTAAAACACCTTCTAATATTATGTCTACCTACTCCTGTAGATAGAAAAGAACAAGATAGACAGCAAGCTATGATTATTCCTTCCTTTTCATATTTTCTTCTCCCTTTATTAACTTTGATGGTCCTGCCATTTCCTCTATTTGACCTTTACTATTAGAAAACACAAATGAACAAGAAAGTATTTCACTACCAAAGCTCGGCTAATCATCACTGTTTTCATTTGCTTGGAAGTTGTATCTCCATTCCCAGCCCTCAACCTCTTTGTGCCTTTCAGATCGTAAGCTGTTCTGGGCAAGAGCTGTCTCTTTATCTGTATTTGTACAGCACACAGCACTATATTCACTAGGGCCTTTGGGTGCGACCATCCTACAGTAATCATGTTCATTAGTAACAGCAAAGACAAGCTATGTTTGAAAAATTAAAGGGATGTGCAGTGCAGGTCAGGCCTGGGCCTCTGAGCCATCCTTTCTGTTGAAGGCAGTTAGTTTCCACTTTAGAGGTGTGGAATAGTTTTTGAACTTCTGGGTACTGAAGAAGCTCACTCCAATGATCCAAACACCTCTACCTTTCAGAGCATTTTTTTTGAAAAACAGCAATAATTTAGCAAAAATTAAAGCAATATTTAACCATCTCTTCTTCACTGGGGTTTATTATACTTCCTTTCAAAGTCTCCACTTTCTAACCTTTATCTCATAGTAATACACAACTGAAAGATACTGCACAGACATTTTGATACATACATCAGTGGACTTAGCTGACAAAAATTTGGGGGGCAATGCTCAGGTAGTTAAACGGATGCAGAAGGCTGACTTGGTCTCAGCTACACCAAGGTGTGATGCCATCAGTGAATAAATTCTAAAGCAAAACAGAAGGCAGCATCGTCAACAGCTTCAACAAAAATTCGTATCAAAACAAAGATAAAAAAACAACCAAAAAAAAAAAAAAAGACACTTTAAAATTAGTTAGGTGAAACTTAAAGGTTGTTCAGTAGGTGGCCTAGCAATTAATTTAGGCAGGATGGAAATGTGTTAGCCAGGAGACAAAGAGGAACCACTATGCTTTCATGGTAGAGACACTTTTAGAGGTATCTCTAGTTCTGGTCTTTGTTTCCCAGACTTGCTTATGCGTATCATATAAGACATTTGTACTTAAAAACACCAACAAAAGCAGCAAGCAGAGCACATGCTCAGCACAAGTTTCCCACATTCTGGGGTACAGCCACCTTTGTTGTAGTATTGAGTCCAACTGTACAGCAGTACTCTCCACAACGGAATAACTATCATTTAGGTGGCTATGTTCAGGGCATGTTTTGGTCTTCTGAAACTGAAGTGGATGGAAAATCTTGCAGTTTGGCAAGATGTTCACAAGCACCTGTCTTTTCTGTTGATTATGTCCGAGTAACTCCTCTCAGTATTGGGAAATGAACCTTCACATCAGTACTGGGTTATTCAACTAAGTCATGCAGCACACTATCTATTCATGTTAAATATCACACTTGTTCATGAGGCTGACACACGAAGACTTGTGTCAACTCCATCATATCACATCTAGAGCCTTAGTATCTCTGCCCTTATGTTCTTTATAGAAAAGACAATCAGTTGGGTGTTCTGAAATGATGCATGAGGCAGGCATCTTTATAGGCTTGGAAACCAAAGGAGGAAGTTTGAACAGGGCCTTCAGTGATAATTTAAAAAAATATTCAGTGATGGAAATTCTCCTGCTTCTGCTGGTTGTTTATTTCACCAGTTAATTATTATTACTGTTAAAAATCTGGGGTTTTTCATATATTCAAATTTGTTTGGCTTCAGTTTCAAGCCCTTGATTCTTTCAACACTTTTTTCTGTTTGAATAAAAGCTTAAGTGCTTTCTACCCATGAAAGTATTTATGCACTGTAATTAGGCCTGGCAGATAAACTGTTGTATCTCACAAAAGTTTTTGTCATTTTGAAAAATTCAGGAGAATAATTTCAGGAAAGAGTGAAATGTAAACCAAACCCAAATACAATTGCGCTTCACAATGTAAGAAAAAATATTGAAATATTTTGTGTAGATTTTGACTGCTGGATTTTTTTAGATTTTTTTAGTGCTATCATGATGTTTCTAAATCTTATATTCACTAAAGAAAACTGATCAAGCTCTTTTAATTTTCTCAGCCTTAAGGATTTTCCTCCACACCCTGGAGTATAGCTGTAACTGGTTTTGTACATGGACCTTCTTAGTGAAAGCACGTGTTTTTCAATTTTTTGCTACCAATCTTAAAAGGGTTTTCATTTCAGCTGAGAAGTTATGTATATTGACAAAAAGACCTGCTTCCTAAAGGCTGCTTTCTCATCAACACAAAAAAGACATAAATTAGTCTTTTCCTCATAGCATTACTTTTGGAGCTCATGTTAAGTGTTGTCTTTTAGTCTGCCCTCTGTCCCCTGTCTTTGTCTTTAGATTTCAAAATCCTTGCTACAATCTCTCCTTTGCATCAAGCAATCCTTCTGTTTTGTGACAGGAATACACATTTTTAAACTTACATTAGGACATTGCAGTCAGGCAGTAGTGTTTTAATGGATTTTCCCCATGTAAGCCATATGTGACCTATAGCCACAGTCTCATTATCCTTTATATTAATTCCCCTATAGCTTTTTAGATCTGCTATCCTTGTTATACAGCTTCACTTTGTCTCAAAGAGACTATATGTTTTTATTTCTTTTTTTTAATGTTGTTATTCTTTTGCTCTAATCCTGTGGACCAGCTGGCTAAAAGCCTCTCTAATATGCTTCAGTGATTCTCCTAGGGAAGACCTTACCATGATTTGTCTTTCTCGTCAGATACAGTCTCTGACATTTCCCTTCAGCCAAATACTGATTTATATCAAAACATCAGAATTTACCACAGAATTTTCACTGTCTTTAACTGTTTTGCCATTCTCAGTAAAATTTTACTTATGTATATCAGAGAAAACAGGAATGACAGGCTCTAGCAGAAGAATGAAAGTCCATTTTACCTCTCTGTCATTATCACAATACTTTGTGTAGCAGATTTAATCAACTTCAAACTTTTAACATGGTTTTCTGTCATCTGAATCAGATTCTGACATCAGAATGTGCTGTTATTTGAACCTGTAACAAGAGATTTCTTGTGTTTAAGAAAAAAAATGTGGAAAGGATTGTGAGTCATCTATTTAGAATTTTTTGTTATTCTGCTCCTGGATTCATGCATCACTTTGCCTCCTATTACCAAGTTTAACTGTAAATAACAATCTAATGCAACAACAACCTAAAGTAAGTAGCAATCAAATATATTTATTAAAGCAGAGAGCAACAGAATTTACATATTTAAGAACAAAATCTAGAGAATATTATGAAGATGACTGAACCACCTAAGTGACGGTAAGAAACTAGCTACAGTTTCCCATATTTCCCTAATAGTTCTCCTTTCTGTCATGTCTATACAACATAGATATGTACGGTTTCACTTAACTGATGTAGCCATACTTGTAAACTTACATTATTTACATCTTGCAGTATTATCTAAGTCTTTCCCTTTTAACGATCATTCCAAATAATTTTTTTTTTAAATTCAGAGGAGTTCAGAAGCACATCAAACTATTCATCAAATCTCAAATGTGATTTTTTATACATTATATCTATTGAAAGTTGGGCCTCTACTCACAGAAAAATGTGTTTTTCTTGCACACTACATGATTACATAGGCATTTTACTAAGCAATGAAAGACTGCATTCCCAACTTTCTGAGAAAACTAGGTGAGCAAATGATCCTTTTACCTGTCTGTTTGCTGGTATGAGGCTATTAAACAGCTCAGATAAAAATTATCTCACATACAGATCTTACGAGAGGGTAGTTGCAAGGAAGCTTTCATCAAAAAATGGAAGACAACAAGTTACAGTAAGAGAAAAGTGACATCAACAAGACAAATGACAATGACAATAAAGTGAATAAAGCAGCAAGAAGAACTAATCACCAGCATATCTTCATAACAGTACAAGTGACAACACCAAAGCTGCCAGCCCAGGTGCCTGAGAATTCTGCCAGGGAGACAAAAGCATTTTCTGAGGAAAAAATATCTGCACAGTTTAATATCTCTGCTGCAAAAGATAAGAAGGATGAGCATTATAATGAGCTGAGAATAGTACATGGCCTATCCCCAAAAAAGGCATTTTTTTATTTTTTCATTTTCAAATGACAGAAAAGACTGTGGGAAAACAGTGAAAAAAATGACACCCTCACCCTCCCACCCACTGCCTCTAGTAATACATTAAACCACCTCAGTAATTTTTTTTCTCCTACTAGTCTGTCACCATGAGCACAGGTATGTTTGGAGCAAGGAGGCATTGTATACGTTGTAGCGAAGAGCTTTATGCTGAGTGTTTTTCTTTGTTTCACTCTAAATCATGCCCAACCTGACTTTGAACAGTAACCTTTATTATTCTATTTCTTATCTCTCAATGATACCAAAGTATGAAAAACACAAAGTAAAAAAACTGTCTTAGAATAAAGCTTTTGAAGTGATAATGCTCATGTGTCAATTCAAAACCCACTTTCTCCTACTGTTAACATATTGACCCCCCTTCAACCAAAAAGTCAATATGGTGTTCCTTTACTGTCAGAATAATTGGCTAGTCAGTGCAATTATTTCTTGTACACCTAGTTGTACAATGGCAATTTAAAATGAAAACATACTTTTTCCATTGAGGTTTAGAATAAGTGGGTGATTTTAGGATAATCAAATGTCAATGGAATTATTTCAGTTCTATTCTGATTTATTACAGCTATTAAGGCAGAAGGTAAAGCATAATAAAGCTAACTGCTTGGTATGCCCAGGAACTATTTTTCAACACTAAATAACAACCATCTTAATTCTTTTCACCTGTAAAAATCAGAGGTTCAGAAGAAATGATTGAAATCTGAAAATAATCTTTTCAATATAATAATGTTATGTCTTTTCTTTATAGACATTTTAAACCAATAGAAAAGATTTTTTAGTATTCTTTGCCTATGGAACTATTTCACTGTTTATCACCTAATCTTGAAAGGAGCTGACAATATGTGTGAAATCAGGGGGAAAAAGCTAGGTCATAAACTTACAAAAAACTGGCATCATGGTAGAGATAGGAAACCGACCCTTTATAGCAACACTAATGAGAATCATTCTGATAACTACTGTAACCAGATCTATGAAAAAAAGAAATGCTTACAGACAATACATGTTTTAAAATGTTTAGACACATCTTACAGTGTGAAATGCCAAACATCATTCAAAATCCTTAGTGTTTTACTGGGTAGATTAGGATTTTTGATATCTTCATATTAATTCTCTGGGAAAGGACAAATCTAGTTAGTGGGGGGGGTTGTAGTCTGAAAAGTATTGAAGTGAAACAATGGATAAAAAAGACTTGAGTGTTTTTCATGCAATAAAATTGTGCAAAGTATTTTAGCTCTGGGATTCAATAATACACACAGCTTGATATTTTAGAAGTTGTGCAAAAATCATTTCATCATGTTGAACAAACTCTTCAAGAAACCCAAGGAGTATTAATCCATCACTCTGCTCTTTGTAACAGAAAAAAACCCAGTGGTTATTCTTCATGCTGCACAATAATGATTGCTCTTGTTTTACTTACTTGAAGTCAGACTGTTATCACAGAAACCATAGAAATCCAAAGAAGTTTCAATGGTTGCACACGTTTTGCAAATAAGACAGCAAGCCTTGGAGAGACCATTCATTATGCTGTGTGGTAGGGAAGCTAGCATTAAAGAAGTGAAGGCAAAACAGACACAGCAGTAACATAAAACTAGGATGCAGTACAGCACTTCCAGAACTATGGAAATTAAGTAGGACCATGAGTAGCAGAACCAGTAAAGCTCAGCTTCCTGTGGATTTGTGTTTTAGTGTGAGGATTCTCTGATGTCAAATAAGATTTTTCAGCACACAGAAGCATTTTTTTTCAGTAGTGAAATAACTGGATCTTTCTCTCTTTTCAGCAAATTACTTATTTTTTCTAAATATTCAAGAATTTAATATCTACCCAGACTATTAAAGCAACCTAAGCAGATTAAAATGTTACTAGGATGATGTCTGAAAGACAGATACATGAAGTATTTTCTAATTCTGCGTAGGGATTTACAGATGCACAGGAGTCTAACATACTGTCCGAGTCATGAGAGACCTAGTCAATAAAGTCAGTGGAGTTCAGGCAGTATTTCAGCTGACCCTCAACTACACAGTGATTCATTTGCCCTTATGTAGGTGTCTAGTATCATTTGAAGTCCTTCAGTCACGTTGCCTGGCCTTAGGTAGAACCTTGAAAGGGTGTGAGTCTCTCACAGGTCCAGTATATCTGTCATATGTGATATCTCAGGCGGTCTAGGGTAGCTCACATGGCATTAGACATCACTGCGTCAGCAACTGAACAAAGTATCTAGGGGCTATGCAGCTGAATAAATGCAGACTTGTTGACTTGCTGATTGTGCTGACTAGATCTCTTGCGCTGTTTTCAGCTGTTCACCCGTTGATGTCTAGTAACATTTAAGATGCCGTAGAATACCCTGTCTAGTCACTAGCTTGGACTCTGAGGTGGCACAAGTCTTCCATTGTATCACACTGTCTCATGTGTATGTCTTTGGTAAGGAAGGCTGTCTAAAATGGCACTGAATACCTACATGTAGGCAACTCCATTGAGACCCGCTGACTGTAATAGAAGCCCAGATACCTGTGGCATATATAGGCACTTATATCTAGACACCTTAATTTGTGTGCATAAATCTAAAATTGGAGTTCTCACCAGAAATATATATACGTGCAAATTGTGTAGCGAGACCCATTTTCTTGGAATATCAACCAGACTTCATCAATATGGATTATAAGAATTTACTAGGTCTATACTTATAACAGCAGTATCACAAGAGATTTTGCTGCAGAAAAATAAGCAAACAAACAAAAAAACCCAGCAACAAACTAACAAGTTATTTCACTTATATACAATCTGCACTCTTATTCTGTAGTACATACAGAATACAGTATGGACATAGTTCACTAGGTGAACTCTTCCAGAAATATAGGTACTGTAATGCATGTGCATAAGTACACAATTGAATAATGTTAAAATTAATCAAGAGGCCAAGATATTTTATATTTTCTTTTACAGACCTCTGAAGCAGGTCCGATGACCTCACAGGGAAATTTTTAGTATGAAAAACCACAAGATTTTTAGTGATGAATAGGATCAATCTTCTCTTTCAAAAAAAAAGTCATCCTAGGTCTGAATGTATAAAATACCTGAACATTTCTTGATTATGCTAGCCAGATTACTACTATTGCCTACTGTGACATAAGACTATGGTATTTGTTGCCAAATGTCACACTATTTGACTGTAGGCCTTACAGAGAAATTCAAGCAAGGTTTAAGTAAAATGTGACAAGCACCTACAAAGAACCAGGAACCATAATTACAGCAGAAAACAGAATCCTGCTGAGTTATATAAGGATGACATTTCACAAAAGTATTTTCTGGACAGAATAGGAACATGGGGAGAAATAAAAATGTAGAAGACATTGACGCAGACCAAAGTACAGAAATTAATAAGTAGAGCAACACAAGCCAGTAAATGTAAGAAAATCAATGCAAACTCACATTATCACATTTATTGGATCCTTGCCACCTCATAATGATTCATCATCACCTTCATCAAAGCTGAAACATTTTCTGGTTGTCACAAGTTTGATGGTAGAAAGTTAATCGAGCAACAGAAATAAATCACCATGTCATTTTTAATATTAGACTGATTCTCGTAGTTAAAGATCAAGGATAGAAGTCCAAAGACATCTACTGCTGATGACATATGCCCCATTCAGGTGTATTCTGGAAGTCCTGCATTAATTTAAAAGGCAGCAGTGAGAACTGCTCTTCTTGAGAATGTGTTCTGGATATTGATGGTGACAATGAGACAAAACCTCAGAATACTGCCATTCAGTCAATAAAACAGAAAACTGGGAAAAAATCACACCAAGAGAAGTCATACTAAAGTGATCCCTTTATATATTTCCTGTGTATTTTGGATTCTGTATAGCACATTTTTGCATCCATATACTCATCCAAATTATGACAGTTTAAGATATTACATTTGTTTACTGATTGTCACCAGTGTGTAGGTGCCGCTCAGTAACTTTGTCACTGACCTCTTAGTAAAGGAATAAAAATAGCCATACAACAGACAACTTCTGTTTCATCTAACTTTTATTCAAGTATACAATGACTTGTGCAAAACTGTGGCATAAAACAGGAGTACTCTGGATATTACAAATCACTGCATTTATCTTTACAATATCTTGCGCTATTTTAAGAATTGAATGTCTTACTGCACTTAATAGATCTACTGCTGCTTTTCTGTAAAAACAGTCCTCAAGCAATATATGTGTGTGAACAAATGTGAGAAGATATACTGGTATAACTATGATAAAACAGCTGATATAGGGAAGATATATTTAAGAATGACAGCATAAAATTGGGGATAAACCAAAGGAGAGGAACATGGAACTTTTAAATAATAACACTAAGACTTAACAAGGAGGAATTTCAGGTACTACAAGACATCTGGTGACAGTTTATCCTACCTCTGCTACTAGCAGCTAACAAAGGTGTTTGAGACAGGAACAAAATCATCTTCGGTTACTTCATGGTCCTTTATTAGTTTCAGAATTACACAGTACAGTGCATAGTTAGGCAGGATTCATCCAGGCCTTTGAGTACAATCAAATTAATCTAATGTTGGAATCTTAAAAACTTAAATTTTAGGAATACTGCTGGGTGGAACTTTTACTGATACTTCCCTGAAAAAGGTAACAGGGGTTTTGAAAGTACACATTACAATCTATTTAAATTCTATACATATCTGAAATAAATGCTATTTGAACACCAGTAAATGATAAAAAGATGCTTGCAGAATTTTTTATTTTTTTTCACTTTCCCTTATTTCAGTATTATTTATATCTGCATGGAAAATCAAGATTCCACTCTCAAGAACTCTATGATTATTCCTTGTTGCAATGAAGAGTGAAACGTGAATGTTCTAAATTACTCTCTGAAGGAACATTCTAGAAAAATATGTAAATTTTTTCTTATAACATGATCTGACAGTGGTTTTTTGCGGTTTTGTATTGCTTGCTTTCTTTCTAATTCTCAATATTTTTTATAAAACATGAAATGTTTGGGGTTTTTTTTTGGTTTTAAGGAGAAAATGGGTTCTCATTGTACAATGTCAAAATGATTGTTTTAGTATTTTCAGTATCCGGATAGGAATTTGAGCTATTTGGTTCTGACCTATTGTAGACAAAAAAAGACCTTTTGAACATTGAGCATCTGTTAATTGGATGCATGACATACACTATGCACAGTCTGGATCTTCAGAAATAACTTATTTTTGTAGGGAATAATTTTTACTGTGGGATCATAATGTCCAAGTTTCTGTTAGTTTAAGTACTTTTGCTGAACTTTTTTCTAGGGATATATCTAAACATCTGTGATGTAAATTGAATTTCAGCTACTCTTGAAAAGTATATGTCTTATTAGAACACACATTTAACATCTAACTTCATGAGCCTACTTAGAATGGGTTTTGACAATCATATCCACTGAAGAATTATACATTTAAAGAAAGCATCGTCAACAAAGATCGTTATTTTAGTCACCCAGCTTGACTATAAGTCATTGAAATACACACTTGATTATATACATCAGTTGTAAATTGTTTATATTTGAGTAAACCCATTGCTTTGCGTTAGTTTGTCTATGACTAAAAGCTTTTTTTAGAGGTGGGTTTGTTGGTTTTTTTCATTTTAATTAAATTAATTTAACATTTTGCTCTGAGGAAATGGCCAAAGCACAAGGCAATATAATACTTCACCATTAGCTCCAGTGTGTTAATCTGCATTTCATTCTCCAAGCAGAGTAAGGATTAAGAGGCAAAAAACCCCAAAATATCTAAATAGTTATCATTCAGTGAAAACAGTATTCTTTCTATAGTAATGTCATGAATGCACCACCTACCTTTGACATTGCAATGTTAAGGCATTCTACAGGATTTCTGAATCAAAACAAACTTTGTGACCCATTTATTCTTATTTTCAAAAAAGTCACAACAGAGAACATGTACATTTCATCACTAAGCTTGTAACTTTGTCTAGTTTTCTGATATTTTGTTAAAAGCAGTATATAACCTGTTGTATTAAGATTTTTTAAATTGTGGTTTAAACTTCTGTATGTTTTTATTAGAAAGCAGTCGATGCTCATTTTGGATGGACAGAGAATCACAAATAGTTATAGGCTTTAAATACCATCCTCCTCTAAGTTCAGTTGACTGCAAAAGGAATTAAATTGGCCTTTGGTAATGTTGATCAGCTGGTTTCTGTGACCTTTCAACATATCCTGTTTGGAGTTAAGATGAAAAAAGAAAAATTCAAATCTGTAATGAAAACTGGCATATTATGACATTTTAAAACTGAATAAAGAACAATGTAAAAAGTTTGATGGTAATTAAAGCCAAAGTTTTGTTCATTTGCCTGAGTTGAACAGATTTTTAAGACAATGTTAAAAATTCTTTGCAAAACATATTTCCCATTAGACCAAGAGAATTTATATTAAAAATAATCATATTTATAGCTTTGAATAACATCACAGAATTAGAATTTGTAGACAGAGATTTGTGTTTGTCATCTTCAGTTCTGGGAAATACCTGTTCCTTTCTTAATTACAGACATTAAAGAAAGAAGCCATTTGCATTTCCCAGGTCAATAAACAAACAATTTTTATTTATTTAAATTGCTTAATTAACTGTTATGTATCTGGAATAAGAAGGCAAAACAGATACTTTATAATCAATGCACATGAAAACATAAAAAATGCATGGCACGATGCCAAAGTGCAAATAAGCATCTCTTTCTAGTTTTAGACAGGTTGTCAGTAATTCTTCTCAGCCAAAAATTAATCAATGACTAGTCACTTCAATGTTTAGAGAAAGTGAACACAAAAGGGACTCAAGTGCAGCTGAAATGAATTTATTTGTTTCATTTGCATGAATATTCATTAACATTGACTGTCAGTGTTCAGTGAATTCTACTAGTTAGAAAAAGTATATGATGAGCCTTGGGGATCTCTATTCATATTGCAGGCCGTCAGATGAGTTGCTTCAAGCTGGGCCATAGGAATTTGAAGCTTACAAGACAACCTTGCCTAAAAATCTATGAAGATTACTATGTTAATACAGTGTAGTATGCGAAGTGTATTACCAGTATTAGTGTCAATACCAAAGTCAGTTAAAAAATGAAGGTTCCAGAAATCATACACACCCAAGTACCAAACAATGGAAAACAGAAAGGAGTAAAACAAAGTAATCTGTCACAGTGATGGCATTTCCTTCTTCCCTGACAAATACTGAAATGGGGTTATGCAACAGTCTAACAGGGAGTTCAGCTGGTCCCACTGTATGAGGTGTCTGGTATGAAAAGTCACAGTATTGGTCATTTTTGGAAGAATTTGTGATGGAATTGGTAGAACACCTCTAAAGATTTATGTTAAAAGAAACCAGAACTGAAGGTATGAACTATAAGTGCATATTGAAGCTATGCAAGAACCTTCTAAAAAGCTTGGATATGTTACACTAACTTAATCTTTTTATGAAGACAGGCAAATAATTTTTGTTCAAATAAAAAAGATTGCTTGCCAGTTTTGGGTGTGTTTCAATAACAGGAGTACAGATACATATTATTGTTCACTTTATTTTTACCCATCTTCACAGACGTTTCTGAATATTCTTGTTATCACTAATGTAGCAGTATTTCCTGCAGTTAAGTGAAAATGGATGTTTAACACTTTATAAAAAACTTTCCTAAAAATAGATAAAAACAAAAGAAGAATGAAAATTTCACATAGCTTTTCACAGAAGTTTGGCATCCTTAATATTTGTTACACTTAAGTTCTAATATATTAAAGTATGTGAGTACCATTGTAATGGTTGGGTTCCCCTATATACCTTATTATTAAAGAAATGTGGTATAAAAAAGAAAAGAAATCTAAGGATAGTACAGATATTACCAGTTAGCTTATCTGACATTTACTTGAAATTCCCAACTTGGAGGTAATTTTCCAAGCCTAGCACCACACTGCCCTAACATGGGGAGAGAAGAATATGAACTTTGCCCAGGATTATTAGATCCTTTCCTCAGACAAAATGGATAAGAAAAGTGTCAAGCATGAGATACAACACCAGGAAAGAAAAAGAGGTCTGAGAGAAAAGATAGCTATAGTATACTAAAGTTATCGTGCTTTTTAGAAGCCTGCACTGTTCCACTCTTAAGTCACAGCTATAAAGGTTTTTCTCTTAGTCAGTCACATCTAAAGGATAAATCTTACAAAGTTTCCAAAGATAAAAATGCTCTTGGCCTAATTTTCTGATGTGCTGACACCCACAGCTGCCTCTGAAATCAGTGCAGGTTTTAGATGTTTAATACCTTTGAAAATCAGGCTGCTGATTTTTAATTAAAAGACAGAGGAAGAAATGTGGGGAAAGAAGACGTATAACTATGTCTAGGCAGTTGGATTTAGGTTATGTGGCCTCTTGTCCTGGTTTCAACTGGGATAGAGTTAATTTTCTTCTTAGTAGCTGGTGCAGTGCTGTGGTTTGGATTTGGTGTGAGAACAATGCTGACAGCACACTGATGGTTTTCGTTGTTGCTGGGTGATGTTTATACCAAGTCAAGGACTTTTCATTTTCTCAGGTCCTGTCAGTGAGAGGGCTGGAGAGGCACAAGAAACTGGGAGGGGACAAAGCCAAGACAGCTGATCTGAACTAGCCAAAGGGATATTCCATACCATGGGATGTCATGCTGAGTGTACAAGCTGGCAGAAGAAGGAGCGTTCGGGGTTATGGTGTTTGTCTTCCCAAGGAACTGTCACGCATGCTGGAGCCCTGCTTTCCTTGGGATGGCTGAACACCTGCCTGCCAATGGAAAGTGGTGAATTAATTCCTTGTTTTGCTTTGCTTACATGCACAGCTTTTGCTTTACTTATTAAATTGTTCTTATCTCAATGCTCAAGTTTTACATTCCTTTCTGATTCTCCTCCCCATCCCTCTGGGTGAAGGGCGAGTGAGTGAGTGGCTGTGTGGTGCTTGGTTGTTGGCCGGGGTTAAACCATGACAATTCTGCTTCTTACCCTTCTCATAACTGTTGTGCTGTTACCTTGTGCTCTCCTCATCTGTTTCTTGTATCCACCCAGTTTTACAGTTTTACTCTTCGTTCATAACTTTTTTGGGCAAGGGATATATTTTAATGACAATGATGTACAGGGTGTAGCACAAACAAGTTTTGATATCTTGCTAAATACTTCCAATTTTTCCACAATATCAAATAATAGCAATAATAATCAGACAAAGACTCCATCACTGAAATCTGAAGCATTTTCCACAGGTACTGAGCAAAACAAAAATAGAGATTATCTCCACAGATTTAAAAGAGCAGAAATATATCTGTATTGCTGTCAATTCCAGACAATACATAACATAGACTGTCATCCAGTGATGCTTGCATCACAACAGTTTAATTATAAGAGTTGGTAAAAACTCCTGCTGCTAGAATGGACCTTTTAAAGGTGGTAGACTTTATAGATACAAGTCTACATTTTCTCTGTACTTGTATTAATTCTTTTTATTAAATACACAGCTTTTAAAAATATATATATACTTGCTTTCTGAAAAAAAAATCTTGTATGTAATTTTCAAATATTACATATTGACTCTCGACATAATTTCACTTGTTTTAGAATATTTCTTAGATAGGTATGACAAACATGGAACTATTTTTATGTAATTTACCTTGCATTTCATGTCCATAGGCAAAATATCCTGTAGACAGAAACATTGTATTATCAAATCCTTCCCTCAGCCTTTTGGACTTGCTTTTTCAATTTTGGGTATTTGGCTTGAACATCTCTCATTCTGTATCTAGAAGTCACTCACTATATATAGGACCTTAGATCCTACTGCATTTTTTCCTGAGTTTGTGAAGTTAGTAATAACTGTTGTGTTGACAGGTATATCTGACACTACATTACAATTTATAAAATACCTTATGAGGTAAAGTAGTTGTATACGCTCACAAAGTCTTTCCTGGTAAAACAGGCTAAAAGGCCTGAAGATGACTGATTACAGTCAATAGATAATTTGAAAGTCATGAAAAATTGAGGCGGCAAATAAAAAAAAGAAGTGGGGGAAAAAGAAAAAAGGACTTGAAAGCAGTCTAAGAAAAGCCTGAGGCATCTGAAGACAGTCATTACTGATGCAAGGCAAGGGATATACTAAAGATAGGTAATGTCAAGTGGGAACTATAATGAGCCAGAGTTAAAGCATGGCTGCCTGCCTCTTAACTGCCAAATAAACTACTGTAGACCTGCTTAAGCTTTTTATTTTGCTGATGGTTATATTTGGCAGGAACATAAGATTCCTCTTATAAACCTACTTGATAAAGTAGGGTATTCTCTGCCAAAATTCCGGCAGTAACCATCATTAATGCTAAATGGTTCTTGTAGGAAATGAGAAGAAAAAGATAGGGTGAAGGGAAAATGCGTAATGCATGCTGGTTTATTAATAACCACAGGTATTTCTTACAGCTGGAATTTACAGCTGGAATTACCAGTACAGGGAGTAAAAGCATATCAGTCAGCCCAAACATCCACTGTTAAATTAAAAACTTATGGATGAAAGAAGAGGAGGAATAATTGTGCTTCTTAATTTTCATTAGTATATTTCTATCATGTCTCTCGATCCCAAACCCAGCTTAGAAAACTACTGGCACAAGGAACAATATACAGATGGATCAGCAGTGGCACGCGTACAGTTGTGCCTGTCTGGTATATAGCTGTGTGATTTTAAGGTTTTTACACAGCCAAGCTTTCAAGTGAGAGCTGATGCAGAAAGAAATAGAGTAAGTCATGTCTGTAGGCAGTAGCTGTAATGTTTCTTCCCCATAAGAGCCTGAGCACTCAAGCCAAGGCTACAGCTCTTACTCTCTGCTTATAACCGAGTTACCATCAGATTGTCTTCTATTATTCCTAATTGGAGACTTTCAGGGAAAAGACTAGATTGCCTTAAAATTGATGGACACAGATGGTACTGTTAGCTGTGCATTGTTTGATTTTTATTTTTTGGTCATGTAGCAAATATGCATCTTTTTCAGTTCATCCAATTATGTAAGAGGAAAGGGAGAAGAAATAGGGAGTTCATTTCTAATGACAGTAATTTATTCTGTAATTTTTTACCTCAGATAGATTTCAAAACTTTGGAATTAGATTCATTCAGATGGTAATAACAGCAACACAGGTATTAGGGTGAGGCGCTGATCACCTGTCTACATGGTGACTTCATAGTCATGGTGACATGGTGACTACATAGAGCTCTTAACATTGCTGACACCTTTTGTGTAGCTACCCATTCTTAATTTTTAAATGAAAATGCATAATCCTTCCCTTTTAACCAACCAAAGCTCTTTCGCTTCATTCTGTGCAATAGAAATTTATCCTGGGATTTCAAAAGAACATACAGTTAAATGAGAACTCAGAGATTTAGTCTTACATTTGGCTTCTTGCTCATGCATTATTTCTCAGTCTCATTTCAGACTCCACTTTTCCTTTTTTCCTATTGTCTCAGTCATTATTTCACTTGGGCAAAATATAGTGCTTATTTGTAAGCTGTTTCACTGTGGTTCTATGAGAGCTTCTTTGATATACAGAATGGCTAATTGAGATATAGAAGTAATGAATGGTGGAGCTGTTCCTATAAGCATCATATGCCTTAATTTCATTGCTAGAATTTTTGAATGCTACAGCAATGGGTGCTGAGGCATTAAGAGTGACCATAACAGCACTAACAACAGAAATAAACAAAAATAATTTAACAATATGCTTAATGTTTTGGAACATATCTGTATTAAAAGGGAGTGGGTATACATAATTTTTTTTTCTATTTTTAGAAATATTTATTCAGTTATTGTGATAACCTCATATTTTCATAGATGAGAAAACTAATTAAGAAGATGTAACTGGAAAAGTGAGTGTAACAATATTCATACTAGGCAGGAATCTGAGAGTCTAAATTTCTCTCTCTCATATTTTTCCCACTTCTCTAATGACTAGTTTTGACCTCAGAAGTCATTCCCTGTAGGTTCCTCTCAAAATAAATAGCAAAATAAATAAATAAATATTAGTTCTTCTTAATTACAGAAACATCAACCTGACATAATTTCAATCACACTGACTATTTTTCTCCCTCTTCAGACTGTTTCACATTACAATAACATTTAGAAGGATGGAATTTTGCTTAAACTTTCACATTCCTTGAGTTGTATTTATTGCCTATAACTTTAGGCATTTTATTGAAATGCTTCAATTAGAAGCTGAGTTGCTGTGCACATAGTCAAGGCTGAGAGAAAGATGTGGGTGACTTACTAGGAGCTGAATAATATTCAGGAGAACTTCTCTTTCTACAGGGAAACCGTAAGTCATCTTCTCAGCTTAGGCACGTATGTCTGTTTCCAAGCTAAAATGACAGAAACACTAAAAAACCACTAAACTGAGGCATTATTTTTAGAGCTATTGCTCATGGCCTAAAGTGGTAGGTGGAAAAGGAAAGAAGCAGTCAGGTGTCCAAGTTTTTAGAGCTACTAATCTATGTGTTTCTTGGAAGGGGCTTTCCTATGCCATTTAAACTTCTTGCTTTCCAGATCAGACCTATAAAACACAAAACAAAACCAGAAAAATTAAAACTTATGTATGACACTCACTGGGAAAGCCAGGTCTTTAATGCTGCTTTAATTCTTGTTTGCTTTGACAAGGCCAGTGAAGATGGCACTGGATGTTAAATCTGCAAAAGGGTAAACCTGCTGTTGTTCCAGCAGCAAAATGTAATTCAGAATGTAGCTTCTGCACAGAAGAACGGCTTACATTTTTAAAAGCTATCTGTAGTGAATTATACTACTTAAACAATTCTGGGCTTCTGTAGCAAGCCTACTGCTGATAGTGCTTAACTAAAGTCAACAAAAAGAACTGTCTTACTTATGCTGTTTGTTGAAATATTAATTGAAATTTCAGCTGTGAAAATAATAAGTTCTTTAATAAAGTGGCCCTGTTCTCTATCAAAGTTTGCAGAATTCTGTTCCACTCAAACTGGAGTATGTAGATCTAACCAAACATTACAATAAAGATTAAAACAAAATCAGAATGGAGATAACATTTGAAATTTTATTTTGATTTTGAAATTATTTAAGTAGTATTGCTTAAACAGATACTTGTTTCGAATATATTTTTTCTTTTTTTTTTTTCCCCATTGCAAATATTTATTTGAACATATCTTTTATTATGCTCAAAAAAATCCAAGAAGATACAACTGTGACAAAAGGGCTTAAAATGTTAAACTGTGCTGTGCTCGGGTTGGATGACGGAACCAGCGGGCACTAAGTGCTTGGCAGTGAGATACTATGCCATTCCCTGTATGTATGCTGATAATCAAAGCATTGTATGGAGTGAATGCCACTTCAGTTTTATGAGTTTTTTATGTGACGTGGCATATCAAATCTGCCAAGCAGAGGACCATCTGGAAACAGGTCATGAGAATGGGTTCTGACACCCTCTGACAGACGAGGATGAAGATAAAGACCAGAATGGGGGAAAAAACCCAACCCCATCCCCCAAAACCCCTGGCCATATGCTAATAGAGATTAAGTAAAACAAATCCAGTTTTATGCTGGATGCTGGAATATGCTGTTACTTAATAACAGGCATAGATAGATTTGCTCAAGTGAATTTAAAAAATCATTTTAAAATATACTCTGTTACGGAAAAGCTGTTTTTTTGCTTTCTTTTTTCTTTCAGTTACAAAAGCATAAATCTTTCTAGGCATAACAAAAGTGTTATCCTTTTCTCCTCTTCTTTTTCTTCACCTAGGGAATAAAAATGTGTTTTAAAAGCTTCACAGCCTGATGTTCAACACACATTGTAGAAACACTCACAGACAGATTTTTGATGTGTTCTAAAGCCATTAGGCTACTGTAGTTCAGCTGAGAAGATATTACACAATCATATATCACTGCAAAAGTAAACTTGTGCTCTAAATGTCATCCAGTTATTAAAATACCACAGCTCCTGACAGTTTGACCAAAATGAAGATGTATGAAAAATGATTATTTTCACTTGATTGTTGGGTTCTTAAGGCAAATTTATCATTTATATAGACATATATAGGAGTGGATTATAAATGAAAAATCTTGATGCCAGAACTGAAGGGTTAAAATACCTTTGCAGTTGTCTTTGAGGACTGAAAACATGCTCTGTGCTTTGTATGATTGAGAAACATACACAGACCCTTGCTGAAGACAGTCACAGTCTAAAAACATGAACAAAACAAATCACAGGGTGGTCTAATGATACACCACAATTCTCCAAATAAATCAATTTAAGAACACATTTACACCAGCTTTGTGTTGAACTGAAATCACTCAAGTGGCTGTGATTATAGTTCCAGTCTCCAGATTTGATCTCAGGGACTATTACAAAGCCCATTCTCCCTCTCTTTCTCTGCCCCCCTCCCCTTTGTTTGTTTGTTTCCTTCCTGCTTATTTTTTGAACACTGCTTGGAAAACAAGCATTTCTGAGCTCTGGAGAGTCTTGAGTGAGTTACAAGGTAGTCTTAGAGTGGAGGTGTTGCTGGAGAGTGGCAAGAGAAAAAGTAAGGATTGCCGATTAACCTACCAGTGAATGAAAATGGGTATTTTTAATTCTCTGAAGTTGTTATTGCAGAGGGGGAAAGATCTCAACACATTTATTTTTTCTATTTATGTTTTTATACAACAGCTGATATATTAAAAGGAAAATGATATCCCTAGAAAATCCAGGATCTCCTGTTTCCTCATGCAGTTCAGGTTTGTTTTTGAAGCTGTTTGGTGCCCATGTGATTTATGAAGATGTACTACAACTGGAAAGTAGTGTGTGTCATGTCATATGCTGGTAACTCCAGGAATGTTTGCCCTCATCTAATAACATACTGGATGTTTTCCTTTTTATACTTTGTTGGCTATTGTAACTAATTGTCTACATTTTTAAATACAGTGACTGAACTCTTTTCATTTTTTGTACTTCAGTCCTTTTATGCAGCCAGACTGTAAAGGCCAAATATCAGAATAATTATATAAAATGTTGAAGTGAAACTTCCAGGGGAAATAACTTCTTCAGGCATTTCCCTCCAGTATCCTTGGAGAAATACTATTCTGAAATACAAAATAATAGGAAAAGTTCAGAGCATGCATCAGTGCTGAGGATCTCCTTGGGAAGGGTAACATAACAGGAACTCCTCTACACAGACAAAGCAGAAGACATTGAAATGAACACAAGATCTTTCAGACTTCTGACATGAGCAAGCACTGCTCCCAAATAATTAACAGATCTCTTCCTTTCTTATTCCTTTTAAGCCAACACAGTCCAACACATCTGTTAGGGCAGTCAGGATGTGAAAGACAGACTGAGATTCCCTCTCCAGTTTAATTAATAAACTATTTGTTAATCCAGGGTGATCCAAATGAACTCTAAAGGGCCATTTACTAGTCTGTTGATGAGTTTCTCTTTCTAAAGTGCATTCTTGATAAATATTTAATTGCTATATTTCCATAAAGGTGCAAGAGTTAGTAAACTGATCTTTTCCAAGCAGAGGACAAGGGGAAAGGAGGTGAAATCTGGAGTGGGGTTCTTTTATTTTAGACACGTCTTCCTCCTCTATAGAACCAAAGATTAATGGATGACATGCTGCTATTTTCTACTTCAAAATACAGAAATATAGAATTTAATCTTTTGGTTGCCATGACACCGACCAAAAAAATGGGTCAGATGTGGCGTTAAGGAAAGATTTTAACTGAATTTTAGTGTGTGTACATATATATGACCTCTTTTATGATATTTACACTTATTAGTATATCTATACTAGGTACATATATATATATTTATAGTGTATATATTTTTTGATACAGAGGACAAATTTAATTCTTTTTTTATATATGGAGAACCGAAACACAAAGAAAATAAATACCTCCTCTGGGATGAGAAGGGGGGAGGTTACTGCAGAATATCAGCCCATCATAGCATGGACTAGGTGATCACCAACCCACCTAGGGTTCAGCAGGAAAGTTCTGCATTCCATCCTGAATGCAGTTTTGGCATACGTGGTGAAGAAAATGGTTATCAGAATATTAGTGCTATGTTCCTTAAAGAGCAAATAACATGCAAGAGGCAAGATAAAAGGGCAAAATACCTTGGACAGGAGGAGGTAGAGTTACACATTGGAAATCAGGCAAAGGAATCTTGACATTATGGATTGTAGTGAAGAAGTCAGTGAACGGATTTGAAAAGTATGCTGACTTATTTGGACTGATTTATGTAGGAAGATTTCTCCCAGTGTGTAAAGATAATATACAATGGGTTTCAAGAAAGACAGAGAGGAGACCGGTCCATCTGGAGTAGATATGGAGCCTGATAAGATCCTAAAAAAATCAAAATGAGGCAGAGAAAAAGGAAACATGATCTTTTAGACAAACTATCTGTGCAAAAAGGGAGGAGAGAGAGGAACCACTGGATTTGGACCAGTCAGCTGAAAGACTTTTCTTAACAACACAGAGAAGGTGTGGTGCTGTCAAGAATAGCAAAAGTTTACTAATGAAAAAAAGTACTGAAGTGAGGTATGATATTTATTTGGGGTTGTATTACTTTTAAGTTGTCCAGAAGACCTGAGAAAGGAAATGTCTGAGAAATATGTGGCTTTGGTTAGAAGTAATGCAACAAAGAGGAAAATATTCATAAAATCGGAGGGAAGGTGTAAAAGGGTGCAAAAAAGAGAACAAGGTGAGGAATAAACAGTGCTAATGAGGAAGATAAGTGCCCCAATGTCTGATTTGTGAAGTGCTGTATGGATCTGTGTAGTTTCTCCTGCACATATATAGAAAATAGCTTATGAGTAAATTCCAGTGACTTTATACAAAATGCTGTTGTGTAATAATGTGCTATGTCATACAGCAGGTAGAAGAAACTGCTGAAATCTTAGCTAAAGTAATATTCTGTTAAGAAGTAAAGATAGGGATTTCTAGGCACTTCTACACCATTTATTCAGTGGTGTAGGAAGCAGGGAAAATACAGACTCCATCTTAACTTAAATCAGTCCACTGCTAAGCTTTTGCTGGTATAGCTTTTTAATCTATCTGTCAATATAATAAAAAAGAAGCTATAAATGAACGGATTAGTGTGCTCCTTTTCTGTGGAGCTTCTCCCTAAAAAGATCTCTAGAATATTTTATTCCTCCCTAGAAACAAACTTTTAAAATTGTACAGGCAGTAATTAAAATTAGAGTGTGAGATGATGCTAAAAGGGAACCAGGTGACAGTGAAAGAAAAGTAATTTTCCACTCCTCACATCATTCAGTCTAAAGCAGCGAGGACAAATTACTAGTGCAAACTTCTTGAAAAGGAAATTTAATATTTTCTGATAATAATTTAACAGTGTCATCCACATCACTGCTTAAAGCCACCTATTCCCTGAAACTTTTCTTTAGACTGGCTATTAAAGGGCAAATAGAGTCCTTAATTCAAGTGTGTGTTTGCACTGATAATGGTATTATGGCTTTGTGTTTTTCCTTTTATGGCAATTTAATGTAAATGTATTTTGACCACAGATATAATTTGTCTTCAATGAATCATAGAATCATAGAATGGTTTGGGTTGGAAGGGACCTTACAGAACATCTAGTTCCAAGCCCCCTGCCACAGACAGGAACATGTTCCACTGCACCAGGTTGATAAAAGCCCCATCCAGCCTGGCCTTCAACACTTCCACAGATGGGGTATCAGCAGCTTTCTGGGCAATCTGTTTCAGTGCCTTGCCACTCTCATAGTAAGAATGTCTTCCTTGTATTTAATCTAAATCTACCCTCTTTCAATTTAAAGCCATTCTGCCTCATCCTAACAGTACATGCCTTTGTAAAAAGTCTGTCCCTGTCTTTCTTATAAGCCCCTTTTAAGTATTGAAAGGCAGCTATAAATCCTTCCTGGAGCCTTCTCTTCCGCAGGCTGAACAACCCCAACTCTCTCAGCCTGTCTTCATAAGAGAGGTGCTCCAGCCTTCTGACCGTTTTTGTGGCCCTCTGGACTCACTCTAAGAGGTCCCTGTCCTTCTTATGTTGGGGGTCTCAGAGCTGAATGCAGTACTCCAGTTGGGGTCTCACGAGAGCAGAGTACAGGGGGAGAATCACCTCCCTCGACCTGCTGGCCATGCTTCTTTTGATGCAACCCAGGATTCAGTTGGCTTTCTGGGATGCAAGCACATGTTGCTGGGTCATGTTGAGCTTTTCGTCCACCAACACCCCCAAGTCCTGCTTAGGCTGCTCTCAACGTGTTCTCCACCCAGCATGTATTTATGCTTGGAATTGCCCCTACCCAGGTGCAGGACCTTGAACTCGCCTTGTTGAACTTCACGAGGTTTGCACAGGTCTGCCTCTCAAGCCTCTCCGGGTCCCTCTGGATGGCATGCTTTCCTTCCAGCCCCACTGCACCACACAGCTTAGTGTCATTGCCAAACTTGCAGAGGATGCATTTGATCACACTGTTCATGTCGCTGACAGAGATGTTGAAGAACACTGGTCCCCAGTACAGACCCTTGAGGAATGCCACTCATCACCACTGTCCACTTGGACATTGAGCTGTTGACCACAACTCTTTCAGTGTGACCATCAAACCAATTCCTTATCCACTGAGTGGTCCACCCATCAAAACCCTGTCTCTCCAGTTGAAAGACAAGGATGTCATGTAAGAAAGTGTGAAAAGTTTTGCACAAGTCCAGGTAGATGACATCAGTTGCTCTTCCTTCATCTGTCAATGCTGTAACCCCATCGTAGAAGGCCACTAATTTGTCAGGTATGATTTGCCCTTAGTGAAGCCATGTTGGCTGTCACCAATCACCTCCTTATTTTCCATGTGCCTTAGCATAGTTTCCAGGAGGATCTGCTCCATGATCTTGCCAGGCATAGAGGTGAGACTGACTGGTCTGCAGTTTCCTAGGTCTTCCTTTTTTCGCTTTTTTAAAAATTGGAGGTTGTATTTCCCCTTCTCCAGTCTGTGGGAACCAGACTGCCATGACTTCTCAAATATGATGGATAGTGGTTTAGCCACTTCATCCACCAGTTTCCTCAGGATCCCTGGATGCATCTCATTAGGTCCTATGAACCTGTTCACTTTCAGGTTCCTTAGATGGTTTCAGATCTGATCTTCTTCTACAGCAGGCAGTTCTTCATTCTCCCAGTCCCTGCCTTTGCCTTCTGTGACGAGCAATGTGGCTGGAGCATTTGTCAGTGAACAGAGAGGTGAAAAAGTCACTGAGTACCTTAGAGCTTTCTCAATGTCCCAGGTAACCAGGTGTCCTGTTTCGTTCCAGAGATGGATCGCGTTTTCCCTCATCTCCCTTTTATCACTGATGGGTGTATAGAAGCTTTTCTTGTTGCCCTTGATGTCCCTGGCCAGATTTAATTCTATTAGGGTTTTAGGTTTCCTAACCTGATCCCTGGCTGCTTGGACAGTTTCTCTGTATTCTTCCCAGGCTACTTGACCTTGCTTACACCCTCTGTAGGCTTCCTTTTTGTGTTTTATTTTGTCCAGGAGCTCCTTGTTCATCCATGCAGGCCTCCTGTCTTTTTTGCCCAGTTTACTCTTTTTTGGGGATGCATTGTTTGTGAGCTTGGAGGAGGTGATCCTTGAATATTAACCAACTTTCCGGGGCACCAATTCCCTCCGGGGCTTTATCCCACGGTACTCTACCCAGCAGATCCCTGAAGAGTTCAAAGTCAGCTCTCCTGAAGTCCAGGATAGTGAGCTTGCTGTGCGCTCTCCCCACTGCCCTAAGGATCTCGAACTCCACCATTTCATGGTCACTGCAGCCAATGCTGCCCTTGAGTTTCACATTCCCCACCAGCCCATTCTTTTTGGTGAGAACAAGGTCCAGCATAACACCTCTCCTTGTTGGCTCCTCTGTCACTTCAGAAGGAATTTATCGGCCATGCATTCCAGGAAACTCCTGGATTGCCTATGCCCTGCTCTGTGGTCCCTCCAAGAAATAGTGGAGTGGTGAAAGTCTCTCATGAGGACCAGGACTTGTGAACGTGAGACTGCTCCTATCTGCCTTTGGTGGACCTTATCTGCTCAGTCTTCCTGCTCAGGTGGCCTGTAGCAGACCTCCACTATAATGTCACCTGTCCCTGACCCTGCCTTCCCTTTGATCCTGATCCATAAACTCTCAGTCAGCTCCTCATCCATCCCCACACAGAGCTCTGCGCACTCCAGCTGGTCGTTGACATAAATGAGTGACACACCCTCATCATCTCCCCTGCCTGCCCTTCCTAAAGACCCTGTTTCCTTCCAACTCTCTAGTCATAGGAGCCATCCCACCATGTCTCTGTGATGCCAACAAGACTGTAGCTCTGCGGGTGTGTGCATGTCTCTAACCCCTCTTATTTATTCGCCTTGCTATGTGCATTTGCATAGAGGCATTTAATTTGGGTCCCGGATGAATCTGACTTACTGGCTGGAGCAGGTGGAATTCCTTTGCGCTGTTCTTCAGGTGCTCTCCTGCTGCCCTGTGATCCCTGAAGCAAGATACTATGGCAGGCAGACTTGGAGGATCTTTCATGTACAGTGCCACTGAATCTTTGTAAACATTTAACTTAATCATGAGGTTTTGGGGAATCATCCTCGAATGAGGTCTAAAACTCATTAAAACCATATTTTGATCCCCTCCTTTATCAGAGTGCACAAAACAATTGTCTTCAATGCTCATGCAAATGATGTATTCACTGTTCAAATTTAATGCTTAGAATTAAAAGATACCAAAAATGTCTGAAGCTTTACTTCCCACGTAAAACGCATATGTGTGTGGGAAAGAGGGGGAAGGTGGAGAGATTCTGACAAAAGTTAGCAACAAAAGTTGCTGCAGCCTGAAGCTGAAGTAACTAATCTCTTGGTGACTTATGTGGAGATTTTATGTTCTGTCTTGTCTAGCAAGTCATAAAAAAATCATACCTTAGCTACTCTAACCAGCTGCCACATTTATGAGTAAAGACTCATTCTACAAAACTACAAATCGGCAGGTATAGATATACTTGTTTCTGTACAGCAGACAGTAAATATTTATTCATGGCTGTCAGGTCAACTCAAATTACCTGCAAAAAAGTTCACTTCAGCCATTTATTTAGGCAGGAAGAAAAAGGAAAAAAGAAAACCCTACAAAGAAGCAGTATATGATATTGATGAAAAAATAAGAGTGAGAAGACAGAAGTTTTAATGGATTATGCCCCAGTCGAGCCTTACCCTGAAAGGTGTTTGGTGAGTTAATTGACTGATCTTTGGTTTACATTTTAAATTCCAATTAAACAAATTCAAATACTGCACATATAGTCGTGTAGATATTCAGTTATAAATACAATAAACAAGTTTGGAATCCATACAGGTATAACAAAGAAGAAGAAATAGGAAATTGATCCAGTATTATCTCTCCTAAGACAATGAATTTAATTTTGAGTAATTATTAATTAACTATTTGCAAAGTGTTGCAAAATACTATCCCATACATACAATAAATGCTAAAAGTTATCACCATGGGTAAGAATCATACATTCATTAGCACTAGTGGCCACTTAACAGTTAAGTGCACAAAACTGTCAAAAATATGTATTTTTGTACACCTTGCATATGATATTAACATGCAAACAGAAAATGAGGAGGACTGGGAATGTTAGGTGACCTGTTAGGCTGGGTACATTGCTCCTGGAAATGTTTCCTGCTTTTTGTTTCTATACACTACTGAGTGCAAAGTATATTCCTGCTACCAATTATCATTTTATCTTAAGACATTCAGGAGTGAATTTCAGAAGTTTAAAATGGAGCAAGACACCTTGTTTTGCCTCAATGCCTTGAGCCAAATGTAAAAGAGGGTTTAGATGTTGCTATGCCAGTTTTCACCTAAACTATTAATTACGTCTCCCAGACTGGTAACAGAGCTCACAGCACTCAGCTGGCTGCCTGACTTTCCTCCAGACTGAGTACAGTTCTGAACAACAGTTGCAAGCTGTGTGTTAGGACACTGGAAAGAAAAAAACCAGAAACAGTTAAAAAGGTGCAGGCATCTAAAATTGTCTCTCCTGCATAGGTGCAAGCACAGTTTGGTGCCAGTGAAACTGGTTTCAGTCCTGCAGGTTTAAAACATCCATGGGTGTTTGTACAAAAACTAACATACATATGTGTGTATATACACACATATGTATACGTGCATGTTTAGTAATGTGTTCCTTGAACTAGCAGTCTTAACTCCCACTACAGGAGAATTTAAACATGCAAGTTCCAATTTTCAGGAGAGGACCGTAAAAACCATTTTGAAGGCTAGTGTTGGAACTGGGAAGGGACACTGTCTTACAGAAGGAAAACACTTTCTGTTGAGACAGTGAATTGGGTTTCAGTGGCAAGGTTTTGCTAGTGGGGAGCTGCAGGGATGGCTTCTGTGAAAAGATGCCAGCAGCTTCCTCCATGTCTGATAGAGCCAGTGCCAACCGGCTCAAAGACAGACCTGCTGCTGGCCAAGGCCGAGCCTATCAGCAAAGGTGGCAGAGCTTCTGTGAGAACATGTTATAGAAGGGGTAAAAACTGCTGCACGACAGCAGCTGGGAGAAAGGAGGGAGAATACATGAGTGAAACCACTCTGCGGACTGCAAGGTCAGTGCAGAAGTAGGGGCAGGAAGTGCTCCAGGTGCCAGAGCAGAGATTCCCCTGGCAGTCCATGGTGAAGCCCACGGTGAGGCAGGCTGTCCCCTGCAGCCCACGGAGGTTAATGGTGCAGCAGATATCCACCTGCAACCCATGGAGGACCCCATGCTGGAGCAGGTGGATGTGCCTGAAGGAGGCTGTGACCCTGTGGAGAACCCACACTTAAGCAGGCTCCTGGCAGGGCCTGTGGCCCTGTGGCCCTGTGTAGAGGAGCCCGTGCTAGAGCAGGTTTTCTAGCGGGACCTATGACCCCACGGGGGATCCATGCAGGAGCAGTCTGTTCCTTAAGGACTGTACTCCATGGAAGGACCCACACTGGAGCAGTTTGTGAAGAACAGTAAACTGTGGGAAGTGCTCACATTGGAGAAGTTCATGGAGAACTGGGAAAGGTGTGGAGCAAGTAAAGAATGTGAGGAGGAAGGAGCAGCAGAAATAACATGCAATGGACTGACCTCAGCTCCCATTCCCTATCTCCCCGTTCAACTCAAGGGCACGAGGTAGAGAAATTAGGAATGAAGCCTGGGAAGAAGTGAGGGGTGAGGGGAAGGTGTTCTTCAATTTGTTTTTTTTTCTCATTATCCTACTCTGTTTAATTGGCAATGAATTAAATCAATTTCCCCAAGCTGAGTCTGTTTTGCCCATGATGGTAATTGCTGAATAATCTCCCCATCCTTATCTCAGTCCATGAATCTTTTGTCATACCGTCTCTCCCCCTGTCCATCTGAGGAGGGGTAGTGACAGAGCAGCTTGGTGGGCACCTGGTGGCCAAACAAGGTCAACCCACCACAGACAGAAGAAGGAAGCTTGATAAAGAAACTTAAAAGTTAGGGTATCTAGTTAAAAGTGGTAAATGTTTTTTGTGTGCCGAAGATGTCTTTTATATATTTTAAGTTTGGCAAATATTAGATAAAACCAGATAGAATCCATAACAAGGGCATTAGATGCACTACCTCCTTCTCAAAGAAGTGCTTATACCCACAAAACTGGACTGTTGTTTGCTCTCCTATTAAGCGTATTTCAGAAATTACTTCTGCTCACAAAGCAGGAAGACCTATATCACAAGGATATGTCCCTACTTTTGAATAAAATGGACTGTGACTTGTATTTTCTGCTGAACTCAGTGTTGTCAATATATGTTAGCTTTGCTTAGAGCATGCCTAGTCAATGGGGCCCATGAGGGAATGTAGCACTAACAATGCCTAAACCATGAGCCTCAAACAGCCCTATGAGGAAGACAGTTGCATGAATTTTTTTCTGCAGTAGCTTTTCTGCTGATGCAAAGCTTTGACATCTAACAAGAATGCTTCTTACAAACACCTGACCTGCTTAGTGCCATGGGAAACCGAAGGTAGTTGTATTCTACCCAGGAAACTTAGCTGCTGAGTTTGCATCTGAATTTTTTCATTTGTCTCTTTTATAGAGAGTCCTAATAAAGAACTGGTGGTGGCCTCTCTATGCAGAATTCCTTACTGGGTGAAGGATGAATTCTCACTATATCGCAAGGAGTTTCAGGATGCATTAGGTGTCTCAATAATTTACTATCCACAATCATAAGCAGATGTCACTCTATCCCTGAGCCCCTCTAAGGTGACACATTTCCATTCCATTTCCAGTCCCTTTATTTAATATTAAGTGTTAAAACATCTTTTTGCAGCTGTTCTAAACATGTAGAAGGGGGCTAGATTCACTGGGTCACTTATTAATATCAAATTCTTCACTCAGTTCTTTGTGATATCTGACTGAACAATTGTCAGTACCAGTTTTGTTACTGTCAATTTCTGTCCAAATTTGTTATTGTCTAAGTTTTAGGGGATAATGGCTCTAACATGGCTCTGTACAGCTTCTGAGTAAAGAAAGGAGTTAAAAAGAATTCTACATGGTATACAAGTTATCCAGCTGGGTAATTTTTCTGTCTGCCTGATCTAATTACTTTTATTACTACCTCCTCTGCAAATAAAGTGTTTAGCTTGTCGTTTTGTGGATTCAAGAATGTAGGCATTTGATGGCTGTGAGGAATGCCTTCATTTCAGGGTTTGAAATTTTGAGCTGTGAATTTACTGAGACTCATACAGAAGTCCACAAAGATCTGATTGTGTTTTTTGGAGTGATTAGTGTGGATTTGCGTCAAACTGCTCCTGATGAGAAAGATGTGGGTGCATATTTACTTCTCTCTGTCTCTGCTTCTGTCTCCGTTTCTGTGTAGAACAGGATTTTTTTTCCCTTTTCCTCTAGTGCATCGTATCTCTGCTTGGTGTATCTAATTGATTTTTCTATTTCAGAGGATTGGAGCTCTGCCAGTCTTTTAGGGTCTGCCTGAAGCTTTTTATAAACCTCTCCTTCCTGCTTCCTTTGCTTTCCTTATAAATCTTTTCCAATTGTCAGACTTTCTGTATTTAAGTAATTTTTTCATTTCATTTTTCTCTTGTTTAAGCAGAAGATGAAAGGAACTACTTCCTTCAGGTTGCTGCTTTGGTAAGCTTTCCAGGATAGGAGAGTGGATCCCTATTCTTTCTCAGAGTGACAGATACAGACTAGATCAAGGGCCCGCTCTGTGGATGTCATAGGGAAGTCACAGGTAATTAAAGAGGGGTGGAAGATGTATTAATATGTGACAGAAACAATTGAAAAAACATCTAAAGCAGCTTAATCTCTCACTGGGATGAGATTACAGTTTTTTACACAGAACCTGGTTTGTGCCCTCAGTAAGAACTAGACAACTTTGAAGACTTGCTAAGATGCATATGGGGAAGGCTGCTGAGGTTACTAAGGGTGGGGGGAAAGCGGTTCTTGATGTTTTCTTTCTATAAATCCCTGATGGGGTTTTCAGAAGGGCTGTGTTCCAACATGTAAAATGTCTCTCTTACTAGTATCACTGCATGTCTTGATCACTATACAGAGGGAAAAGAAAGGTGAAAAAATGGAAGCAAAAACTCAAAAACTAATTTTCTTTTCCTCCCAGGTACTTTAGACTAAAATACGGGTTTGGATGCATCCATATTCATTCAGGAATTTCAATAGCTTCATAATCTTAACTGAATTTGTACTCAGGTTTTAATGACTGTAATAAAATCAGCTTAGTCTGAGGTCACAGAAGGTGTGAAGGAAGCTTTTCTCCACTTAAATTTCATTATAGCTTTATTTGACCTAGTCCATGAGTTCAGAACTGATAAGTGAAAACTAAAATAAAACTGGCATTTTAAACCATATACACATGCTTAATAATGGCAGTTTAGAGAAATTATACTGTACCAGTTGGATTATATTTCTTTAAAGTAGATAAGGGAGTGATAAATATGAAGCTAAAATATATGTGCATAATACCTATGCATCATACAATATGATTTAGTAGGTTACTGGAAATGAAATAAAGATATTAACTGGTCAGAAATTACTATTATAGGAAGCTGCAAAAATGAGGGGCTTTTGTGTTATTTACAGTAAGGTCGTAGTTCCACGTGCTGTTAACTTCACTTTGAAATGTATTCAGTCACAGCTTCAAGCTATTTGACCAAAGCACTGATGCAAAAGCAAAATGCATAAAAGCATTGTGCTCAGTCAAAACTGATCTAAAATTTTTGAAGAGCTGACTTGTTCAATGCCCTTTTCATTATGCACTTATCCTAACTTGTAACTAGAATCTCCTCAGGTACTGGAGGCCTTTTGCATCATAACTTCCTTGTCTTTTGTCAAAAACCTAGTCCTTTAATGTCAGCAAGGTGTTGCTGCCCTCATTTGTGAGAACTTATCCGCTCTGTACATTCACTCAGTTAAGTCCAATTCTTTCTTTCTGTTGCAGCAAGATTTTTTCTTCCTTAAGTTGTCTCAATGCCTATTGCTTCAGAGCTCAATACCCAGACCTATATGTCTCTATAACCTAAAGACATAATACTATTTTTGATTTGCCAGTATGAACAGCCAGACTCATTCAGAACAGAAATTGCCCACTTAATGATTTTTGTTCACCCTTATAATTCCAGCTTGACTCAAGTATTAGATCTTCTCAGGTGCTGGAAGAAAACCTCCTTAAAGAGAACAACTTCTCAGAGTTTAAAGGATAGGTTAATATATTATGCCATCTGTATACTGTTATTAGAATACAGATTTGATAAATCTGGAGTACTAGGATGTTGTGTCTGTATTGCAAGAAGAATAACATCCCCTGTTGGTATGCAGACTGCTGACCCTCTGGCCTGAGCCAAGAAGCAAGAGTTTGAGGAACTATCACAAAGAAGGAAACAAACAGAAACATTTTAGAAAAAAATATTTTTAAATAACTTTATGGACCATATTTATTCTGTAATTCATTCAGTGAAACAATACAGCTAGAAATATTGTATGAAAGAAATAGCTCTGACTTTACAAGCCATTAAAAAGAAGACAAAATCATAATACTGAAGTACATATAGATATGTAAGATATTAAGAAACACAAATAGGTGATTGCTAGGAAACAGCAAATGAACAGGAACAACTTCAAGCCTGAGAGAGAAAAAACCAACACTGTTTTCAGATGCCTGCTCATAATTTTTGTTGGTGACCCTGAAGAACAGCTGAAGCAGTAATTGAGGAAATTCTGGTGGAAGTCAGTGTTTCCAGTGAACAACTTCATTTGCCAAGGCATCATGCAATAGGTATGATTACTGCATAGCACAGTGGAGACAGTGTAGAAGTGCCTGCACTGCTTTTCTAAAGGGTTCAAAAGAAAGAGAGGACTGGTAATAGTTATACAGCAAACTTGGGAAAGACAGTAATAATGAGATAAATTTGAAGAGTGAAAATCCCTTTCAATAGGGCATTCATTTGAACTCATGCATTCTTTAGTTAGGCAAGATTTGTGGAAATGAGAGTATCAGAAACCTGGCATAGCAATTAATGGTAGCAATAAGATGCCATGCTGATCCACAAAGATTTGAAACATGACAGGCAAATGTCCTTTGTCTTAATGTACAATTGTAAGACAGTGGTGGGAAGAAAAGGACAAAAATGAGATAGGCAATGAGAGGAATCTCTTTGAATTTCTCCTGTCTCTCTACCACAAAAAATAGGTGTAAGAATGTTGTATCACCACCCAAATTATCTTGCCAGTTTTTCCATTGGCAATGGCTAACAGACTTGCAGTGAAGTTGGGTGAGGTAGGACTTAAAGTTACTGGCTTTCAGAGAGCCATGGAAGATGGCAATTTCATGTTTGTCATCTTGTCAGTTAACATATACTTCCAAAACCATAACTTTTCCTATCAAAAAGGAAATAGAGCTAGGTTATGTGATTAAAGGCTGTTGTCCACAAAACACCAGGGGGCAAGAAGCACAACAGCAGACAGGGGAACCCCAATAACCCAGTGAGAGGTACAATTCTTTTTACTGGGATTCTTCCAAGCAGATGACTGAACAGGCCAAAGTCCGTCTCCTTACATCTAAGGTTGTTATCCTGCTTTTTGCCTGGTTCCCTCCTCTCAGGATCCTCAACTCCACTACCTCACGATCACTGCAGCCTGGACTGCCTCTCACCTTTACATCCCTGAACAGTTTTTCCTCATTTGTAAGTACGATGTTCAGCAGCAAGTCTCCCCTTACCATTTCCTTTATCACATTTATTAGGAACTTGCCATCAATGTATGCTAGAAACCTGAACTTCTTGTGCCCTGCTGTGTTATCCTTTGAGCAGGTATTAGAGTGGTGCAAGACCTCCATGAGGACCAGGGCCTGCAAACGTGAGGCTTCTTCCAGTTGTCTGAAGAAGGCCTCATCCATTTCTTTATGCCCAGGTGGTCCATAGCAGACACACAGACCTTGGTTTGCCCATTATTCCTCACCCTTAATTTCTCAAATTAAGGCTCCTCATTCATCTCTGGGCAAAGGTCCATGCATCCCCACTGCTCTCACATAAAGGGCAACTCCCTTCCTTGCCCTCCTGGCCTCTCTTTCCTACAAAGCTCATACTCATCAATGGCAGCACTTAATCATGTGAATTGTTCAGTATCTCCATGATTCCAAGAAGCTGTAGCCCAGCCACAGCACTCTGACCATTAATTCCTCCTGTTTGCTCCACATGCTGCAAGTGTTAGTGTGCACGCACTCCAGCGAAGCAACCAGTCATGCTCATTTCCCAGAAAAGGTAGAATTCAGGTGATCCTACCCTGGCAAAATAACCATAATGGATGGTGTTTACTCTTGTAAATGTGTTTTTAAAGGGAATTTCTCAACTATAGAACTGTCTATGGAGGATTAATTCTCTCTCTTTTTTTTTTTTAGCTCAACTCAGAATTCATAGGATAGCAGAACAAGCTCTTTAAGGAAAAGCTCAGGAAGATGCAAAAACATGTTCATAGACCAAAAAATAAATATGTTTTATTTTCCCTGGACTAATAAACAAATGTTTTGTATGCCAGGCATAATATAAACTACAGATACTAGGAGGAAAAAAACAAACAGCAGTCTTACTGCTTATTCATAGGCTGAAAGGAGCTGTGAAAGATGTTTCATTCAAGTCTACCTTCAATATTATTATATGGAAGAAGGAAGGAGAAAATTGAATTTATTTTATATACATATATCTTCAGTAAGCTGTGCTGTTGGATTTTTTTCTTTTCTTTTGTTACAAAAGGTAATAGAAAATACCCTGTATGAAGAAAGAGGTTCAAGAACAAGGTGGACAGCTACTTTTTGACGTCTTTAGTTTCCTTTTTTTTAGATGAGTTCACAATGAGCAATAAAATTTTGTCATTTTATTCTTTGTCTATACTCTGTATGAAATGCCTTTGAAAAAAAAGGGTAGTTTAGAACTTCACTAAGTCTATGTCTTTTTTTCTGGTCAAGAAATAAATCAGGGTTGGTAGACAGTTGATAACAATATGTCTCTAAAATGTAAAATCTTAAAATTCATATAATTTCAAATAAAGAACCATTTTATATGTAGTATATTAGCAATAACACATTAAAAAACTTATGTCAGAAGCAAAATTCACATGGTATGCACCAAGAAAAGTTATCTATAATTTAGAATATGTCTGGTTTGTAGATGAATAGTGAATTTCACCTAGAAGTAGATTTTTCATAATTAATAGGATGTATTATTTCTCTGTGTAAAGCTAACCAGTGCTCAAATATGCAACAATATTTATACCTTAATCACTAAGTGATGGAGGAGAAGGACAAAAGGTATTACTGGAAAGGGGACCATCCTGGCTGTCAGGAATTTCCAAGGCATATACAAATCACACACAGAATTTCTACTCATGTCACAAATGAGCTTTATTACTTGTTACCTATATAGCTTCTTAAATTAGAAAAATATAAATGTGTTATAGAGCCCTAGGTCTTACTTCTCACTTATTAAGTAGCCCTACATGAACAAATTTTCAATATCTTCTGATGATGTTCTCCAGCAGACCTGACTGCACTTCCAGCTGTATTGAATTGTCAGGGCAGGTCTTAAAGACATTGAGGAACTATTTAAAAATTCCTTCTATGACAGTACTCTCATTTCCTGGTTTGATTTGGTTAGTGGGTTGGTTTGCTTGTTTTTGAGGGTGGTGGTGGTGGTGGTAACATTCCCTGTAAGATAAACTGGAGAAATGTATGATGAATTATTTGGATAATTTATATAAACTCTATTCTAGTCTGTATAGATTAAGAGTGAAGAGGGTTAAAAAGACAGACAACACAGTCTGAGAGGACTGAGCAAGCCTTTTCCCTTGTTGAAATCTGAAGATACGATCATCATATCCTATTCACATCATCAACATATGAATGGAAATTGACATGTTGCTTATTTGTCCTGTGTTTAAATTTAGGCTCAAGCCCACCTCATGATCTCCTCAGAAGTCCCTATGCCTGTCAGTTTGAATGCTATCTTCTATTAAAACTTCTCCACTAGTCCCTAATCTGATGTTATATTATATTTAACTCTCTATACCTCTCTATTCTTTGCTTTCACAGTAGTGATGTATTGTATGTCTTTACTATATTCAGATTTTCACCTGTATCTGATCTGCAAAATTATTTTATGCTTTTTCTGATGTAGCTTACATGACTGATTCAAACTTTCTCAGCAACGTCCACAGTCCCATCCTAGTTCACAGTTAAGTTTTTCTTAGAAGATGTATTTCCGGATACTGATAACAGTGAACTGAGGAAAGCATCATTTTCTTCCTCAACCTCTCAGTGCTTGTCTTTCCAGATATTGTTCCTTCTTTAATATCTAGAATGAACCTAGAGTACTCTAATTACTACAGTCAATCTATATTAATTGATTTAATCATGAGAAGAGGCTAAGCTGCATGATGATTTACTTTGTGCACCTCCATACAAATCAGCTGGTATCAGAAGAAAAGAATTCTCTTGCTATTTTTCTCTCTTGCTGTACTTCACAGATCACCTTACAGAGCTATAAAACAGTGCTATGGATGTAATCTTGATATATGAAATGGTTACAGTGCCATAACACAAGGAAATGGGCAGGGGGGAAAGGAGCAAATTAAAAATGTCCCTGAACATTTAACTTTAATTTCCAAATAGTAGAAAGCTGAGTTTAGAGAACAGAACTTCAAGATGTTGTTTCATACAATAGTGGACTATCACATGAATCACATATTGCTTGGAACTTTACATGCAAATTTTATAAAATCAAACAGGTTTGTCTTTACAGTTCTCAACTATTTCTCAGGACCATCAAAAATCAGTGGAACATGATATAGAAACCCTACAGTACTTATTACATAGAGATATACTCTTCCATGGAAATTGAAATGTTTTGTTGAGACTTACTGATGGTGACAAATGATAAAATGGTCTTTAATTAAATTATTTAAAACTTGCATCTAGCTGAATTAGCAATACTATTTATTTGTAGGAGAATGGTGGATAATAGAACACTGCTAATTCTGGTAAGTTGTGTTGGTTTTGACTTGGGTAGACTTAATTTTTTGCATAGTAGTTAGGATGGGGCTACGTTTCGAATTTGTGTGTGCTGAAATAGTGTTAATAACACAGGGATGTTTTAGTTATCGCTGAGCAGTGCTTACACAGAACCAGGGACTTTTCTGCTTCTCACCCTACATCATCAGCAAGGAGGTTAGGAGTGTACAAGAACCTGAGAGCAGGCACAGCTGGGACAGCAGACCCCAGCTGAGCAAAGGGATATCCCATACCATATGATGTCATGCTCAGCAATAGAAAGTTGGGAGAAGAAGAAGGAAGTGGGAGAAGTTTGGAGTTGTGGTGTTTGTCTTCCCAAGGAGCCATTATGCCTATGCCTGATGCGGTCCTGCTTTCCTGTAGGTGGCTGAACACCTGCCTGCCGATGGGAAGTGGTGAATGAATTCCTTGTTTTGCTTTGATTGCATGCATAGCTTTTGCTTTTCCTATTAAACTGTCTTTATCTCAACCCACGAGTTTTCTCACTTTCACCCTTCCAATTCTCTCCCCCATCCCACCAGGGTGTTAAACCACAACATAAGCCTTGAACAAGTTTATAATGCCATTAGGTAAAACAGTGAGCATAGCAATTACTTTGAACTCAAGTGTATCTGGGAAACAATCTTGTGGGTTGATGCCTGTACAGAAAAAAGAAAAGGATAAAGAAAATAAGGTGAATCTCTTTTTCCAGTGTTTATGTTGTTATGGCGCCTAGTCCTGAACATTTTTCTTGCACCGTAGTATTATATTATATTAATTTTCATACCTTTCTTATTAGTTTATTGTGCATTGATTGCCTTGATATTATGTTGATTTCACATAATAAAATCAATTAAACTTACTGGACATTGCCCCATAATTTTTTGATATATGTTGTCAATACAACTTACTATACTGTTTAGATAACTATAATTTGATCTGCTGTTTTAATATTAATATAAGCAATAGCAGAGGCTTTCTCAAGACATGCAATACTTCTTAATGCTTGCCTCTACAGTCAGGGGTGAGGCACAGACACTCATGTAGGTAGACTTGATGTCACTGAGGAGCTCCATGGAGCCTCACTGCATTCTGCATTCTGTCTGCTTTGTGGAGAATTTCATTGTTCCTTTTAAGAGGACAAGATGTCCCACCAAAGTCTCCATGTTCCTTGATGGGAGCAGCTTCATATTGCATATGAGAGTTATGCAAGGCAAATAAGGCACCCTGAATCCAGCTCTGACAGGCAAGAATTTGTGTGTCATATAGCGGTCAGGCTACCATTTAAAATTAGCAGTCAAGAATAATTTCTATATTGTAATGAAATTCAAATTGAAAAGTGGTTGTAATAATCAAATCCCAAGGTTCCATGATTGATGTGTGTCAGAAAGGGACAGAAACTTGTTTATTTTTCCAGAGGAAAAAAATATCAAAACAAAAAATGGTCCCGAGAAATCACTTAGTGTGTCAACAAACTTAGTCAGACATAAGGCTTTATATACATAAAGAAACACTCCAAATAAATTAGTGATATGTAAGTGAAAGACTGGATTTGTCTTTATGTCATTTGACAGTGAGCCTTAGGACAAAATCGGAATCAGGCTTCTCGCTGGGTATCAAGAGACCTTAATTGTTCCCCATTCCCAGACCGACAAGATAGCTGTGGTCATTGTAATTACTTATAAATAATAACACAATCTGAGAGAGATTCAACAAGGAAGGAGATACTATTTTATAATAGTTATCTAGTTTTTTCTATCAGGTATTTTTTAACACTGTCTTAGCAACAGAAAATTCTTCATGTTGACTGAAGTTAGCTATCACAGAGAATATTAAGGGATAAATCCTGTACATATTCTAGGGCTTTATTTTACTTAACTGATTTTATCTGCATTGCAATGGGAGAAAAATATCTATATCGGTTTTGAAAAAATGTTGGGAAATGGCAAAACAGTGGACAGAAAAATATTAATACAAACAGAAGTTTGCACTTATGAACAGTATTATAGTGAGAAAAAGGAAGTTGAAAAATGATCATTTATTAAGATATCAAGTATGATTTAGTATAACTCCCAGGGTACATAATATTAAACAATAAAATGTTGTTCATAAAAGAAACAATGAGCAACAACAGGCAGCTGTATAAACTGGATTTCTGTGTTTGAAAGATAATTTTTACTATCCAGTATTGCAGCGAGCAGAGAATCAAGAACATCACACAGACAACTTCACAATTAAAATATATATTAAGAATATGATTAACTCTGGGTGCATTAGGAAAGAACTTGAAAAAATGAACAAGGCTTAACCGTCTTCAGTGCCTCATGGAAGTCAATGCAGTAAGAAAGCAGAAGAGTCAAAGCTGCATGAGTAACAAACGCAGCATGTGGCGTCAAGTCATTACAAACCCCATTGAGATCCCCCTTGGTGGTATTGCTAAATCCAAACCTGGATGGAATATATGAAATAATTGACTCTTGGTTGGTTATCTATTTATAGGATCAGTTTCCTTTTGAAAACCTTTAAAAAAGTGAAAAAATCATTTGGATAATTGCAAATGTCGGAATCCAAAGTTATTCCACTTTAAAACACCTAGAGACAGGCCTAAGGAGAGGATGGTGACATTTAAGACCCTAAGGAAATAAACAAAACACAGAAAAATGTTCCTGGTTTTAACTGATATTAGGCTACTAAAATAAATCGGAATTTTCTGATTTGTGTATGGCACTGAATGAGCATCAGAATAATATCAGAGTATGTTATATTTATCAAAATATAAATCATAAGAAAATTCCTGAACATGTACAAAAAAGTTTCTAAAAATCTTCAGACCAGTTTAAGCCTTTTCTTTCATGTTAGTTGAATAAATGAGAAAATATTCCGTGGAGAAGTGGAAGCTGGATATTTGCCATGTTGTTTCAAAATGAATCACTTAAAGTCTTGACCCTGCCTTTTTCACAAAGCAGACGGTCGACCTGTTGTGGGCTAGTTGTGAAATCTGGCAGTGAAGTCTGTGAGATGAATTAAAAGGGTAGGAGCAAAATTTTCCCTTCCTGGAATAGCCTCTACATTTACCCACATCTTATTGTCAAAATAAATTCAACTGATCTGGAGCTTGTTCTCCCACTGGAGGATATAAAAGCCATTTTTAAGAATGTCAAAGAGGTTATTTGAAAGTCCTAAAGAGACTCGGTGATATTGCATCGTTTTTGGTTTTCTTTTTTATTCCACGAAGGTACTTTGTAGTTGAGAAAAGCAGATGTCACACTAAACAGTACACACCAAATAGTTCTACCAAATTTTGAAGTTATATTGCATGAATGCTTAGACCCAACACCACCTTTCATGTATGGTGGGATTTTTTTAAAGAAAATAAGTGGCTTTAAGGTTAGAATGAGGTCAACTACATGAGTTTTACATTTTCTGTGAAGATACATAAAAGAAGGCTTAATAGAAATGTAAGAGTTTGATGAGAAGATTTATATATTACAACTGTGTTGGTGAATTATTTGTGCTTTTTCAGATTTTTTGTGATACTCTTTGTTTTGATGTTGTATAGAAAATAACGTGTTATATCTGGAGCAACATACTGGAAATTGTGTCAAACTTTATTTTGGAAAGATACAAACAACGTAAATCTAACTAAACTTTATTTAGAGTTCTCCCATGCAGAAGTTAATTTTTCCTAAGGATATATTTTTTTTTCCCCTTTTTGGTTAGTTCTGATACACAAACATATGGATTGCTTGTTTGCATGAACTGAAGGAAGCAAAATGAATTTTGGTTCAGCCAAATAGAAAGCTATAACCTAAGAAAAAGAATGCAGAACATAACTGGAGAATGTGTAGTACCCAAATGTGTACTTACAGCTTTACCAGTGAATTATAGACTCTAAAAGAACCTGGCAGTCTTCAAAGCCAATCAGCTAAACATGTACTCCTTATTCAGTATTATGACCAAGACAAGTAATTTAATCCTTGTGGAAGCTGCTAGTTGCAGTGAGAAATTAAAATTACTTCTGTACTTCTGTAAATATGACCAGTTTCTGTCCAGGTCTATTGTCCATAATGTGTATAGTATGTTGATAAATTGGGGAAGGTTCACATATAGCCATCAGATCACTGAGAAATTAGAAAATATGTTTTGTGATACAAGGTCTTAAGGTTCTTAACCTATGCAGTTTATAAAAGAGAAAATATGTTGATCATCCTGTTAGTGTTTTTATTTGTCACAAACCTCTTATAAGGAAGGTTTCTTAACTCCAGGCAGTCAGCAGTCCAGGCTGGTACACTGAATTTTCCTGAAAGTGGTATTGAAGGAAGGTATAACATGCATAAATATGACTAAAAGACCAAAAGGATTTAAAAACCAAAAATAATTAAAAATTTTAAATAATGACAGGCAGGAAACAGAGAAGGTCTGTAAACAGCTCTTCTGCACCCTTGCATGTCCTTTTCAGTCAAACAAGGAGCCTTCTAGGTTTCTGAAAAGTCTCTGCAGCTCCCTCTGGCCCTTAGGAAGAAACCTAGCTGGCTGCTAGCTGCTTCTTTCATAGCCTCCATGTGAGCCAGGGACTCTCAGCTTCTTGCTGTGATTCCTTTTCTAATGACCTCTCAGAAACATGGTGCAGTGTGAAAGTGTTTCCCTGCTAAGCAGGCTCAGTCACTCCCTGGGACTGGGCACAACCTGTTGTCCCTTCTGATTCTTAGCGGTCTTAAAGAAATGATATAACATTCAGCTCAGGAGTCCACCACACCAAGACTGAAGATTTGTGAATAGGAAATAGATAATCTCAGACTAAAAATAAAGTCAGGTTTTAAGCAATGAGTACAGCAGACCAATAAAATAACTGGCTATAGAATATTCTTCATATTTCTAAATTTCTAAATTAAGGTCTGGAATTATTTTATGTAGTTCAAAGAAAAGAATTATTTTACATTCTTCAACCTGTATTGTACAGAACTGTAGGGTTATATCATCTAAATATTGAACTGTTTAAAAAGTCAAAGATTATGACAGATTTTTTATTTATACGTTCCAATGTTTTGCTATTGTCTTCAGTGTTTGTGAACAGTGGCACAATCTTAACATTCCCACTGTAAACACTTCTGCATTTTCTGTAACTTTTTACACAAGTTCATTCTGAAAGCTATAGACTAGTGTGTTTGTTAGTATTCTAACGCTTACTCTGAAATGGTGAAATACTATAGACAGAAACCAGTACAGAACTCATCTCATAGCCCTCACAGTATGACACATCACATCATTATGTATTTCCTACATCTAGCAATGAATCTGCTCAATATCTTTTAGCATTTGCCAAAATATTTGAGTATTTGAGAAGGCAGCTATAAAATACACCAATAAATGGATCTTCAATTTAAGTTGCAGTATCTTATGAGGAGACATAAAAAAGATTTTAATTTCTTGCAAGTAAACTTTTATATTATACTACAGACACAAATTGTTCCCATGCAACCTTGTGACTCTAAGTTATTACTTTCTGATGTACATGAGAACATAATAACCATAATTTTTCCTTATTACTCATCTATGTAAACCTCTGTGGTTGACATATATTTCTGATTAAAAACTCTCCTCTAAAATATTTAATGTTTTGTAACACGTTTGACTCCATCCAAGACAGAACTGTACCACATTTTATTACATGAACTAGGCTTCCTGATTACAAAAAGAACGTGGTTTCTTTTCCCCTAATTGAACATAAATTTCTCTAATTGTTATTAATTATTCTGCTGTTTAGGCAACAAAAATCACAGAACAATGATCCACAAACTTTAAGTTTGTTTTTTGGTGATAAAATTTGGGGACATTTTTTTCAGCTGCTAGTTACTTCCCAAGCAGTGAAACTCCAATTTCTTATTTACAGAAACATTCACATTGTACAAGTGCAAATGCTTTGTAGACTGTCTAATCATGAGACCAAAAAGTTGCCCTAATATGTTGTTTTGAAGAAACTCCTTGTGAATGAGGGGTCTTGTCTATATCTGCTAGACAGATACTGAAAGAAAAAAAGAAATAAACAATGGGGTATAATTCTGTATTTTCATTTTAGGATTCCTGGTGCAACTTTAAGCAAATGAAAAAAAAATAAGAAAAAAAAGCATGAATATCATTAGCAACTCTATGAATTTTTCAATAAGGTATCTTAATCAAAAATGTCTATTTCAGAAGGATTTTTTTTGCCCAAAATGTGCTATCAGATTTCTTTTTTTATTTTTATTTTCTCTATTTTCAATATACTTTTGTGCTTTTACTTCAAAGCATTATCAAAATTCTTGAAAATTTTATATTTACAGAACTTGGTATTCACTAACACCCCTAACATACTCATTAACACAGAATATTCATTTAGAAAAAAAGGAAGGAAAAGAAAAAGTCTGATTCAAAATCCATGATATCACTAACACTTTATACTATCATTTCTCATAGGAAGTAGCATTTTTATATTATTTTTTTTTAGGTGATGAAACACAAATGAGGTAGGTCTTTCCCACTTTCCCACAAAAGCAGCTACTTTTGATATGAACAAAGCGTACAACGATTATTCCAGTACTGGCTTTCAAACAGGTACACTTTGTTTCCTTGCTAGTGCTCACTGTCTCCTAGGAGACGGATCACATTGTCAAAGAGTATGCAAAACTAAAAATCAAGACAGAAGTTAATTGGCTGAGGCTGTTCTTAATGTCTACCTTCCCCTCAAGCAAAGCAGGGAATCTGTATGATAAAAACATGAATATAGACATGGAAAGGAAAGAAAAAATAATGTAACCATCTGTTTTGCATCTAACGGAATGAAAGAATACCAGGATAGCAGGAAATGCAAGTAGAAGAAGGAAGAAGAAAGTCTTCATAAGCTAAAAGCAGTTAATAAGTAAGGAGAGCATTTACCAAATCATAAATAGTATCAGGAGTTAAGTAAGTAGTACCATGAGGTAGTACCACCAAAACAGCAGGACTCGAGACCTCAGCACACTTCAGGCGCTGTAGGTCTGTTCCGCAGCATCAGAAACCTGCACTTGTATCTCCTGTGACTGTGGGCCTCCTATCCACCCACATTTCCCTTGGGCTAGAAAATTTTCAGGATGGCTCATCTAGAACTAGATGACCTGAAAGGCACCTGTAGGGAGGAGACTGAGAAACTGTGGCTCTCAAGGCCTAGCATCCCGAGAAAGCTGTCGGGAAAACATCGAGGAAAGCAGAATAGGTTTGTTTACAGTTCTTACTTTTACAGAAGTTAATGGACTCCAGAACATTCTCACAACACATTTCTGTTTGACAAATCAATATTTTCCAGTGAAAAATTACTCCATTTGGGGAATTCCTAGCTAAGATTATTTAGGCTGGTTTTCAAGAAAAACAGACACTTTAAATATTAGCTGTTCCACTCACTTTTTGATATAAAAAATCTTGACATGCCTAAAGAATAAAAAGAAGCAGTTGTCAACTGCAGTGATGCATTATTATTATGTTTAGAGAATGTTTATACAAAGAAGTATGATTTTTCTCCTTTTTGCACTGAAGTAATTTTTCACTACATATATCAGTTCCCCTGAAGAATGATATATTATAAAATGTAGTAGGTTTACCCTCATGTTTGTGTTGTGCCCTCTTTTCCTCTCTCATGCATACATACACAAAGCCACGTGCACATACATGCACATGTATACTCCTGCCCGCTCTTCCAGAGGCTTAAATGACAGCCAGTCTTGTTCCAAAATCCACCATTTTATAAGAACGATAAATTTTCTTTTTCGCCACAGCACTAAATGGCTCAAAAAGGGCCTGTTTCAACATAGCTGTCATTGCACTGCCTTGCATTTCTGCCCACTTGCCTAGTTTGCAAAGGAGAGGGTGACAAGAAATCAGGAAGGATGAGTGGGTGGCAGTGGTTGGTTTCTATTTGGAGGAAACTATTTGGAAAACTGTGGAGTTCTTTTATCTGTCAATGATATAACAGAGTCTGACATGCCTTGCAGTAGGCAGAAGCAGCTGTCAGTAGTAGTATAATTTATTAGTATATCTTTTTGAATAAGAAGGCTGACAGACTAACATGGGAGCAAAGGGGAAATCTGCCAAGTCATTGGCTTGCACCTCAGACTCAGACTGCTGATAGCCCACTGTGGAGTGTACACAGCATTAAATATGTATTGATTAATTCAGCGACACAGTCCACTGACTGCATTGTCAGTGACAAGGAAAATGGTTGAGGCATCGCTTCCTCTTCTAGCTGAGAGAGACAGTCCCAAGCCCAACATGCTGACTCCCAAAATCCTCACCAGGAATAGCTAGAGCTATCCACAAACAGGATGGCCTGGAAGGAGATTTTTTTTTCTGCATGTTGTAAAGCAAAAAAAAGTGGACAATGAAAAAAAACCACAGGTGTGATGTATAAAGAAAGTGATTTAAAAACCATACAAGTAGTAATTATTACCTAATAATTGTAAGTAATATAATCAATTTGATTGATGATATTATGCTGCTGTTGTTTTAAGATCTAGAGCGAGTATCATCCAAAAAGAAGAGGAAATCAATTGTCCATGTTTATTAGATGAATATTAGAAAGTCATAGTGAACAGAAAACACTTGCCTTTTTAGTTCTTGTTACTGCTTTGAGTAGTGTCAGAAGGAAGGTGACTCAAGACCACTCCTCAGACTACCCCTGCATAGCACCACACACAGGGTCCAATCCAACATAAACTTGAGGTAACTACTGAAGACTGCTTCAAAGACAACTGTCCTGGTTTCAGCTGGGAGAGAGTTAATTTTCTTCTTAGTAGCTGGTGCAGTGCCGTGGTTTGGATTTGCTGTGAGAACAATGCTGACAGCACACTGCTGTTTCTGGTTGTTGCTGGGTAATGGTTATACTAAGTCAAGGACTTTTCAGTTTCTCAGGCTCTGCCAGAGAGAGGGCTGGAGGGGCACGAGAAACTGGGAGGAGACACAGCCAGGACCACTGACCTGAACTAGCCAAAGGGATATTCCATACCATGGGATGTCATGCTGAGTATATATAAGCTGGGAGAAGAAGAAGGAAGGGGGGGACATTTGGCATTATGGCATTTGTCTTCCCAAGGAACCATTATGCATGATGGTGCCATGATTTCCTTGGGATGGCTGAACACCTGCCTGCCGATGGGAAGCAGTGAATGAATTCCTTGTTTTGGTTTGTTTGCATGTGCAACTTTTGCTTTCCCTCTTAAACTGTCTTTATCTCAACCCACGAGTTTTCTCACTTTCACTCTTCCGATACTCTCCCCCATCCCACTGTGGGGGGAGTGAGTGAGCGGCTGCGTGGTGCTTAGTTGCTGGCCAGGGTTAAATCATGACAACAACATAGAACATCACTGTTAAAAAACCAACATTTCCTCACATTAATTTCTGCAATATGTAAGTTTTATTTGTGCCTTGTTTTTGAGGGGAGTAGTTTTGAGGGATATTTGGTGGGTTTTTTTCCTGTAGAAGTTCATGAACAAAAAGTAACTATAGTAACTCCATAGTGACAACTGGTAAATAATAATGTCTTAATGGTGAATCCTGAATGTGCTATACTGAAGGACAATTAAAATACAAAAGACCAATCATTTTTTAGGAATTTATGCCTCCAAGTATCATGAACATGATTGCAGGCAAGAGCTGCTTCAGTACTTCACGTTCATTATCTTAAAGATTTTATTGTGATCCTTTTAAAAGTCTTTGCCATGCAACTGAGAAACAGAAACTGAATTACCAACTGCCTCAACTTGATAATAAAGACGAAAAAACAATTCCTAATTCAGTCTCTGCCTGGCTGAACACAGTGACTTAAGTGATAGGGGACAATGGAAACCAGTTACTGCTCAGCACAGCAGGCATGTCTCCTCTGTGTCCTTCTCAGATGCCCCTGCATAGTAGGTATGAGACTCTGAAAGTGGAACCAAACAATAATGAGGACAATGGTTTGTCTAGTATGGAGGTGTCACTGAGGTTAATTTGGCCTACGCCCTACATCAGAACTGTTTTCATCAAGAAAAAAAAGATGGGTCATTGTCATAGGAGACTCCCTTCTGAAGGGAACAGAAGGCCCAGTATGCAGACTGGACCCATTTCTTAGGGAAGTCTGCTGCCTCCCTGGGGTCCAAGTGTGAAGAGAAAGCTTCGTACTCTGGTACGGCCCACAGATTATTATCCATTATCAATTTTTCAGGTAGGCAGCAACGAAGTTGCAACAAGAAATCTGAGGGCACTCAAGAGAGACTTCAGGGCCTTGGAACAACTGGTTAAGGGATCAGGAGCACAAGCAGTGTTCTCTGTCCTTCCAGTTGAAAGGAATGATGAGGGAAGAAACAGGAAGATTCAACAGATCGATACCTGACACCAAGCCTGGTGTCACCAGCAGAATTTTTGGGGATTTTGGTCATGGGTCAGGCTACACAACAGCAGGCCTGCAGGCAAGAGGCAGGATACACTTGTCTCAAAGGGTGAAAAGGATCTTTGCACAGGAGTTATCAGGGCTCATTGAAAGAGCTTTAAACTAGATCTGAAGGGAGACAGGGAGAAAACCAGGCTTGCTAGAGATAAGCCTGGGGGCAACATGTCAACATCTGAGGGATGGTGTGCTAGCGAGGTCCTTTGGTCTGACATCTCAGTGGAGGTAGGGGATGGAGATCCATGCAGTAGCAAAGACACAAGAGTTATTGATGTGTTAGAAACTATGGAAGTGCCTGAGAATGGTCACATAGCAATTAGGGCTTCTACCCCCAAAAAAAGTGGCAGGATCAATAGCCCAACTGAAGTGCACCTACACCAATGCATGCAGTATGGGCAACAAACAGGAGGAGCTGGAAGCCATTGTGCAGCAGGAAAACTATGATACAGTTGCCATCACGGAAACAGGGTGAGATGACTGGCATAACTGGAGTGCCACAATGGATGGCTATAAACTCTTCAGAAGGGATAGGCAAGGAAGGAGAGGCAGTGGGGTAGCCCTGTATGTTAGGGAGTGTTTTGGTTGTCTAGAGCTTGACAATGGTGATGATAGCATTGACTGTTTATGGTAAGAATCAGGGGAATGTCAACAAGGCAGATATCATGGTGGGAGTCTGTTATAAACCACCCAACTAGGATGAAGAGGCAGATGAAATATTGTGTAAGCAGCTGGGAGAAGTTTCACACATTTTCTAGCCCTTGTTCTCATGGGGGACTTCAATTTACCAGAGGTATGCTGGAAATACAGTTCAGCAGAGAGGAAACATCCTAGGAGATTCCTGGAGTGTGTGGAAGATAACCCTCAGCTGGTGAGTGAGCCAACTATGGAAGGCACCCTGCTGAACCTGTTGTTTGAGAACACACAGGGACCTGTGGGTGATATAATGGTTGGAGGCCATCTTGGGCACAGCAAATACAAAATGATAGCTTTCGATTCTCAGAGAAGTAAGGAGGAGGGTCACCAGAACTGCTATCTTGGACTTCCAGAGGGCCGACTATGGCTTGTTTTGGAGCCTGGTTGACGGAGTCCCTTGGGAGGCAGTCCTGAAAGGCAAAGGAGTCCAGGAAGGTTGGACATTCTTCAACAAGGAAATCTTAAAGGTGCAGAGGCAGGCCATCCCCATGTGCCAAAAGACCAGCTGGCAGGGAAGAAGACTGGCCTGGCTGAACAGGGAGCTTTGGCTGGAACTCAGGGAAAAAAGGAGAGTTTAGGACCTTTAGAAGAAGGGGCAGGTAACTCAGGAGGACTACAAGAATGTCGTGAAGTTATGCAGGGACAAAAACTAGAACAGACAAGGCCCAACTAGAACTTAATCTAGCTACTGCCATAGAGGACAAGAAAAAATGTTTCTATAAATACATTAGCAACAAAAGGAGGGGTAAGGAGACTCTTCATCCCTTATTGGATGCAGAGGGTACCATAGTGACAAAGGATGAGGAAAAGTCTGAGGTAGCTAATGTCACCTTTGCCTCAGCCTTTAATGGTAAGACCAGTTATTCTCAGGGCACCCAGCCCCTTGAGCTGGAAGACAGAGACAAGGAGCAGAATGAAGTTCCCATAATCCAAGTGGAAATGGTCAGCAACCTGCTACACCACTTAGACACACGCAAGTACATGGGATTGGATGGGATCTACCCAAGGGTACTGAGCAAGTTGATGGAAGTGCTCCCTGAGCTTTGTTTAATCATTTATCAGCAGTCCTGGCTAACTGGGGAGGACCCATTTGGCTGGAAGTTATCAAATGTGATGCCCATCTACAAGAAGGGCCAGAAGGAGGATTCAAAGAACTACAGACCTGTCAGTCTGACCTTAGTGCCAGGAAAGGTTATGGAGCAGGTCATCTTGAATGACATCATGTGGCACATACAGGACAATGAGGTGATCAGGCCCAGTCAGCCTGTGAAAAACATGGGTTTGTGAAAGGCAGGTCCTGCTTGACTCACCTGATCTCCTTCTGCAACAAGATGACCTGCTTAGTGGATGAGGGAAAGGCTGTGGATGTTGTCTACCTAGACTTTAGTAAAGCCTTTGACACCATCTCCCACAGCATTCTCCTGGAGAAACTGGCTGCTAGTAGCTTGGACAGGTGGGCTCTGTGCTGGGTAAAAATCTGATTGGATGGCCAAGTCGAAAGAGTGGTGGTGAATGGAGTTAAATCCCATTGGTGGCCCATCACAAGTGGTGTTCCCCAGGGCTCAGTACTGGGGCCAGTTCTGTTTAGTATCTTTATTGATGATCTGGATGAGGGGATCAAGTGCACCCTCAGTAAGGTTTCTTGGGAAGACAAATGCCATAATGCCAAATGTCCTCCCCTTCCTTCTTCTTCTCCCAGCTTATATATACTCAGTATGACACCCCATGGTATGGAATATCCCTTTGGCTAGTTCAGGTCAGTGGTCCTGGCTGTGTCTCCTCCCAGTTTCTCGTGCCCCTCCAGCCCTCTCTCTGGCAGAGCCTGAGAAACTGAAAAGTCCTTGACTTAGTATAACCATTACCCAGCAACAACCAGAAACAGCAGTGTGCTGTCAGCATTGTTCTCACAGCAAATCCAAACCACGGCACTGCACCAGCTACTAAGAAGAAAATTAACTCTCTCCCAGCTGAAACCAAGACAGACCTTCTTGCTATCTACAGCTACCTGAAAGAAGGTTGTAGCAAGGTGGGTGTTGGTCTCTTTTCCCAAGAACTGCATGAATCATGATTTTATGCCGCTAAGATCTTGAAAATGTATTTCATTGAAATGCATGCAAAGATTTTGCTGATATTGTAGGTTCAATACGCACTTGCTGGAGTTTCAGAAATAGGCGTCTATATTATTTCTGCACTGGACTTTGTCTTCCCCTCTACCCTCTCCCCATGATAGAAAACCAAAGGTAGTATTTAGCAATCTTTTCAACTAGATATATGAATAAACCTGATTACAATTTAATTTTAATTGGAATATTGGATTTGGTTTTGAAACAAAATAAAATAAAAATGTGAGCAATTTTAAAGCCTCTTTTTATGTTGAATATTTTGCTCAAATTTTACAGCTGAACTTCATAGTTATGTAAACCCTGGAGATCACATTAAATTCTTGTAACTTCTTTTAAAGTAGTTTGTACCGGTGACTGTTCAATAGACTGTTTGTCACTGAACCTTTGACCTGATCTATTCTCTTGATTCCTGTATTGCTACAGTTACATATTTTTCAGATGAATGTTAATTGATTTGTTGTACTGGGAATGTTGCACAACTTCTTTCATACACTACATTTAGAAGGAAATAGATTTCTGTATCTGACACACAACCGTCAAGTGGTACTTGTTGGTGTGTGGGGATCTCCTGAAATATTTAATGGCAGTGTCATCTCCCAGTGGTCAAACTATAGATCATCCTATGGAAATGCTAAATAATCTAAAATGCATACCCTTAAAGATATACAACTTTGTTCTTTATATGTACCGTATTCAGAAATTCTAAATCAATCTTTCTCTTTGTGGTGGAAGTGAAACCTTTATTCTGGGATCATTATGGGCTTTGCAGAGACAGAGATGGTGCCATTACCAATCTTTCATATGTGTAGGGATTTCTGAAGTCAAAAAGTGACACAAAGTATATCAGTCCCATTGAGAAACAACATCATGGTTAATGTCAGGTTACGTGATAAAAGGCTTGTCTCCACACACATGAAGGAGAATATGGTCCCAGTGGTGGGCAGGGGCATCCCAACGCTGCAGCCAGAGATTTGAACCCCTGCCCTGGACCGCCACAGCTATCCTATGGGAGCCTCAGCCACGAGGGCTGGGGGACAGCCCACATCAGTGGTCAGCAGGGATAGCTTTCAAAGGCATCTCACAGGCTGTGGGAGGTCACTCCCTAGGGGTACAGGGAACAGCACTGGGAGATTGAACAAGACTTGTCATGGGATGTTTAGGGGAGAAACTGAAGGTGGAGAAAGGGAGGGATCAAGGTAATTTGGGAAGGAACAGGCATAGTAAAATAAGGAATAAGGGGATAAAAGGGACTGGTCACATGGTAACAGTTGCTGGTCAGTATGTGTGTCTGGCTGTGCTCTGAATCTGATCAGCATAATCTGTCCTCTTTTCTCCTTAAACTCCATTTCTAAGTCATTTCCTGGGTAAGGGGCTCTGTTCTGTGCTTGTATGGGTGTGTGTGGGTCTGAGTGCCAGCATAGGACTCTGGGTCAGAGGGGCCATATGTCTGGAGGTCAGCAACTGGAGAGACAAGGGTGCATGTGCATGGTGTAGGTGCTTGTGTCAGCATGTGAGCAGTTCGAAACATCAGGCTGGAGTATCCAGCAAGCAGGATAAGAGACTTGGGAGCCAGGAGCTGGAGGTGGCCGAATTCTGGGATGATTGCTGGAGAGACCAGGTCTGCTTGTGGGCTACTGGAAGGATCAGGAAGTTCAAACCAGTGACCGGGGAGTCCATGGGGTCTGGGATTCAGCTCGTGCTGCAGCCATAGGTCTGAGCCAGCTACTGGAGAAACCTGTTTATATGTGTCCATGCAACTGGGAGACCAGGGGATCCAGGGGCCAGCTGCTGGGTCTCTAAGGCCAGTTACTGAAGGCATCCACATTGTATATATTTTTATGTCTATATTCCGCTAATGGGCTTTTATGCTGAGAGAAGGAAACAGCATGAAGCGGTTGGTGCTGTCTGCATTTGAGCAAGTGCTATGTTTTCTCTGTGTCGATCTGTGCAGCCAACCATGTGTATATGCACTGTGTGTGGGTGTACATGTACCTGTACAGAACACACACTCAGCTTCACTCCTAGCTGGACCTGGGGACATGGAGCTGTGGCAGCCTTGCCTCTGCTGGAGTACCAGATTCAGCACTTCTAACAGTTATGGCCCATGGGACAAATGTACAATTTAAATGTTATTACCTTCTTTTCAAGAAAAAACAGAAGGATTTGTTGTAAATTGGTTTTATGTGGATGCTGAGAAATCTTTGCTTAACCAGAAAATCTCTTTTGTAAATAATGACTTCAGAGACCTTGAGGCAATTTATAGCTGTCCAAAATGCACATACAAACAGGAAGAGGGATTTTAGATTTAAAGCAAAATATTAAGTCTCCAGGGGCTCAGTTCATAAAGTTATTTAGTAGTTAAGTTTTCCTTAGAGGGGTCAATGTAGACATCAGTTACTGGGTAAAACAGAGTTTATATGTTCTATCATTGATCAGACTAAGACTCCGTAGTGTGAGTGGACATTTGTCTTGGGAAGATTCATTTTTGAAGACAGCATTCAAACAATCAGCTAAAATGAGACCTCACTGCAGCAATGTATACTTATTGCCGATTTTAATTTCTCAGAGCTTTGTGTGGAACTTGAGGTCAGCAGCTGTTTGACCTCAGATTTATGACAACTTGCCTTTGTAAGAGGATGCACACCTACTTGATCCATTTCCTGTCATCTTCATGATAATGAACTCTTTCTGGGTGAACATAGTCTTCCTGGTAAGATCTCCCTGCGCAGTCCAAGAATCCATGTGTATACAAAGACTTCTTGTATATCCTTCCTGTTGTTTCCCTATCCAATGTAAATAATTCAGGCTCAAACTGCTCGTTGTGTATAAAGACAATTTAAGAGAAAGCTCCAAGCTGTCTGAGATGCACAGATACTCAAGGGATTCTTTAATTGTCATCTGATCCCTCTGAGATACAGGCAAATAACCTACATCCCAAGTACAATGCACCATCATTCCCAAATGTATACATTATTTGATGAGCTTACACCAAGTGTGACAATTTCAGTGCATATAAAAAAAGTTATGATTGAATAGCCCTTGAGACCCACCCTACATTTTCCTTTCATGAAATTATTGCAATGAGAATACACAGCTATATTCTCTTCAGACTTGCCAAAAAAGGGATTTTTTCAGGATGATTTCTGCAACAGAAAGTCTCTGTGCAGCACTGCTTTATTAGTTCTCTAGCACACTTTTATCAGCTCCCTCCTGAGAGCAACTCTATTACCACTTCTCTTTGGAGAAGCACAACCTTTCCTTATAATCCTAAGGTCACATAGCTCAGTTGAGTGCTTAGCTGTCAGGTGGTGTCTCTTTGAGCTGAGTCTGTACCTTGGCCATGAAATAACCTTATCCTTAGTGATTGATTGATTTGAAAGGGCTTCCCTTTCCAGTCAGTTCTGGGTACATCCCATAAATGTAAACTTCACATAGTTACCTGCGGATAAGGGGCAATTTGTTTCAGTAGGAGAGGACCAGGGATTTTCAAAGGGAAAGGAAGAGTTAAGTATCTCTAAGGGTGAACATCTCTAAGTGGCACCCCTTGCATTCCTCCTTCCTGGCTGTCGACCTCCACAGCTGCCACCAGAGGTGGGATATATTTGCCACTTGATACTCCTTTCGTCTTTTCTTGCTGTGGATATGGTTACACTGTGCTGTTGGGTTTTATCACCTGTGTTCATAAGTTGTTGCTGGGTTTTTTTAGATCTAGAATTTATGCAGTCTCTTGGCTGTCTATCACTTTTAGGTCAGGCACATTTCTCCCTTGTTGCTTTTGATGAGGTAACTTTTACTCTTCTGCGGCTAATACTGTCAATACACTAAATTGAAGATGTCATTCTGATAGGGGACAGAGAAGGAAAGAGAGGGAATTCCTAAATTTATGAACCCTGGGAGATCTACCATAAAATTTGTGTTTAAGATTAAAAATATTTCTGATCTCCTCATTCCTTTCAAGGAATTAGAAACAAACCCAGTCCTCCTCCTGCCTTCTTCAGCATACTTACTTGACAATGAGAGTCTGGAATTTCAACAAATTGTTTGGTACCCATTTTACTTCCCCCTTTCTTTCTCAAAATAGGAATATCTCATTTGAGATAAGCTATCTTCATCACCTGAAGATATTGTAATATTGGTGAATGCTTCCAGGTTAAAATACATGTGTTTTTCCTACTTTTCCATGCTTTTAAAGTCAGTGTAGTATTTTATCTCTTTCTGTTAGATGGTGCTCAATCTTTTTCCGGGTACACCCCTTTCTCCTCATTATGTCTTGCCACCCTTTCTTTATTTCTTCCTGTGAGATTCCCTGGATAAAGATGTAGCTCAGTTCCTCAATGGTGGAAGAAAGGCAACCTATTCTAAAGGTTTCAAGTATTCATTAAAAAAGGATTCTGACGCAAATTAAAGGTGGTCAGAAGTTCCTATTGTAAATCAGATCTTTTCTTCTGCTCTCATTTTTGAGGGACTGAACCGAAGGAGCTTACAGATTCTTATAAAAGAATTTGCTATCTTCTCCACTTCTGCAACCCAGAAATACGTAAACTATAATTTAAATAACTGTGTTTAAATCCTGAGTCTGAAGTAAGCCCTGGAGTTTCTTTAGTGAGTAATTCCAGGTTCTCTACCTCACACCTCTGTGAGGTGAAGGGATGCAGTTCTGTACCAATTCATGTACACCATTTCCTCATTCCCTGCATTGTTTCCTATATGATAATATGCAAGTTTATCTTAACAGTGCCAAATCGATAATATAAAAAAAAAATATGCTCATTTAAAAAGAGCTGTCATTGATAATACATATGAGCATCTCTTTTATGCAGCTATATTTTCAGCCACTTGGCTGCTTTGATGTCTTTTACATTTTTCAGATTGTCTATGACAGTGCTAACAGAACACTTCAAACTCCAGATGAAGAGTAAGCCTGAAGGCCTGGTGGCAGCAAGCCTGTGAACTAAAATTAGCACACTGTGAAATGCATGCTTGCCATCTTTCAGAACTATGGTGAACCAACAGTTACCCATTAAAAGTCAATGTCAATACACAAGACATTTATAAAGGCTTTGCTGTATTTTGGATCAAACCCAGTAAAATATTTTTAGCATAATTTTAGAGTCTTTTAAAGAGTCAAAAGTTCATTTTGAAAGAAAATCTTAGCAAATTTAAAAAATCCTTGCTTGAATCTAGATCTAGAGCAATTATTCTTTAATTTTCACTTTCCCCCCCCAATTTTTGTTTCTGTCCTTTACTATTATCCAAAATAAAATAAAATAAAATAAAATAAAATATTTTAATTAATGGAATTGGACGTTTTTCCACTACTGCTTTGATAGCTTCTGTATAATTTTCTTACAAAAAATCTGTGCATTTTTTTCTTTCAATATGCAGTATATATAATCATTGTGCTAGTGTTGAGTCTTCAGCATATTTATATTTTGAACATTTAATCCATTCAAGCAATAAAATATCTACATCAGACTGAGTCTAAATGTTAAGCTATGTGTTCATAGTTCATAAAACTTACTTACAATGCATTTTTAGACCGGCTAAGCTGATCTATATATCAAAGTCCCATTGACCTCCTATATACCAAGGTCCCTAATGTTTTCACATTTGACCAACCACTTTACATTCTTTTTAGAAAAGAAATAGCAGCTGTATGCTGTAAATTAACCAAATGAAAGATCAAGGTGCCACCAATCTCCCAGATTCTTTCTATGGTAGGCTTTCATTTATACAAGATATGCCACAAGGAACCTAACCTGCAATACAAATTCTCTGTTGCAGGCAACTTCTTCATCATGACTCAAAGATCTCTTCATAACCATAAACTAACTGATTAATATGAGCCTTAGTATGTAAGCAAGATTAGGCTTCTGAGAAACAGGATTGTTTACATAATCTTGTGTATTAGTCACCTCCAGCAAATGTTTTCTCTCTGATAGTGACTAGTCTTTGATATGAAAGAGGATGGAAAAAATAACGTAAGATCTATTTGACCAACTTTGCAGAAAATATATTTCTCAACCATACAGTCAACTAGAAATCTTTAAACAGGAAATTTTTGCACAGTAATTATGTTATGCAAGTCAGTGCATTCACAGGTACAAACATACACAGATGAAGACCAGGGGATGATCACAACCAAGGACTCAAATCCTTTGCACCTTTAAACATTTTATTGCCCAAACTGGAGTAAAACTGACTCTTCAATAAAGAAAACTAATGTCTCTTAGGAAGATTTCAGCTGAAATTAACACCAGTTCCCTAGCACTCTATTTAATATCTAATTACCTCACAGCTAGGAAATTACATCTTATTTCAAGGTTGAGTTTGTCTGATTTTAGTTTTCAGCCCCTGGATCTTGTTATGTGTTTGCTGTCAGCTGTGAAGAACCTCTGTTCACTAATATTTTTTGCCATGTGTGTCTTTGTTTAGTGATTGAGTCACCTCTTGAAGTTCTTTTTGGTAAAGTCAAACTTTGTAAGACTTGTAAGATTTATTTTCCAGTCCAAGGACCTTTTCTTTCATAATATTTGTAAATCATTCTGATATTCCATATTTCCTTTAAAGAATAAGCATAAAAATTAGACACAGCATGGTATTCCAGTGGGTACAATAACTTTGCTACAAAATGACCAAAGTAGGAGCATTTCCCTGTCTATAAATTTTACACCTGCTTTTCTATATCCAGGAATCTCATTAATCCTCATAACATTAAAGTAGAAGCTTATGCTGAGATTATTATGTCTCTTAGTCACTGCCTTCTAAGACAGTCTTTCATGCTGTCCTTGTCTGATTTTCCTCAGTGTAATGGTTTGTATTTAGCTCATGAGTATATCTTTAGTTAAAACGTAACCAGTCCACTGCATCTGAGAAGCAGGATGGTCAGTTAGAAGGAATCACACTGATATGGTGAAAAATCATGAGTTTCTAGAACTAGAGTGAGCAAGTAGAAGATGGTAACTCATGGAAAACCAGATCTTCTTTACATACTCTCCACCATGGTAGATATATATTTGAAACTCCATATACAGTGCATGGAAAGAGCTGAGTCCCTACTACAGTAGTAACAAATCCAGTAAACTGACAAGGGAGCCTTGTAGTCCTAGAATCACAGAACCACAGAATGATTGACACCAGAAGGAACCTCTGGAGGTCATCTGGTCCAACCCTCCTGCTCAAACAATGTCACCTAGAACTAATTTCCTGGGATCATGTGCAGATGGCTTTAGGATATCTCCAAGGATGGACACTCCGCAACCTCCCTGGGCAACTTGTTGCTGTGCTTGGTCACCCTAACAGTAAAAAAAAGTGTCCCCTGGTGTTCAGATAGGACCTCCTGTGTTTTAGTTTATGCCTATCGCCTCTGTTACTGGGTGCCATTGAGAAGAGCCTGGATGTGTATTCTTTCCACCCTCTCTTCAGGTATTTGTATCTATTGATAAGATCCCCCCAAAAAACCTTCTCTTCTCCAGGCTAAACAGTCCCAGCTCTCTCAGCCTTTTGTCATAAGAGAGATGCCCTGATACCTCCATCATCTTCGTGGCCCTGTGTTGGACACTGTCCAGTATGTCCATGTCTTTTTGTGCTGGGGAGTCCCACAGAGGACACAGCACTCCAGGTGTAGCCTCACCAGTGCTTCCCCCAGAGAGGAAGGAACACCTCCCTCGACCTGCCAGCAAAACTCCTCCTAATGCAGTCCAGAATACAATTAGCCTTCTTTGCCACAAGGGCACTGCCCCTGTTTCAGCTGGGATAGAGTTACTTTTCTTCTTAGTAGCTTGTACAGTGCTGTGTTTTGGATTTAGTATGAGAATGATGTCGATAACACACTGTGTCTTAATTGTTGTTACATAGTGCTTGCTCTAAATCAACAACTTTTCAAGTTTCCTATGCTCTGCCAGTGAGCTGGCACACAAGAAGCTGGGAGGCGACACAGTCAGGACAACTGATTCGAACTAGCCAAAGGGATATTCCATACCATGGGACGTCATGCTGCGTTTGGCAGCTGGGGGCTGCCAGTCGCTGCTCGGGGACTGGCTGGGCATTGGCCAGGCATTGGCCAGGGGGCGGTGGGCAGTTGTATTGTGCATCACTAGGGGTTTTTTTCTTTCCCTTTGGTTTTATTCTTCTCTCCCTCTCCTCTTCATTACAATTATTAGTATTATTATTGTTGTTGTTATTATTTTTACTTTATTTCAATTATTAACCTGTTCTTATCTCAGCCCACGAGATTTACCTTTTTCCAATTCTCCTTTCTATCCCACCAGGGTGGGAGGGGGAATGAGTGAGCAGCTGCATGTTATTTGGTTGCTGGCTGGGGTTAAACCATGACAGGCACGTGGCTGGCTCACATTCCATCGAGATCCCTAGGCCCTTTTCTGCAGAGGTGTTTTCTAGCCAGTTGGCCCCGAGTATATAGTGGACCTGGGGCTGCTCCTCCTCAGGTGTAAGACTTTGCACTTCCTATTTGTTGAACTTCATGAGATTCCTGTCAGCCCATTTCTGCAGCCTGTCAAGGTCCCTCTTGATAGCAGCACAGCCTTCTGGTGAGTCAGCTACTCCTCCCAGTTTTGTATTAATTAACTAATAGAAAACATCAAGGAGCTGGCTGGTTTTAAGTATCACACTTCTACAAGCTTTAGCTACCAAACTGGTAACAAGCACTCTGTAAAGGAAGAAGAGATCTACAGCTCTGTGAATAACCTTTCTTGAAATTAGTTGTCTATGTCAGGCAAAACCTTCATTAGTAAAAAAAAAAGAAGGAAAAAAAAAAAAAAAGAGAACATGCCACTTTCTCTCTCCCATTTTCTCTGATCCTACACACCAGAGTTGCCAGGAAAGCTATTTATTTATGGAACTTAATGAAAGATAAACATGTTAAAGTGTTATGGGGATAAATACAACCCAAATAAACAGGTTGGCATCTAAGGACATGCTCTTAGTAAACACCATAACAAAAAGTTGTACTGTGTTTTTACAGACTGCTTCAAAAGTTATGAGAACCCACCAGCCTTTTAGCTGAGGTGCTGAAAAATAAAGAATTCCTGAGCGCTAATTCTTTCTTTTGCCCTCTGCATATGTCCTCAGCCAAAGCTGCTGTGGATAGAAGTGTCCTTTCCCATTAAAAAGTAATCAAAAGGACTATGGAAAGGATATTAGGGACAAGGCCAAAGAGCAAGGGACAGATGTTAGTTGGTGAAGGTAAAAGTGATAGATGTCTATGAATTAATATCTAATGACACATACAAAGATTGTTAGTGTACATAAAATTTAGGACCTCTCTTACTGTTATTCCATGGTGTGAAAGCCTAATGAAGCTTTGAATTTTAACTGAGAATAAATATGTACAAATATGTATGATAAGTATATAAACAGGGCTCTATTATCTCTGGTGGTTATTTTAAAGGAGTGTTCAGCTTTTTCAGATCCTATGGACAAGCAAACTAAACATTGTTATTTGGTCATATTTGTTCTGAGGGATAATAAACAACGGCTACTAGTAGGACAAAAATAATGTAAAATATATATATTTCTTTTGCAAGGTTTTTTAGTTGCTCCTGTTATTATTCAGCAATACTGATTGTAATTTACAGCTTGCCTATGCTTCCTTCATGATTTTTCTTAAAGTTAGGAATGATTGTTTTTTGATAGTCCAGGATAGTTCTAAGCTACAATTTGATTTTCAGAAACAAAAGGGAAGGATGGGAGAAATATATCAACAAACAAATAGTTGGCAAACTTCTGTGCATTTCAGATTAAGAGCTGGTGTCTAGCAGAACCCTAAAAACTCTGATGTCAATAAAACTGTTAAACCTTTTCTGGAAATTGCTGCAGTCAAAGGTAGCTCCACTGGTACATCTCTGTATAATGTTCATGGCAGATTTCAATCATTGAACACAATTTTCAAATTGTTAACCTACTTAGAATGTAAAGAACAACAGTAAAAAATAATGCTCAAGGGTTATTAGCAACAGTGGAAAAGGCTGTTTTACAACTATTGCCAATCTTTGGTAAAACTGCATAAAATCAAGTGTGTCCATCATTTAAAGGACATTCAACACACAGGGAACAATGCCTGAGATCAATAAACCTTTCCTTCCAGAATGCAACAGACTTTAAAGCTGGTTTTATATTAACCCTTTCAGTGCTTCCAGCTTCTCACTTTGCTGTTGAATAATTTTGTTAGGTTGAACTTCAGTAATTTCACCAATAGCTGAAAACTTCATGAAATCATAATTACAACTTCCTCTTTTCTTAAACAAATGATAGTAAGTATTCTATAATTGAGATGGTGACTATAAAGGGTTCAACTTCAAATTGTAGAATGTATTTTGATTTGCTTATTATCTGCCAGAATTTAATCAATTGAGCTGATGTTTTCTGTTTGATCTCTGACATACACAATTACAGGGGAAAAAATAAAAAAAAATATCAAAATCAAAACATTTCTTCATCCTTTAAGCTCATTATTACTGAGAAGACAGACAGATAAAAATGTTTACACCTAATATTAAATTTCTTACAACTATACCTGGAGTTCTAACACATCTGTGCTTTGTATCTGGAATACGGCAGTAGACTGGCTCTAGTGCAAAGAACATACCTTCAGTGGCACACCTACCCAATTTCGTTCAGTTACAAATGTCTGAAAATTGTTGCTTGCATGTATTCCATAATAAAAGTGTAATCAAATTATCTGATAATTTAGTTGGTTGAGCAAATTCTGGCTTCACTGATCTTCACCAGAATGTTTGATAATGCTCTTAACCATTGCTAACCTTGAATTCCAGCAGAGCTGTAGCAGTTAACGGATGTGTATTCAGGTTGCAGAATGGTATGTTATATTGGAAATCCTGGAGGAGACTAAGCTTTTATCTTGCTGGTATGACTAGTGATGGACAATCGACAGGCTTTTTAGTAAACTGCTCATGCCCCTGCATTATTTGGAGGGAAAATCTTTATTCAGTCTATTCAGTAATTAAGAATGAGTATAACATCATTGCAGTTGACACGGAAAATAACCCACTGAAAGCTTAACTTTAAAACTTGTTGATGACCTGCATAGTGAATGAGCTGTCAGCATCAGCCTGTGGGGTGGAATTTGCTTTTTCTATTTTTCTTTAAGTAAATTGACCTAAGAATTCACTAAACAAAGGAAGTACATTGAAAGAACATATCAGCTACAAAGTCTATCTCAGATATTTAAGGGTGCCAGAATTACAGGTTTTAAGGCATTAATAACTGCCCCTCCCTGGGCAGGTCCTTTATGAAGCAATCTCTAATTCAATATTTCTTTTTTTCTTTTGTTTCTTTAATTGGCCTCTGCAATTTGCAGCATGTAGGCTAGATAGCACAAGAGGGAATGGCACAACCACAACGTATTTTTTTATTTCTTTTTTTAATTTTTTTTTTTAATGTGCAATACTTCCTCTGAATGACTCACTGCCCCTTTGGGAACAGAACACCAGTACTATGACATTTTGCTATTAAAACCATAAACCACACTACCCCTGCTTCTTGTCTGCTCAATTCTTTCTCAGCATTGCTGAATTTAAAATTAAGGAAGCATGTAAAAATGACCCTGGCTGAAACCGCTTTTGAAGATGTTGCTTTGTGTTGGTCTGCTCATTACACATCCGAAAAAGAAAACCTATAGATCCTGAGAGAGTTTCTCAGTAGTACCTTAAAAGAAAATGTGGTAACTGCAAAATGTAGATATTTTGGACTGACATTTATTGTATTATGTAGCTCTAGCTGATTTCCTTGGCTAAGTATATAAATAAGTAAATAAATAAATTACATGAATAGTTGAAGAATGAGTTTGAGTGAATAAACACAATGGACAGCTTCTCCTGGAGAAATAATGAGGTTCAGCCAAAGTTAATAAGACTTTTTAAGAGATACGTAATAAAATTGAGTGTAGATTTAAATGGAAGTCTAGGTATACATAAATTATTGTACAAATATAAGTACTCATCTGTGTTTAACAAATTCATGAATGGTAAATATCACATGTATCCACATGTAAAATGCAAAATATTTGCTTGCTAACAGACACTTTACCTGGGAACAGGTGCAAAAACACAAAGGAAATATTATTCTTTGCAGTATCAGCATGAACATAATTGCTGAATGAATAGCTCTATGACAATCTGATCAGGCCTTTTATGTGACGTATTTACTGTCATGACTCCATTTAATTCCTGTCAGTCTGAACTAACCACAACTGAAATAATATTTCATCTTTAAAGATAAATTATTTGTAATTATTTAATAAAATATTGGTATACCTGATTTAAGTAATAAAAACTATTTCTTGCTTTAACATTAATGCAATGAGAAAATATTTTGTATTTATTACCTCTAAGATGCCCAACATTTCATGTGACCAATCCAGCTTTTCTTTTTTTTAAATAATATTGACATTGCTATTATTCTAGCAGCAAAATAACTTTATCAAAATAGCAGCTGATGTCATCATTCTCCTGGAAAAATTAAAGATTTAAATTAAAGGCAGTCAGAAAGAGAACATTTAGAAAACAAACATGTAGCATAACTTTGAGAAAAAAATGAAGGCTGACACAATATTGATGGTTTTCTGTGTTTTCATCTTACATTTTTCTGGCTTTCTTGTCTGTGTCTTTGTTTACAAGGCCATATACACAGTATTATTCTCATAAATCTACCTCCAATGCTTGATTTTTAGCTACTGAGTAGGCATAGATGCTATTGACTTCAGTTTTGCTATTCAACGTTTCTGAAATGACATTCTTGTTAAAGCACTGGGAATTTTAGATGGCATAGATTGTGAGAGTCTGGCCTTCATAGATATGTTTTCACTGCTAATGAATGTCAGGAGCAGGCAAAATGACTGATAGCTGGGAAAGCATCTGTATAGTGAAGCAAGTTAAATGAAAGAAAAACAAAGCAAAAAGCAAGAGGCAGTATATCCAAATGGGAAATGGCAGTGAGAAACTGAAATGAGGGCAGGTGAGAGTGACAATCAAGGCAACAAAAAAGAGACTTGTGGTGTACCCTGCAGTTAAGTATGAACTAGATAAAGGTGAAAATCATGTGAATAATGTCCACTAAAGATATGTTGCTAAAACATTGCTTTCTTCCACATAAACATGACACCTAACGCCCTAGGCTGCTACAATATAAAATCTGTTTACTTGGTTTTACATTTGTTGGAGAAGGAATGTGCAAGTCCTCAAGGTGGCTGGTACGTAGGTGGAAGCCAACACTGAGAAGTGAAGTAGAAGGTTTTTCTTCTTGGCTCAAAAATGTGGGCAGGGCAGAGGATGCTACTGGAGGTGTGGGAAATTGTATATATCCTCAGGGCAGCCTGGCTTCTGGGGAGCCACTGAAGCTCAATGGCCACAAATGACGTAGTGTTGCTCTGGCAAGAGTCTGGTAGTAAGCTTCGGGGACAATTAGGGACTGAAATTAATTGGAAAATGTTAGCAAGTAAATTTAAAATGTATATAACAAATGTGTATTTATAAGATACATACATCCTTTCACAAACTGGAATTCACAGTCTATTTGGCAACACCATGTTAATTCTATCAAGTTTCTGTTTCTTCCAGAGTTGATTTGAGCTTGCATTTGAGTAGAAATTTGCATTTTTATTTTTTTACTTAGTCAAATAAGCATATTTTGAAAATTTTGCCCTTCCAAAAATCCCTCTAACCTTTTCCATCAGTATCCTGAAAACAGGTTATCCAGATTTAGAAAATAAAGAGTTGTGGAGTTCTTCCAATTCATACTACCAACTATAAGTCAAATTCCAGACCTTATTAGCTGTAATTTACTTCTGTCACATACAGAATGGCAAGTCATCCCAGTTTTGTAGAAGGACATACCTTTTGGAATATAATGAAAGTTGTTCCTAGCAGAAAATACTTGAAGAAGGTTTTATTTTTGTTTTGGTTGCTCTTTGTTTTGTTTTGTTTTAATTTTGCAGTGAATCTGTGAGCTAGAGAGCAGAAAATGCATGTGCACCACTTCTTTATTTTGTCAGCTGGAAGCTTCTTGGTATACAGTCTGAATCCCAGGCATTAAGTTAGATATACAAGTACCTGTCCCTTCACTGGGGCTTGAAAGCTGATGAGTGAGATGAGTTTGTTTATGTTAATACCCCCTTACTGATCTTGCTAGGAGAACAAATAATCTAATACTAGGCCTTTGACATAATTATTAGAATATACTTAAAATAGATTCTGCTATTTCCATAAATTGAAATTTATATTCTTAATAAATAAATAACTCTAAACCTATGCACAAGAATCAGTACTTACCTTAAATTACTTATTTTTCAATCATTTTCCCTCTTATATTACCCTTTCTTTGTGTTTCTCCCTGTTCATCTCTCTGCCATACAGCTATGTCGATTGTACTGCACAAGGGTGCAGCTACTGAAGATTTTTCCTTTGATTCTTTTAACACAGTGGAAAAATGTACCTTCCTTCCCAACAGCATAATTGTCTTTTTTATTATTATTAATTTTTTTCCTCAGCTCAGTGTGAGAACCAAAGCTCCCATAGTTCAAGCAGCTGACAAAATAAAGATGAAAAATCTATACATCTTTTTCATTTTTCTTTACAATACAAGTAATATTAGCTGAGGAGATCATATAACAAGCCCTGTAGCTGCAGAGTAAACTAGATCCCTCTTAAATGGCACATCCCAGTGGAAGCAGAATGTGCCAATTAAATGATCATCCCAATTACAAGAGGCTCATGGGGACACATTGTGCTGGTGTGGCTTATAATCGCTTTCATTTTATGGATTGATTAAAACAAGCATCAGCATCAGCTCCCCATCTTGATTACCTAATAGAGATGATATATTTTGTATCCATACAAGGATTCTTTTCTGTATCTGTGACAAAAATAGTGGAACTGACTGTACAATATGTGCCAAAATAAAAAATAACATTTTTATTCCCATGTGGCTCAGCTGAATTCTTTATGGTTTGCTGTCTGAGTAACATATTTTAATATCAGGGAACCAATTAGATATTGAGCTCCATCTTGATCCCAGAGGAATTAACTGGAAGTATTTACTCTTGAACTGAGAGCAAAGCTCAACACATTTTAAACACAGAAGGTGAAATCAATGATGAAAATCATGACACTTCAGAGGAATCAGAATTTTATTTAGGAAAAAAACATGGAACTTATCAACTAAAACCAGAAATAAATGAATCCTTCCTGTCCCCAAGTCAGACACCTGTATCTGGAGAAGCTTAGAAGAGCTGCGCACACTTACAGAAAAAATCATTTTCTCACTGTTAAACAAGTGTTAAACAAGAGGTTGCTTACATGTATTTAGTACTGTTTTACTGGAATTTACCCTTTAAATACCCAAAAGAAGTCCCAAAAAGAAAAAGAAAAGAAAAAGAAAAAAACAACAAGCAACACAGATACTTTTATATATTTTCACAATTATGATAATTAAAAAAATAACCTTTGTTACAGAAATGTATAAGTCTGATTGAAGTAAGCTAGTTATCTTACTGAATACTTTTGGTGGTATGTCAACGACTTTTTAAAATTGTCTGAATCAAGGCAAACACTGAGATTATTCTTATCACCCACTTCAGGTGTTTCATTCCTGTGTGATGCAGAATACCTAAAATAAGAAGACCTTGTTTCTTATAGAATCAGTAGGTGACTCCAAGCAGCTAAATTAGATGTCATAAATTACATGATGTGATTATCTTGCTGAGAGTCAACAGGGAGGTATACATCAGTATGTTTTATTGATCATGATTGTACACTAGATACAGCACTCTGGAAACTTATACCCGTACATTAGACGAAATTTCAAAATAAAAACAGTATAGTATTCATCACCTTTAGCTTCAAAATAAACCAGGAGCTAATCAGAAGTTTCTACACTCATGACTTGACATTTCTCTTTTTTTAATGGAATACATAATTTTAATTTTGGCAGTGTCTTTATTTTAAATGACTTTTAATCTGGTTATTAAGACCCTTATTAAATCTTACAATTAACTCCAAGGATCTTCAAGATTTAATGTAAGAACATATTTTAGTAGGTTAAACATGGGCCTTGGAGCCTGAACTTACTTTTATATTTTAATAAATTATGTCAATGTATATGTGAGAATATTTACACTGATTTTTATAGTAACTTTCAGGTTACTGTATATAAAAAGCTTTAGTAGAGTAAGTGTTAATAGTAAATGTAAAAATATATGAAAACAGAAGAGACAATCAAAGACTAAGAAAAAATATTTCCATTGCCATTTTAAATAAGTAAAATTCAGTATAATGCTGAGATAAGGTAGAAATGATACGTAAGAATGTGACTGCAAAGATGTTCTTGTGCCATTATGGATGAGAATGTCCATAGTGAGCATGTAGACATGCAGTGAGCATGTAGACAAAAGAAAGATTTAGAAGAAAGCATGAGATGAAATCCTGCCTGCAAAAGTGCCTTTCCACTTTCACAGGACTACTATTCCACGAAAATTCTGTGAAAGCAAGACACATCACTGCAGGTTCCCATTACCCATCCTAACACATTTACTTGCAGGTAAAGTCCGTCACCGTCACCGTCATTTACCCTTATCTTTCCTACATATACCTATAATAGATTGGCAGAATAATTTTATCTTTCTCCTCTTTGTGGATCATCATTACAGGGTGCTGTACCTCCTTCCCTAGCGCTCCATCTTTTCCTTGTAAGCTCCTTTAGGAGACCCTCCTGTCATGAATAGGGATCCAAGTATAAACGCTCTTATGTTTAGCCCTCAGAAGTTTAACATTCCTTTCCAGTCCCAAGGGTAACAACCTATTCCTTTTATCCCTTATATTTTATCTTTCTGTAAAACCACTGCTTGTAGCACCACTTTTCTAACATTACTGCTTGTATTTGTATAGCCTTCTTTGGAATGTAGTATGTTATCAGTTAAATACAGCTCCTGAAATTTCATTTTCTTTTCTCTCCAGGTATCAAATCTAGTTAAGTAGTCCATTACAAGGGTTTCACCCCCACAATAAGTTTCTTGGCTTTCATGAGTCTTGAGGGGGAAATTTTCAGTGTGGTGAATGAGGAATTAAACTGCAACTGCCATTGCTGTTAATGGGAATAGTGGTGTGATTTCCTACACTCTGCATTGTCAGTTCACTCTATGATGTCTAGGACATGCTTCAGGCCAAAAACTAAGTTGTAAAACATTATAATTGACAATAAAATTTGAAAGAAACACATTTGTGATTTCTCAAAATCAACTTACATTGATTGACTTCTTAAGATACACAAGAAACCTGTAAATAAATTATATAATCAAAAGAATAAATCAGAAGGATACCAGAAACAACCTTCCCAATATCTAACATATGCAATTTCTAGTAGCATCTAATGGCTTCCAAATTCCTAAGTCATTATGACTGTTGCAAAGTTTTCTAAAGATTTTTTTAATATACTTAGATCCAGCATACTAAATATGCACAGATGTCATTTGATTACTTGATATTTCACAGAATCCTTTCTTTTCCAGTATAAAAAAATCTTCAATTGTAAATATTTCTGCTTCAGGAAGGAATAATATTGCCGTAAGTTTATTAGAGGCTATAGTTTGCAAAAATAGTTTAAAAGAAAACATTTAAAAGGATTGAAAGAAGACAGGTTTTGCTTCTAGAAAGAAAAAAAAAAAGGAAAAAAATAATTCTAATTACTTTCAGGGTATGACCACAGAAGTATTGTAGCGTTCACCTGCAGAAAAGCTCTCATGTACATGCTTAACATTAAGCATATGATTTGTTAGATTAGTCAAAGTTAGACTCTTGTTAAAAACTATTGTGGATCAGCCTCTGCTAAATTATCAGCAAATGATCGGCAACATCAGTTGACTCTGTGTATGCCAGCTTCCCTAATAGTATTCAATACCAACAGTGGAATTGCTATATATACAAATGGTATTCTACATTTTGAAATACAAATAGCAAGTCATGTCTATAAGGTACAAAACTATAAAACGTGCTGAAATTATAAATTAATGTGCCATCATTTTACATACTTAATGACAAAAACGAAAACATTTCTTACATTAAAATTGTTTATTGAAACCCACGGCATTTTTATGTTGGAAATTGTGTTGAGCTTATACTCTCATACTTGCTATTTCCCTACTAAAGTAACAACTATTCTAACCCATGCTCTTTCTGGAAAGAAAAAAAGGGGAAAAATAAATAAATAAATATATAAAAGAAATTAAGAATCCTGTTGTTGTGGTTTAACCCCGGCCGGCAACCAAGCACCACACAGCTGCTTGCTTACTCCCCCTCACCCAGAGGGATGGGGAGGAGGATCGGAAAAGAATGTAAAACTCAAGGGTTGAGATAAGAACAATTT
>JAVJGI010000062.1:14414041-14521796 GCA_035590275.1 Ibycter americanus
TGGAGAAGAGAAGACTGAGGGGGGATCTTATCAATGTCTACAAATATCTTAAGGGTGAAGTGTCAAGAGGATGGGGGTGGGCTTTTTTCAGTAATGCCCAGTGACAGGACAAGGGTCAATGGGCACAAACTGAAACACAGAAAGTTCCCCCTGAATACGAAAAAGAACTCTTTACTTTGAGAGTGACAGCGCGCTGGAACAGGCTGCCCAGTGAGGTTGTGGAGTCTCTTTCTCTGGAGACATTCAAAACCTGCCTGGATGTGACTCTGTGCAACCTGCTTTAGGTGAACCTGCTTTAGCAGGGGCGTTGGACTAGACGATCTCCAGAAGTCCCTTCAAACCCTGACCATTCTGTGATTCTGTGGTTCTGGGGTTTGGGTGGATGGCAAGTTGAGGAGGAGTCAACAGCATGCCCTGGCAGCCAAAATGGCCAACCATGTCCTGGGGTACATCAAGCACAGTATAGCTAGCTGGTCAAGGGAGGTGATTTTCCCACTCTACGTTGGACTGATGCAGCCTCACCTTGAGTACTGTGTGCAGTGTCATGTCAATATAAGAAGGACATCAAATTATTAGAGTGTATCCAGAGAAGGGTGAATAAGATGGTGAAAGGCCTTGAGGGCAAGACTTAAGAGGAGTGACTGAAGTCATGTGCTTTGTTCAGCTTTGAGAAGAGAAGGCTGAGCGGTGACCTCATCACAGTCTACAGCTTTCTCAAGGTGGGCAGCAGAGCGGGAGGTGCTGATCTCCTCTCTCTGGTGACCAGCAATAGGACACGAGAAAATGGAATGAAGCTGCATCAGGGGAAGTTCAGATTGGACATTAGGAAAAGGTTCTTCACTGAGAGGGTGGTCGGTCACTGGAACAAGCTCCTCAGGGAAGTGGTCATGTCACCAAGGCTGTCAGAGTTCAAGGAGCATGTGGACAATGCTCTTAGTCATATGTTTTAATTTTAGGATGATCCTTATGAGTCTCTTCCAATTTGAGATACTCTATGATTCTATGATTTCTAGATATCTTTTAAGTTTTATGTTCAAATTATTTGGTACTTATCGTATATTATCACATTATTTCAATTGGCCCTGAGAACTAGTTCAACTGATCACTTTCTTAATTTCAAACACTTGTTCTTTGATTCATGCTGAATCTCACAGTTGTGTGGATTTTCTGGAAAAGACACTCAAAAATTTTCTTCAGTATCCTCTTAAAATCCCTGTTTGAAGTTTTGCATTATGACAATATTTAGAGAAACAAAGCACATTTACCCCATTTCGTCACTGACACCACCATTCACATTCACCAATATTCTCTTTATTTTTCTGTATTGTCCCATACAGCTGCTTCTCTTTGTACACAATCAATATGCATAATACACATTTTTTTGAATGAAAAAAATATTTGCTCTGGGTCATAAAGAAGGGTACTTATTTGGGCAAGAGTTTCTTGGAACGACATTAATAAATCTAAAAGTTGTGTCTTTGTAGGTGTTTCCTTTTTTGTGTGCAGACTTGTATTGATTTTGGTTAAAAGATTTTTATTAGTACGTTCATGCAACTTCATGCTCTTTTACAAGCAATACTGCAAAGTTATTTAGACTACAAAGTTTTGATAACACAGAATACTCATTACACTTGTAACTCAGACAGAAGCTCAGAGAGATGTACCTTAGTAGACAGTGCTGAAATCAATACATAAACCAGAAGTAATAAGGAGTATAGAAAAAGGAAATAAGGGAGAAGAAAATAAAGATAGAACATGCTTACTGATTATTTCCACTTGATGATTTTGAATACAAATACTTTACAGTGCAACTCTAAAAAGCTCCCACTTTTTCAGGTATTTTCCCACATTTTAAAATGATATATAGCATTCTAACACATCTCACCCTCAATTTACTAGAACTGTTTAACAGAACTTTACACAACTGCTTATCATTTTATGTATTTTTTTTATAGCTGAAGATAAATACTCCAGCTTCAGAAAAAAAGAAAAAAAGAAATACAAAGAAAAAAAGCCACCCAAAAAAATTGCCATTATATATCCACATCTATGTTTTGTTTTGGAGCTTTTTCAAAGTGTCTTCCCCAGTTGTCTTATTTACAGAGATTTGTCTTGATTCACAGAGAAGTTCTGATGCACAAAAGCTGGATTCTTTTGATTTGAGTTAAATGTACCATCAGTCCTTGATGGAACAGTCTGAGAAAATGAGTGATCTGTAGCAAAATGAAATCTTTCATTGTGTACTGAACATGAATGTGAACTGTAGCGAAATGACTGTGTTTAGGAGCTGTCAAGCTATGCCTCCAGGCAGCACCTGCTGGCCCTGATGCAGGGGAAGAAGAAGATATAGAAGAAGGTTGGCCCAGATCTGAGGGCAGACCTCTGGCCTGTTTCATGTTCTTGCTTCACAGTTATCCTCTGTAGGGATCAAGCTGGTGTGGAAGAAAACAACACTGCAGAATAATCCCAAATCTTTAATGGCTACAGGGGTATCTCCCACTCTGATGCAATCTTACTGATGTGAATTTGTATCCTGCTTCCAGAACCCCTCCCTACCACCTGCAAAGTTGTCACAGAAGTAGGAAGTCCCATAAAGTTGTTGTCTATTTTTATCCTGGTACAGAAGGCAGTTTAATATGACCAGAATCAGTTCACCTGGGATATTGTGCAAGGATTCATCATTACCCTAAGAGTGGCATCTTCCTATGGATGTTAACCAACTCAGAATTAGGAGTGGGTTCAGGCAGCAAGCCCTGATATAACATTAGGAAACAGACAGGAAGAGTGTTTCATCAGGGGCATGACATGGTTGAAAATGGTAAGACAGTAATGAACTATGGTCATCTGGGCATCCTGCCCTATGGGGTTTACAGACAGGCCTGCAGGTGAGGAAGTAGACATTTGTGGGACAGCCTGCCTTCTGATACTTTTAAATTACATGCATGATAAGGACATTTAGTCCTTTTTGTTTCTGACTCTTTCTGTTCTCTTGTATGACTGAGAAAAAAAAAACCAAACAACTAAAGAGTAAGGATACCTTGGTATTACGTGCTATCATGCTTAGATGGGACCAAACATGTAATGCAATAGAAAACAGCTGGGGGAAAGCATCGCTCGATAGTTATCTGATGGAAGTATAGTCTAGATTGGTAATTTCTAATGCTATTCTAATTGATTAGCATAAACAAAATATTTATTTTACATGTGCAGTCATATTAGATATATATATGTCTTCAAACACCAAGATATATAGTGTTTATGGGTAAGGCAAGCATTTAATCAACTATTCATGGGTGGTTTTCTGGGTCTCTCCAGCTAAGAGGCTATGTCCTTAAGGTATGTCTTTACAGTACTCCAGAAGCAGATAAACTGATCATGAAACTGTTTTGGCTAATCATTTTGTAAAATATAAATGTTCAGCTGCAACCACTTTAGTAGCAATGATTCTCGATTAAAAACTTTTGTCAATCATAAAATTAAAATCCATGATGAAGTCTCACTATATTATTTGTTTTTTTCTCAGCCAAAATCAAATTAGAATTTCCTTCTGAATGTATTTTGTATTGCTAGAATTTCTTTCTTTCACATAATAGGGAAAATTTATGAAGGCTGAATCAAGAAGGCTGCTTGTTCTACAAGATTCTGCACTATAATAGTACATTCTAAAATGTAAGATACTTACTTGCTTTTATTAGGGGTCAGCTCAAAAGTCTGGGTTTTAAAAACTCTATCATTTAGTCAAAGAAATTAAAATGTTTTAACATCCTGAGTAACGTAATTTTGTGCTGGGAAATTAAACCTCTGTCTCTGAAGCACGAGTTCAAATCATAATTCTTCTATGTGGGTTGGAATTTGGACTACAATAACATCTTATATTGATACCATTAACTTTCAGCTAATAGTGATGAGGTAAAGAAAAGGGTGATTCTCCTGAGAGGGAATTTGTTTCACAAATCTTAGGGACAGTTTGCATTTGCAGTGTGTAGACAAGTTCAAGGCAGAATTTCAGCTGGAGCTTGGACAGCTAGGTAACAAATGTATCTGTTGGGAGGTGGGATGACATCTCCAGGTTTCTTTTGTTGGGTTTGTTAATTTGTTTACTTTGTCTGATGACAAGAAAAGTTCTGCTGCTAAGAAGATGTTGAAAAAGCCAGAATACTTGACACAACTTGTGCCATCAGCTGAGAGTTGTTGACATTGAGAAATTCCTAGTAATCAAATGACCTTGAACCTGAAGTGCTAACCAGAAAAAAAAAGTAAGTTATATAAATTACTCTACAGTGTTTAGATATATGATGTACTCTGCCAAACAAGAGGCACCAGCTAATATGGAGGGGAAAAGAATCCAGTAACTGAAGGCTACAGGGAGGACGTGGAACAAATTTGTTTAAACTACAGAGTGGACAGCTTAATTCATTAACAAGCGATGTGAGAGCCGTCTTTTACAGATGGCTGAGAGATGAATACACCACAGAATAATTTCATCAGGTATTTGCTTTACCTTTTGCCTTGCCAGCATCCTAGCAGAATTATTTCTTATATGTCAAGATGGATATTCAGTAAACTGGTACTTTAAAACTAAGCAGATGAAAAATAAGAGTGTACAAAGTGTGAGCTCACTGTCTACAAACAGTTACCTGTGCTATGGAAGAGTAAGGCACAATTTTATCCCTAAACTCACAGGGAAGACTCTATGGCTTTTCCCTTACAGGCAACGTGGCTCACCTGGTTGGTTTTTATTTCACAGGGAGAACAGGCTGAAACCTCACTATTCCTCCCACTTGCTGCCAGGAGCTATAACCAGTTAAATAGGCATTAAATAGGCATTTAATGCATAAGGCTAAGGATTGTGATGCTCAGCTCAGGAATTTCTGAAAATAAAGCACTCAGCTCCATCAGTAAAATTAAGTGCTGGCTCTGGCACCTAATTGTGAGAGCAACAGCACTTGAATGGGCTTTCCTAACAGTTATAATAGGAAAGTGGAGGGACGATGGGGTTCCTCAAGGCAGACAGACTATAGAAAACACCAAAAGGAGAAGAAAGTTTGAAGTGGCACCCCTCTGGAGACCTTCACAGCATCAACAATTGTATCAACGATTTACAGTGTTCACTGAAACTCAAAATCTGAAATGGCTTCTCTCATATACATAGATTGCCTATCTTCCATCTATCACCTAGAATACTCACCCCAAGAGTGGAGTGTTTAGCTTAAAAACTATACGCACAAACTCTGGAAGAAAATAGGGAAAAAAGTTCTTTTACCACACTTGTTCCTTGCGCCTTTTCTCAGCACAGTTCATAGACAGCTGCACTACCATAATCAGTGTAAAGGAGATGGGAATGAGTCAGTATAGCTTCTGTGTTCTTAAACTTCGTGTTGTAGTAAAAGAAATAAAAAAATGAATAAATAAATACTTACTGTTATCTTAATTTTAATCTAATGTTTATTGTGGCTTTGACATGTTTGGCAGACCACAGTCGTTCAATATTCTCTGCAGAACTGCGATCCTAAGCAAAAAGGATCTACTAGTGATAAGTGCAGGGGTTTTAATTTGCAGGCTGATTTTCCTTTTTTACTTTTTTTTTTTTTTTTTTAACTTTCCAAGATGATTTGAGGCTTTCTCAATCAATTACTTCCTTTGTATATTACTCCACACTAAAGAGCCTTGCATTCTATCAAATCACTGCAACTGGAAGCAAACTAGAATGAACCCAGAAAGATAATGATGGCAGACAGAGATTCAACTACAGCTGTACATGCATTTATTGCAGAGGATAAAAGCAATGGAAGAACTTCTGCATCTTTCTTAAAACTTTGGTCAGTTTCTTTTCCCTAATGCCAATAAAAGGACAGTTCAGATTGTGTTTCACAGATTGGAAGAATCAGCCCTTTTTTCTAAGGAACAAGGTTATTAAAATTTCAGTAATACTCCACCTCCTCCAATGCCTTGAAACAACAAAAAACCACTTAACAGCAAGTTTATTACTGTTAAGCAGATATTCTTTATTAACAGCGCTGGATGCATGGGGGATAGCTCCACCTAAGGTGCATAGCTTCCTTCTCTCAGGTAGCTCTTTTTATGCAGAACATGTATACATATTCAACGAATATCCTGGAAAAGACATACATATTCATAGGATTACCCAATACTAATTATAATATTTGATCTCCCCCTCACACATGCCCAGTTCCCAAAGCAGGGGTCTTTGGTTGTCTTGAGGATCTGCAAAGCCACCCACTCCTCTATGAAGCTGGCTAGAGCTCTCCTTTGTAGTTCCTGGTCTTAAACCAGGTCATCCCAGTCTCTTATTCTTTCTTGGCCTATAATCACTGGCCTTGGGCAGGTTTTCCTTCATCCCCCAGGACTATCTCTTTGTTAGAACCTGAGTTTATTGCTTAAAAGTATACAAAGATTAGTTGCAAACAAGGTATGTAAAAAAAGTCGATTGTTAAGAGATCATGTTATTTACAAGACTTAGCAGCTCCTTTCAGCCTCTTGCAGGAAAAAACTGCTATTTTACATGACCAATTCTGTAGTAAGGTTTTGTGGTTTAATGTTCTGTCATAGAATATACAGTCTTTAGACACTGTGATTAAATTCATACATATGTAGTCTTGACAGTTTGTTCCTCTAGAAAAGACAGACGAGGTTAAGCAGTTTCTAATGATCCTGGTCTTACCACTGTGAAAAGGGCAATTTCCCTATCCCAGTATAACAGAGGCTAATCATGTTAATAAAATTCTTGCAAAAGGGATTCCGTATGATTACGGTGGACATAGGAAATTTCTTTTGAGCAAATTTTCCATTTTTTTTCCAAACAGACCGTTCTAGATGTCTTGGTAAGAAAGATTCTCATGTGGGATGTATGCATATATATGCATATCTATGTATGCATCTATCTGTGCACCCAGGGACTTGAATTTCTTTGAAAATTGCAGGTATTCATCTGCTAGAGAGCAATTTAATTTAGATATTTATATTGCCAGTGGCTGTTAGCTGTTTAAGATACATACATGAGTCAATGTCTTATTTACATGTCCAGCCTTAGCAGTAGAGCACGTGGCATTGCTGAATTAGCGAATCAATACTATCAGGTTGTACTGCTATTAATCTGGCCTAGACCTTTCAACCAGGCCTGTTTGTACAGATTTTAGCACTTATATGAAGTCCCACTGAGTTCTGAATGGAGAGTATAACCTATATTTTGCTATTGTCTTGACTGTCTACTTTCTTTGTGCCCTAGAGAGTTGACTAAATTAATGTACACACACACACACACACATATATAAATCTATAATCTACTGGGAATGAAAACTTGCTGTGTTTCAAAGATGCATAAACATAAATTTCCCCATTTATTACCAACTCATCACAGTAAGGATTAATACATACTTGTATGTAAAAAAAGTTTTCTATGGAGTAGAAGACTGCATTGGTAATTATATCAAACAGTTTCTTCATAGTATTGTGGCATTGGTTTGTATATAAAATGGTATAAAACAGTTCCTCCTATTGTATCTTTGCATGCATACTTACATGTAGTGCAGTACAAAATTAAATGGCCTCATGCCGTTTCGGTTGCAAACATTAACTTTTCAATGCTAGCTTTATCTTTAGGGACTGCAGCCTTTGATTTGTGTTTCATTTTTCAGGCAATATAATTCAAGAGATTCACAGATTCACTTTCACATGTACAGACACTTAATTTTAATGACCAGCTGAGTTATAGCAAGGCGTTCTGTAGAGAGGGGTAGAGGGAATAAAAATTTCTGTAATAATTGCATGTTTGCACTAATGGGGTTTTTTAGTAAAATGACGGAAAAATATATGAAAAATCCATTTATAGTATTTTGATTACAGGTTAAAAAAAATAAAATCAAAATTTGTGGATAAGACATTCAGATCATCAGAGCTGGAGATAATGATAACAAAATACTCCTGCACATTTAACAGACCTATTTCAAAATGCACTTGCAATAATGCAATTTATTCATGCTCTGTATGCTGTGTGCATACAATAGATGTAGAGTAAGAATCAGATCTCATTAAATTAAACCTTCAGTCCTAGCAACTTAAATATGTAAAGGAGCATTGAAACAAAATTATTTTAAATGTTTCATCAGAAAAATATTCTGACTGTAGCTCTTTGTGATTTTAGGACATACTACACTTTTATGAAAGCTGTTATTATGACAGATGAGAAAATATAATGGTTAAATGCAAAGCTTATTGTGTCATTGCATGATTACACACATGATTGCATGAGCAGGTTCTCCCAAGTTAAACAACCATTCTAAAATTCTTAATTTTCCATATGTAATCTATATCAACACAGAAAAATTATAATAATTTCCTCAGGATCATAAATTAAATGGTATGGTACATTATGACATAATGAGGAAGCAGTACTTGCAGAAGTAAAACAGCAGTGGATATTGTTTAACTATGAATTTTGCTGTAGGTACTTTAAACATATTGAGGAATAGATCACTGCAAAAGATTAATAAAAAGCCCCAAATATTTCTTTCATAAAAAGCTTTCTCATAAGTTGTATGAGCAAGAATCTCCAGAAAGCAGCTACAACAGTTTTGAGTGGAGATGAGGACTACCGTCACAGACATTTAAAACCATATTGCAGAAAGGTGCAAGAAGAGTTTACTTGTCAGTAGACCGCTGCTGTCTATTTAGTTTTTATATAATGGTAAAAACACCAACATGTTTTTTTGATTCAGCCTGGGCCCACATCTTCTCTGTGATGTACCAGAGAAGCAGGTATGACAAAACCTTTTCTTTCATGGCCTTCCCAATATCCTAGATAAAGGATACTTGTTGGTCTTCAACTTAAAACTATGCCTGAAAAACAATACAAAGAGGTATTGCAAAAAGATTTTTTGTTGTTATTACCAATGAGATTTGAGTGACTTCAAGCTTAACATATCCTATGCATAACTCATACTGCCAGAAAGACCCCTTCTTACTCACCTGTTCTTTTCTATAAATACCATAGCTCTTACTATCTTTGAGAAGAAACATGAGAAATCCAAGACTATGGCCAGCAGTGAAATTCTGTTAATGGTCTCTGAAATAAAAGGGATTACTTACTCTGTTATGAACAGGACCAGAAAATCTTGGATTAGCTTCACTTTAACTGGATTCTCCAAGAGGAATTTAGTAATTAAAAAAACCAACAATCTTAAAACCATTGCCTTCAGCTTCAACAATGGATTGTTCCTATAGGGTCTTTATTTTGCAGGCACAAATTCTTCTAATCTCCTGGAACAGACAGTTACTTCTTACAAACATTTGTACACTACAGTAGTCAGCAACAGGTGTAAGTCAACAAGAATCACTCAACATTTGTCTAGCGTGTTCCAAAGCCAGTTATTAAGTTTACGGATTACTTGTGCTACTGTGTTTAAACACCACCTTATAATCTGCCAAAGCCATATCTTGCATTTTAACTCTTCCAAACTATGCAAAATGAAAAATAGAATCCCACTTTGAATTTTTAAGCTTAACCTGTTCTCTGAAATATGTGATACTGTCACTAAAAAGTCAATGTCTGACAAAAGTTAACAAACACATATTGGTATCTGAAACAGCTGTAGTAACTCAGATTCCAATGCTTGCTAACATACAGTAAATTTTGACTTTTTTCAAGTGATTGATGTGAATATATTTGTGGGAATTCAACAAAAAATCATGTCCTAACACATAATAAAATCTTTAATAGAAAAAAAAAGTAGGTAACTTTTAGGTTATTAATCTTTAAACTTCTTTCTTATTTCCTTTCTCTGATTCCTCCCTGGGTGAGGAGATGGGGGCGAGGGCGGGAATTAGAAGCACAAGAAAAGCATAAGAAGTATTGCTAGAAATGCTCTTGGCTGCACATAAAACATATATTCAAATATCATGGGGATAAATTTAAGATTGAAGGTTCAATGAAAAAATAAACTAACATTGACAGCAGTTGTAGAAGGTGAGAAAGCAAGAAGTGACTTAAGAAATAGTTTTGACTTTCATCTTTGTGTACGTTTTGATATTCAGTAATCCAACTTTTAAATGTCCAGCTGGATTGGACTAGTTGTCTATTATTTAACTGAGTATCCTGTTTGTGACACTGACACTCATTTTCATTTTTAATGAAGTACAATGTTTGCTTGACTTTTTGGTGGTGGTGTTTTAGAGGAATGATTTCAGAGAGTGTTCCTAAAATCTTTTTCTTGAGTTACAACTCCTAGTTTCAACACCAGCATCATGTAAACATGGTTTAGATTATTTTCCCCTGGATGCATTATTTTACATTTAAAACTCATGGAAACTTCATTCCTACCTTTTCATTTGTTCATTCCATTTTATAAGGTACCGTGCATTTACCTTGTAAATGTAAAAAAAACAACAACAACAAAAATGTAAACATGGATTCCCAGAAGACCCTTAGTATCATTTGTCAACTTGGAGATTTTGTTGCACACTGTCTTCTTCTGGTCATTAATGAAGTTCAAGAATGAGTGCTGGTACCAAGGCAACGCTTGAACAGTGCTAGCAGCTGAGTGAGATGGAATTTCCCTCCACTGAACCACCTAGTGCTTTGTAAGAGTTTTCTCTCTCCACAAAGAACTTCCGTAAGTGATCTCCGTCTAGTTTAAAGTATGCTTGCACATACCCAAAATGTACAAAAGAGTTTCAGCCCCTGAGGGAATAAATCTTTCAATGGGATGCAATGGTGATTTAACACCCTGAATTGCTTTGCCCAAAGCTCTCATGGAAGCAAATAATTTACAAATCTAGATTTGCAGGCAAAGAAAAAAGAAATTCCCTTTAATAAATGTAAACACTTTTGCAGAGAAGGATCAGGTAAGAAACTCTAAAAAAATGATTTAACATAAAGCCATTGGTTTCTTATTACATCAGTGAAGCCTTCAATTGTAAGTTTATAGGCTATACAGATCAGTTTGTAAAGCATTTCAGTTTTCTCCTGTGTCTTCCTATTTCTATCTTAGTTCAAACATGAGTTGTGTGTGATATTGAAGAAATTAATCAAAAATCTTGTTCAGGTGCTGCATGATCAGAAGATTTCTGCTAGATTATATACTGAATTTTCTACATTAGACAAAAGTTTATGTATCTATTATGTGTATTTGTAGAGGAAAATACTATTAGCAAATTAAATATAGGCAGTCCTACAACTACTTTATTGCATAATTTTTTGTAGAAAGCAATTAGTTAGTGGTCAAAATTCTCTGTTTATTCACTGTTACAAAAGCTTCCAATTATTTATTTTTTTTTAATATACGTAATGTAAAAACTTTAGATGTGAAGAAAATCATGCTGTCTTCCTCACTACAGGAAAGTAGGTTAGCAGTTGTGTTTTGTCACACAAAAAGTTGCTGAGAGCATGTGTTATATATGCAAATATAAATATATATATATGTCTAATAAGGTCTGTTCAGCTAAAGAAATGAATTAATATTTTCTGAAGTGTGATTATATGTGGCAGAATTTATTCATCACTGAAATTTTACTGGGAAGTATCTCTTTTGCTATCAGCAAAGCTACCCTGGAATATCACTGAACCAATACAGTAAAATTCTACATTTGGATCTCCAGGGAGCAATGCAAAAGCTTCAGAGGAGGGTGAAATTTTTGTTTTAGAAAAAAAAAAAAAAGCCATTTGCACTGAAAAAAAAATATTCTTGCTTATCTGCCTTATTTTTTTCTAAAGGAATATTATACCAAAGGAATGTGCAAATTGTTGATTATGTGATCTTGAACATTTAGTCATTTATTCTGTAAAAAAATAAGCTAAATCAGAGCTTGAAGGAAAATATTTTATTAAAAAAATATTTTTTTATCAAAATAGTAGCTGATCTTTTCAGGTCTTCATTGAAAAAGCCTGCATAAAAGAAAGAACTGCTGACAAAAAGAAATAATCTGTTTTCCTCTGGCTGGATTCTTAGAGCCTTGTAAAAGAGTTGGATTTGTTTTGCCATGATTCCTCCAGCCTGAGCAGGTCAACAAACGCTGCTGGCTGGATGCCTCTACCAAATTTGTTTAACACTTGTACTGAGTGTGTGTCTGTGTCCAGGTGTTGGCAGCAGGCATCTGCACAGTAGCTTCTGTGAGGAGTGGCCAGCGCTGTCCCTCACCAGACACAACCAATGTGGTCTCCAAGAGACCCACCACAGAGCACAGCTGAGCCCCTCAGCTAAGATGGTGGCACATCTCAGAAAATGTATTTAAGAAAAGGCAAAACACCTGAGCTTGACCTTGTTGAACTTCATGAGGTTCACATGGATCCACTCCTCAAGCCTGTCAAGGGCCCTCTGGATGGCATCCCTCCCCTCTAGCATATCAATTGCACCAGTCAGCTTGGTGTCATTCACAAACTTACTGAGAGTGCACTCAATCCCACTGTTTATGCTGTTAACAAAGATGTTGAACAGTACCAGTCGAACTACGGACTGCTGAGGGACACCACTTGTTACCGATCTCCTTTTGGACATTAAGTCATTGACTACAACTCTTTGGACACAGTCATCCAGCCAATTCCTTATCCACTGAATGGTCCATCAATCAAACCCATGTCCCTCCAATTTAGCAACATGGATGTTGGCAGGGTCATGTCAAAGGCCTTAGAGAAGTCAAGGTAGATGACATCAATTGCTCTTCCTTTATCAAGGAGCACAGTCACTCCATCACAGAAGGATGATCAGATTAGTCAGGGCTGTCTCTAATCAATTCTCTGTCGTGCATATGCCTTGGCATAGCTTCCAGGAGCACCTGTTCCATGTTCTCACCAGACACAGAGGTGACGCTGACCGGTTGGTAGTTTCCGGAGTCCTCCTTTTTACCCATTTTAAAAATGGGTGGGATGTTTCCCTTTTTCCAGTCACTAGGGACTTTGCCTGACTGCTATGACGTCTTGAATATAACGGAGTGCAGCCTGACAACTACATCAACCGATTCCCTTAAGACCTGGGATGCATCTTATCAGGTCCTGTGGACTTGTGTATATACATGTTCCTCAGAAATACAGATAAAATAAATGAAATACAGATTAAAATTAATGTCTAATTAATACAGATTAAATACTGATAAAATACATTTGTTAAAAATAAATAAGCAATTCAAAAATTAATTTTTAATGTCTGTAGTATGTAAATATACTGATTTAAAAATAAGATCAGTATTCTTACAATTATCTAATTTCAGGTACTAAAATCCATATTATATCATGAAATACCCGTATTTTTGAAACTTTTTGAACACCTAGGGTTTCCAGTGGTTGACAGTTATATGAGAAACTCAAATCAAAATCAGTTTGTAGAATCTTTGGAATTTCTTTGACAAGTTGATGGATTCATTTAAATGCTTGTATATGGATTTAATTTTGTTAAAAAGCTGTATCTTTTGAGCTTAGTGCAATGTCTGAGACTCTACTGAGAATTGAGAGGCTTAGAGAAAAGTGGAATTCACGGCCTGATCAGTCCATGACATTCTGCTACTGCCTATGTGTCAAATTTAATGGCTTGTGACAGGTCAATTAAAGCTAAGGAACTCAAGGTTTGTATGACAGATTGGTTGTTTATGAAGTGAATTGATATGTGTATATAATGTAATAATTTGCATATTTAATTTATTATTGTTGTGAGCATTACATTGCCTTGTATAAATTATACCAGTTTGCTGTTCAGATAAAAATGGATATTGATGGATTTGTTTTGACTCTGCACAGGTTGGCTAGAATTTTGCCTGGATGCAGTTCTTTGCTGCCTGGTGTCAGATGGCAGAGTACGTCTCCATGTCAGATCTGAGGACTGAGTCAGTAGACACAGGCAAAACTACTTAGGTCTTCACAACTAGCAGTGTTCAAACTTCTGTTCACTAGTCTGGAAGAAGTATGAGCGAGAGAAAGGGTTTGACAGGCCATCTCCATAGCTCAGGGCTGTCATCAATAGATGTTGGGCAGTTAGGAAGTGCATATATTCAAATTTTATAAACACGTTTCAGGTAAAACAGTTTCCTCAGAGAAGATTTATAGGAATGTAGGTACAAAATGTTGATATTTAGTGCAGCTTCTTGGAATGTTGGAGACTGAAATATATGTCTGTTCTGCAAAGGGTGATCTTAAAATAATCTATTTTTATTTTGCAACCATCATAGTCACTGTACCACTGGATATATAGTGGAATGCATCTTTATGTTTTGTTTTCTTTCTTTTTTTCCTGGCATATACCTATCTCAGTTTACATATCTAATGTTGATAAAGATTTATCTCTTTTCCTGTTGAAGAGTTAGGCCTATGTGTTCCTTTTCGGGATACTGTTCAGTATTTATACTTAGATATCTTAGATAATTCTTCATTCAACTCAGTCCAGGTATCTCTGAATTCTTTCCTGAGCCTATATGGTCTTCCCAGAGACCTATAAATTTGTTCTTAAGTAACAGAGATATTTCAGAGATATTATGGGAGTAGTTTGGGAAAAACATGTAGAGAATTTGGTAGATTTTAAATGATACACCATTTTAAAGGGTACTTACCGGCTTACAATTGGCTTAAGCTAAATTAATTGCCTGCTGCTGAAAAGGGCTCTTTCTTGTTCTCGTTCTTGTTTCAGCACTTGCAACCAGTTGAGGCAGATCATTTAGTTTTGGTGGTGTTGGGTTTTTTTCCCCACGATTAGTTTTCAATCATAGCTAATCTTGACCTACTGTAGGGTCACATGATTGCTGAATTGGCTGAACAGAGGCAGCAAAACTGTAGCTAGGAAAGGCAAGAATGCTATTTTGGGAAAAAAATACAGCCTTATTTTGGCTCAAGCTGAACATGAAGTAGTACCCTAAGATGTATTCAGGACTTCTCCTTCATATCCAGTAACTGTAGCCAAGCCCAAACTTTTAATCTATGTACAGTGACAAGAATACATCTTGTCCATTTTAGACCCTAGTACATGTTCCCATGTCTTTTTTTGCTTTTTAGTATACGGTGTAATGCAATATACATTGGTCACTACCCTGAGGCTACTCAGAGAATGAAGCAGTATAACGTGTGGATCATGCTTATTAACTGCAGTTTCATGTTGTGATTACATCGCACCACTTTCTGAAAAGTAATGGCTTTCAAAAAGCTTCTGCAGGCTCTGCAGGGTCTTTGTATTAACCTATAATATACCTATTATGTCTCAGCTTCTCTGTTTTGCTCACTCTCTCATGAACATAATCTTGCAGTTGATGCCGATGGCAACTTTTGAGCTGGTGTTTCTTGTTTTAAGTGGGCGGCAATTACTGACAGGATGTCATCTGTTGGATTTCGTTCCTTACTGTGACTCATTAAAGCCTACTTTACCTTCTGTGAATACTAGAAACACTACCCCTTCCCCCACACGCCCTTTAAAAAAAATTAAATACGTGTGCTAGTGACTATCTGGCAAGTAATGCAAGGTGAGCAGCCATTTCCAGCACACTTTACTGTACATTTTAATTAATGAGATTGTGCCAGACAGATGAAGGTCTAGAAAAAATAGCAATTGCATGAAAAATATGTAGTGTATTTGCTTTAAGATGAAGAAATAACAATCAGATGTGGCTCATATTTTTTCTGTAATAAAAACCCATACATATTATGTACAGTTAAATACAAGCCTGTCTGGTTTTCTACATCTTAGAGTGCCTTCTGCTCTTATTCATACAAATGCAAATAGAGAGTAAGTTCAGTGGAGGGAGGGGATAGGTAAGAACCTGTCTATGTATATAGTCAACCTGCATATACTTCCTAATACATTTAAATAAATGAATCCATCATACATGTCAATGACAGCACTCTAGTGCACTTCAGACAAATTAAATGCTAAACACTGCAACATGGAAGCTTTCCAAATGGCACCTTCAAATTGTTATAATAATTTCTAAGCATTCTTTAACTTTCCCAACCACAAAAAAATAATAACATAAATTTTGAAAAGCTTGTAGATTTTAATAGTCTTTACCATTTTTTAAGGTTGACCTGGTTAATTGAAACAATTCAATGTCAAATTTCTTTCAAAATAAAATGAATGAAATAACATGGTTGTTTTGAACTGTATGTAAGTTTTTCAGCATCACATGGTGGAGGTATTCCACAGAATTTACTTTCTTTTAATGCTTATAAATGCTTATTATATCAAATATTTCACTAATTAAAACATCAATAAATTTACATAAATACATAGTAAGTATATAAATAAAGTTGCATTGAAGAGTCTACAAGACATAATCCTGAGACCAGTATAATTCTCTCATGACACTTGCTAAATATTCTAAACACTCCCTGAGCTGAACAGGAGAGAGTTGTTTACGTAAACCATATGGTATTTATATGAAATAACAACAAAGTAGCCTGTAAAAGCACCCAGCAGCAAGGTTCCTAAATTTTATTCATGATGAAGAAGGAATTTACAGAAGCATGGAGAAACGTGTATGAATACCTGATGGGAAAGTAAAGAAGGTGGAGACAGACTCTTCTGAGTAGTATTCAGTGATAGGACAAGAGGCAATGGGCACAAACTGAAACACAAGTCTATTTATTATTAATGACTTTTTTACTGTGAGGTTGGTTGAGCACTGAAACAGGTTGCCCAGGAACATGTTGTTGAGTCCCCATCCTTAGAGATACTCAAACCCCAACTGAACACGTTCCTGAGCAACCTGCTGTAGCTGACCCTGTTTTCAGCATGAAGGGTTGAACTAGAGAGTCTCCGGAGACCTCTTGGAGTCTCTGTTATTCTGTGATGCTGTGAATGGTTGTTCTTTGCCTGCATATAGAGAAATTATGTGGCTTTGATTCAAGACAGACAGAGAATATTTCACTGAAGCACTTAGGGAGAGATTTTCTGAAACATTCATTGTTTTCACTTAAACCATTCACATCACAGATGTATAGCTGATCTACGCGAAAGAAATATAGCAAGTTATAGTTGCAAACCCATCCACTGAGGCCAGTAGTTCTGCAGTGCAACTTTCTCATGTTCATTAACGTAACACTGATTTCATTAGTTTTGTACACCACTGAACGTCTTTTTCTCCACTTTAAATATTACTCTTTCAGTGGCTTTGTTCTACCATGAGTTTTTCAAAGCAGACAAAGAAGTATCCAACTGTGCTGTTTGTAACGAACATCATAAAACTTCACAGCATGTTTTAGCAGAGAGATATTCTATTGCAATAACAACAGATATTTTAAAATAACTTTTGTCATTTCATTTATGTTTTATTATATGTAAAAAAATTAACAGAAAAAAAATATTCCCCAAAAATATCAGGCAATTTCAGGGAATTCTGAAAAAACTACTGGACACATATACAGAAGAAAAGCCCTTTAGCATTCCCAGGTAGAAAGAGAAGATCTTGATGTTCTTAAGCCACAAAGGGCTGAGAGAGAGAGAACTTTCTGGTGAAGTATCATCACATTTCTGTCTTTTATAGAATTCTTTAAGCCATCTCAGTGGTCATTGTCAGAGATACTATATTGGTCCCTATGGACCTACTGTCTGATGTACAGCAGTCTTTATGTCTTGTGTAGCAGATATATCAATTTAAGCCAAATAGTTTATGTCTTATATTGATAAATAAAGTCTTAAATATCCCTACTATGTCTTTACAGTACACTGCTCAGCTACTTTCCAAACATTTAGCTTTCAGTTCCCTGTCTGACCTTTGTGCTTGCTGAATACAAATTCTTGATACGTTAACTTACTGGCAAAAAATAAGTAAATTAATAATATGTTTTCTTAAGACCTCTGCCAGCTGTGATTTCTATGACCCTAAGGATTAAAAGAATAGATGACTATCTACAGAGACTCTGAATGTCCGTATTTTAATTTCAGATCTTACCGGTCGCAGAATTAACTTACAAAGGTCTCCAGTTGCAATACAGAGATTCCTCATCCATAAAATGCTTTGAAATGGGAAGTGTATGCACAAGCTGTGGATGAGTTAAGACAGGGGCTTATCACTATCATTTTAGCTGTAGCCTGTAAGTGTTTATGTTCATGTTTGTAAAATGAAAGTGGATCTAAAATTTTTCCAAAGGAACAGCACAGCACAGCAAAGGAGGCATGCCTAAATAGAATTTTGAATTGGCATTATTTTATAACTCCTGAGAGGAATTAGAATAGTTTGTTCTAAATTGTACTCTATATTTTACTGTGCATTAATATAGGTTTATTTTATGTTTTAATTATGATATCAGCTAAAGATTTTGAATTTCATGAAGACTTGAAGTATTTTTATATTTCGCTGGTCAGTTGTTAGGAGATGCCAAACCCAGTAACCCGACATATATGAGGTTGCCACAGGTCCATGTTTCCACATTCAGAAAGTAATGAGGTTGAGCATGTGCTCCAATAGACAAACACACACGTGTGCCTACACGCACATGTGTGCACACACACACACACACACAGAGCCAGGACAGCCAGCCTACGCTGTAGCTGGTCTCTGAACCCCAGACCCCATGGTCTCCCCAGTCAGTCATCTGGTTCTCCTGGTCCTTCCAGTAGCCAACAAGCAGATCCTCTAGTTTCTCCAGTATCCAGCCTAGAATTAGGGCACCTCCAATACCTGGCTCCCAAGTCTTTTATCCTGCCCGCCGGATACTCCAGTCTGATGTTTCCTAGTGCTCACACACTGACATAAGCACTCACACCATGTCCCCAGTTGCTGACCCCCAGACACACAGCCCCTCTGACCCATGGTCCCATTCCCCTTGCTGGCATTCAGACACTCACACACACACACACACACGGGCACATAATAGAAAGTCCCTCACCCAGGAAATGAGTTAGAAATGGAGTTTATCAAGAGAGAACAGACTATGCTGCTCAGGTACAGAGCACAGAGCACTGACCAGCAAGTTTTAACATGTGATTGCCCCTTTTTATGCACTTGTTCATGTCTCCACTTTTTCCTCCCCAAACCACCTCAATCCCTCCTTTTCTCCACCCTCAGTTTCTCCCCAAAATATCCCATGACCACTCTTGTTCAGTCTCCCAATGTCATTCCGTGGCACTCCATGATGAACCGCATACCCCTGAGTAGTGACCTCCCCCAGTCTGTGAAGTGCTCCAGAGAGCCACCCTTGCTGACTCCTGGTGCAGGGTGGCCTCTGTTTCCTGGACCCCAGGGTCCCCTGGGGCTCAGGCCCCTGACTGGGGCATCGAGGTGCCCCTGCCTGTCATTGTACTGCTGGACTGCTTCCAATGGGTGTGGAGATAAATCCTTATCATATAAACAATGAAGTTGATAATGCCTACATCCCATAAATATCTCAAATATTTATTAGCATAGAATTTCTAAGTACTGGATCAATTCCACATACTCAAAGGCTTTATTTATATCAAAACCAACCCACATAATTCTGGGTCATATTCTTTAATATTAATCTATGATGAAACAATATATTTAAGTATTTTGAACTAAGCTTGGAAGTTGTAATGAGCTTATGGACAAAAGTTCTATTCCTTGCAATGATTTTAAAAGAACATTACATAATTAGTTGATGATATTAATAATTACTGTTAATATTTTTATATAATGCATATTTTTAAAAGAGTCTTCACCTTATTTTGTTAGATCTGAAACTGTTGGGGTTTTTTTTCTGAAATGTAACTAAAACCTTTTTCAAAATGCTTCTTTGAAAAGCTAATATCGTAGCAACCAACCAAGAGGCCTGTGGGTCTTTTTGTTTTGTGTTTTTTTTAATTACCCTGGCTGGGATCATAGTAAGTAGAGCAGGAAATGTCCCGGGACACAGTTGTTCTCCATTTTTTGTTATTCTGTTTATTTAATTTCATTTCATAGGATAAGATGTCCTTTATGAAACATTCATATTTTGAGGCCTAAGAAAAACTTCACAATTAAAAATGTTTTCTATTTTAACTGTCCTTTAGGTCATTAAATGTCACACCAAGGGAATTTTGCTTGCTTACTTATTTTACTTTTTCTCTTCTGATTTCAATACTTCTAAAATATTTTTATTTCAGTTTAACTACAAGCAGTACAGAATCTGTAGTTTATTGTTATTAATTTGAGATTAATCTTTTACTTATAATCTTCTTAACTAGTATTCCTTTTTTTTGTTATTTGAAGCCCTGTATTTTGGAGCGTATTGGTGGGGTTTTAATACTGAAAAATGGGTTAAATTTTATCTTTTATGTCCATCGTGAATGTCAATGGCAACTACAAGGAATTGTCCCTTAGCTAATGTCAAAGCTATTGAAATCAATGTAAAGAAAAAAGCTCTCACAGGCATGCTGGTTTACACATCACATCATAATTCTACTTTTTTTCTTTACCTTTACACACTCCAGGGAGAATAATTTCTTTGTCCCACAGTGGCAGTTGGAAAGATTATTATAGTGATCTGAGACAGGTTTTTAAAGTTGTGAGGGTTTGATTTTGGCTGGGCATCAGGTGCCCACCAAGCCACTCTATCACTCTCCTCAGTAGGACAAAGGGGAGATAATTTATATGGAAAAAAAATCCTTGTGGGTCAAGATAAAGGCAGTTTAATAAAGCAATAGCAAAAGTCACACAAATGAAAGCAAAGGAAAACAGAAGATATTTTTCTCCACTTCCCATCAACAGGCAATGTTCAGCCACTTCCTGAGAAGCAGGGCTTCAGTACACTTAGTAGTTGCTCTGGAAGTCAAACATTGTAAATAACGAATGCCCCTCCTTCCTTCTCGTTTCTCTTAGCTTTTATTGCTGAGCAGATGTCATATGGTATGGAATATCCCCTCCCAAGATCTTGCCCACCCCCAGCTTACTGGTGAGAGAAGGGAATGTTGGAGAGACAGCCTTGGTGCTGTGCGAGCACTACTCAGCAGCAGCCAAACACTGGTGTGTTATCACCACCTTTCTAGCTACCAATACAAGCACAGTGCTATGAGGGCTGCTATGGGGAAAATTAACTCCATCTCAGCCAGACCCAATACAGGATCTGGAGTTCATGTACACCTAGAAATACATGAAAAATTCTCAAATCTTTGAGGCTTTCAGAATAGCAGACAGGTCTTCCAGAACACATATGTTCATCTATTTTAACTGTTATTAGATCTAAACTGTCATAAAAAAAATCATTCTGTGGATGCTCACCATTTTTAGTATTTCTATTACCACCACTTCAGTAACATCCGTGGAGTAAAACCAATGCATAAAATTTCACAGAAACAGGTCTTAGATCATGTACTTCATTCTAACCTTCTCTACACAGCTGACTTACTCTCAGTACTATTTCTGGTTTTCGTGTCTGTAGGATACTACTTACGAAAATATGTTCACACTGAGAAATACTTTGATAAGCCACTCTCTTTTCTTTCCTTTAATATTAATATCCTGAATCTTATTTAAATTTCTTGGAAATACACAAATTTATGAAACAAAATATCCTAGTTTCATTGCTTCTGAACAGCTATTGTTATTTCATAGTAAATGTTTTAGTCCAACAATATAATTTTTGTTAATTAATTTTGTAAATTAATTCCACACTGAGTCAAATATATACTCCTACACTGAGTATTCTTTTTTCAAAGTCCAAGAGCAAGTTTCCCTGACTCCCTACTTCACAGTACAGTTCCCTACATTTCACAGCATGCCCCCTTCATTCCATTCTGTCTCATATCTAATTGTAATAAGCACATTCTTGCTTGTTTATGATCATTTAACTTGTAAACTCTACAACAGTAACTGGTATTAATTTTCATTAGCTGTGTTTAATTTGTCCCTGTCTACAAACTGTACTATCAAAGAAATACAGGAAACCCTACCCTAACATAACTTTATTCCTGCAGAATCCCAATACAACTTAATCCCTTTTAGACTGTTGAGTTTCACTTCCACATGCAGACGCGTAAGTATAGATGTAGACATCTATGTAAGAACCGGAAGTCTTATCTGCCCATTATGGTCAGTGGAGATCTAATCAACATAGTCAGTGGAGTTCAAGGAAATATTAAGCTGACTAAATGTAGATACCTAATTTAGGTTAAGATAAGTAGCTTTTAGACTCCAGTGGCTGCTGTGACTGGATGTTATGGACTATAATGAAGGTTTAGGCACCTATAAAATAAGTCATAATCTGCATAGTAAAACTGCAGGTTCATAGAACAATTTAGTTTGAAAGGAACTTATGGAGATCCTCTAGTTTAAACACCACCTGAAAACCGTGACAACATGTCAACACTTTAGTTAAGTGTGTAAGGCACTAAATCTCAGTCTTAGTGAACTAATAGGCATAAATAAGGGCAGAGGTTTCCTATGTTTGTAGGTTTTGTTTTCAGAAGTTTATAAATTCTGTTAACATATCTGCATGATCTCTTAAGTACTTTATATAGTCCAATTCTGAAGGCATTCAAGGACACTATAATCTTTGCATTGACTGAATGCAGAAGATATACATATGAATGAAGTAGGTTAAATCTTACTGCTGTTATTATTCTCATATATTATGGACAGATATTTAAGGAGCAGTTTATCTTATCTTCCAGTAAAATCAAATAATTCTCTATCTGATACGTTATGTAGAATTTTAACATATAAATTGTCAAAGTCCTGCAACAGATAAAGGTATTTTCTCCATTCTCGCTTCATGAAACAAGTTTCAGTCACTTACTTTAGTACTACCCTTTCAAGAATGAATACACCAATTTTGATTACTATCACCTGTAAGATCTTTCTTTCTCTGTCACAAGTATTAAAAATGACAATCTGTGTGAAGACAAAATGAAAAAGGAAAAAAGGTGTTTCTTACTTGCCCATTTATGCTTGAATTTGTCATATACTTGGATATTGTAATATATTAGCTTGTTATCATTCACTCTTTCATAGTTAAGCTTCCACAGTTCAGCATCATATTGAGACAATGTTACAGTATCTCTTACATATGATGCCATAGTACATAGTTCAATACCCTAAACAGATTTAGAGATGGATCTGTAGTACTTTTTAAAATGGCTTAAAAATCCATTAGTTCTACAAATAAGGGAAGGGTTCTTATAAAGCTCATGGAATACAGACAATATGAGGCTGATGTCTTTAAATACATGACCATTTTTGTCATATATTGATACACTGTGTCTTCTTTTGTATGGAAGGATTTGCTGCCTATCAACTCCACTGATCATAATACACTTCTGTGGATCTTTTTTGCATCTAATAAAATCTTTTCCCTACCACATTCATTAAAAAAAAAAAACCAACCAAAACTAAACTTATTTTGAATATAGGCCTAGTGATTTCTGTGTGACAAACTCACACTGTCTTAAGCTAGCTATTTATATACATCAGTTTTGCTCCACTCTAAAATAATCACCACTGATTCACAGAAGTATATATATATATAATCCAATACTAAACCAACAGTAATTCATATTTTCTGAATTATCCAGATAAATAAAACTATGGAAAAAAATAATAGTGATTTACTCATGACTATGTAACTTTCAGAACAAGAAACATTAAGGTAAAAAATGTTGAGGTTATTGCAAAAATAAATCTAGAGTTTTTAAACACAAAACTGCTTATTTATGAATTTCTGTTATTCTCAGGACAGCTTTATTCTGGGACTGAATTTCTTGAGGTCAGTCACAAGAATTTAATTATATAAAATTGTAAGTAAAAATTTTTACTCTTAAGTGATATAGGATTTTTTTGATCTCATCTGGAGATCAGATTTCCTATGGTCTATAATTTGTCAAGAGTAAAAAGAAGGCTAATTATAATCATGGTATTGAAACTGTGATGGTAAAAGAAAGAGACAGAAAATAACGTGCAATTCAGTCCTAAAGGACCATTCCTGAGATGCCAGCATAAAAATTCTATCTTCCCCAATAAATTTTCTGTGCACAGAATAAGATAGACTATTATCCCTAATGATTAATTTCTTACTGTAGTCCGCAGATTAAAAGACATGGAAGATGAGATAGGATTGATAAGTCATTCTGTCTGGTTAGTAAAAATTTTATGTGTATTTGCATATCTAAAAATATGATCCCATCACTGCAAGACTATGACAAAAACTTCAGTTTTAATTCTCAGGGGAATCTGTTACCAGAAACCTGGAAAATTCAGGGACAGTTGTGATGAAGGTCAAGTTTGATATGACAGACTTTCAGGTCAAAGCATTTCATATGGCCTTAATTCACCAGATCAACTCCAAGTAATGCTATAAACAAGGCTACTTCAAAGATCTGATACTGTTCTGCACTGCCTGTATAGAAAATAACCCACAAAATACCAAAAGTACTGCTCTGTGGATGTGGCCTATCAAGCACGGTATTTTCTTTTTCCCATAATATTTACTGATGAAGAAAAAAGGGCATTTTAAAGGATTAATTATTATCTGAAATTGTATTCTTGTAGTCCAAGAAATATGTCATTGCTATGAATAATAAAAGATATAGGCTTTTGCCATCATTGAAGCCTGAAGAATTGTTTGGACTTGTCTTGGCCTGAGCTGACTTTAGCTTGTCATAACAACTGTTTAATGGTTGGATAATGATTGACTATCTTGGGGGTTTGGTTATCTTCCTGAATATCATACAAGATAAAAATTTAACAACTTTGTGTAGGGGATCAGTGAAGAAAGATCAAGTAAGCAGTATGCATTTGCAAACATATGAAAGTAACCCTGAGCAGAACAAATACAGAGAAGGAAGAAATCCCTCTCCCTCAAACCTTTATCCTCCCAGTGAAGAACCTCTGGCATTGCCAACTCTTCGCAACCCCTTATATCCATCTGGAGTAAGGTGGGAGCCATCAACTTAGACAGGCAGTGGAAGGTTGAATATAGCATCAGAGAAAAAAGGTAGATAGAGAAAAAGGGTTGCTTATAAATGACAGTGATAAACTTTGTTGAAGGGGACATTAGTTCATTAATTGGATAATTCAGACTGTATTAGTATCATTGTAATAGGACTAATAATCACTGTATTGTTATATTTTAACTAGTTGTTTGATGATTGTTCAAGCATTAATTAGATTAAGTTCCTGAATATACATATAAGGCAGTCCCTTTTTACCTGGAGTATAATTTTGAATACAATGTGGTATTTGGGAAATGTAAGCACTATGTTAATGCTGAACATTACCATTTGGCACACGGATTTACCTCAGGTAGGACCTTTACCCAATAAGATTTTGCCTATGAGTCTGTCAATGTTCTCTCTTCTTTTGATCCAGAGCTATGTCAGACGTTTATTTATCACTAAGCATTCAAGTCAGAAATATATTTATCTAAAAATATCATCATGACAATAATGCCCTCACCACCCCATCCTTAAAGCATATTTTTTGTACAGATGGCTTATCCTATTAGCCTTCTCTTTGTATTATTTTGTCCTGGTGTACATGGTCAAAATGTGTTACACAAAGGGAAAACAATTTTGCAATAGATATATTCCTGAGTTTGTATGCACTTTGTTAAACACACTCATACATTATAGAAAGATGAAAACAAATGAGTTTTCACCATAACCTAGACTCTGGTGTTTTTTCTTGGTGTGCCATATAAACCAGTGTTTTTCTTCTGTCGCTGAGTTCAATGTAAGGACTATGCTATTTAGCCAGAGTTTCTTCAATTATTGAAATACTTTTATGACGGAGTCTGTGGTTCCATTGTGCCTGTGTATTATATGTAAGTTGATTTGCATGAGTTTAATTTTGGTCCAAATTTGGATCATTTTTCATAAAACTATAGGGTCACAGGAGTGGAAAGATAAAATGATAGAAGCCCCCCAGCTTAGTGGTTGGTTGCTTGTTTTCTCCAAGTTTTATGAAAACATTATTCAGAATGATTTGATTTGAAGTTCTTTCTGAATACTCAGAGCTTACTGATCCTGTTCTCTTCTCTTTTGCATTCTCCAGGGGTGTTTTATGAATGCTTTTGTAATGGACAAGGTGGCAAAAATCTTTTTAATGAACAGTGTTCTTTGATTCTGTTAGTCTTACAATTTGTGGCTATAAATATGTTTGCTTCTCTCTGGAGACTCAACATTCAGTATTAAATTAATGAAGACTAAAGACTGCTACTGATGAAAATAATTATTGCTTATTTAAAAAAATATGCAAGTAAGTAGTCATTAACTTCTATAGAATTTTTCCATAATTCATTACATTTATTGATGTTGGGGTCTTTTTAAATAGGTGCTTTTAGCACTCAGAGGATTGACCCTTTATTTATTATTAAAATCAGCATATAATTTCTCAGAAGTGGAACTAAATCGTTTGTATTGTTTGAGTTGTTTGCAGTTTCAAATTCCTGTGGAAAAAAATATATTTATATCAAATTCTGGGAAAAGAACAATAATTTCACACAGTTTTGAACTGTTTTTCTGTATCCAAGGTCAGCTTGTTATCTATTATGCTGCTTTAACCTTAAAATGATAACTGTTCACCTTCATATTAATGGTTCCTGTTTCTTGTGAGAATTAAGAAGCAAACAGTGGATAGCTGCAATGCTTCTACTGTTGTTCATAGTTTCCCAGAGCTTCAGGGTGAGAAAATAGATGACAGTATTGCCTACATTGTTCAGACCTTTGTTTTCAGCACGGAAACTGAAATATTTGAATTTACTGACTCTTAAGCAGAAAGAAAGAAAATAATTTAAATGTATATTGAGAAGGACAACAAAGCTAGACCCTGGAGAAGAACTAAAAAAAAAACCAAACCCAAACCAAAAAGAACTCTAGTTACAGCTACCTGATACAGCCGGTATTACACACTGATAAAGTTTGTTGAGAAATGGAAAAGAGAAACCTAGACGTTAAATCATGATTTTTTTATCTCTTTTCACTAATTAACTCTTAAACTGGTGGGCTGTATTAAAGACACTGTATATATATATATATGTGTATATACATATATAAAGGTTATAAATTATATTGCAGGAGTGTTTTAAAGAGAAAATGACAGAAGGAAAGAAAAGAAAGGAAGAATATCCTGGTACTTAGAAAAAGAAAGGAAACAAAAAGGAAAAGAAGTGGATGTGGATAATATGAACTGATAAGTCTGAATCATAGAATCATAGAATCATTTGGGTTGGAATGCATCCTTAAGATCATTGAGTGCGACAGTTAACCCAGCACTGCCAAGTCCACCACTAAACCATGTCCCTAAGCACCACATCTACAAGTCTTCTAAATACCTCCGGGGATGGTGACTCAACCACTTCCTTGGGCAGCCTGTTCGAACACTTGACAATGCTTTCAGTGAAGATATTTTTCCTTGGGAAAGATCTTGTAGGAAAGGTTGTGAGGGAAAGAACCAAGTGAATTATGTATATTAACTTTCAGAGGAGCATAGAATTTTTAATAAAACTCACCCACATTAGCTGAAAAGCTTAATCTGTTTCACTGTTAGATGGTTGTAGTAAACATGTTAAAGGACACAGGTACATGGAAACTTAGAGAAAACTAGAGAAGGAGAGAAGGTAAAAAATATCCATGTTTGAATTGTTACCCAGGCATCAGTTAAGAGTTTTTAAATCTCACAGTCATCTGAAAGATGTCCTTTGTAACCATTTCTCCTGTAATGCAGAACTTTGTTGTTTTCATTTTCTTCAGTTCAAAGACAGGAAAGGTAACATCAGCTCCCCTGCAGCTTAAGGAGAGTGCCTAAGTGGACTGAATGATCTAGGACGGAATAATTTACCTCATATCACACAGAGGTTACACATTTACACAAGCACTAGAACTTGGGATTTCTTAGCTCTGTATTACAGTGCAGGTTACTGCACCATTCTTGATCTCTAGTATATCTTCTGATGAAACGTATCTATCTGAGTCAATGTGTTCACTATTCAAAATACATATTTAGTCTACTTCACCAGCCATAGCTGAAAATGACCCACGTAGAATATCAAAGAGCAACTATTCAAGAAGCACAACGGAAGTGTGCTGTAAATTCAGTCCTTAAATTGGTGGCTGGTTTTCAACTAAGGTATACTTACAGAATGGGTAACTTATGGAATAATTTTCTTGAATTGGAGTTTGCATCTTTTTATTTTTAATAGAGCTGAGATTTTTTGTGTAACTTTTGTTTAAAGAAGAATGAGTCTTTTGAAATCGTTACTGTTTACAATGTGACATTTTTAGAACGTTTCAGGGTTTATTCCTTGATGCAAACTTTTGCTCAGTAACATAGAATACTAAAAATTCAGAATTATGAAATTGGAATGAAATATTTTCCTTTAAGAAAATAACACTTCTTACCTGGACCTGAAAGAACTACTGATTTTCTTTCTTCCTTTCTTTCTTTCTTTCTCTCTTTCTTTCTTTCTTTCTTTCTTTCTTTCTTTCTTTCTTTCTTTCTTTCTTTCTTTCTTTCTTTCTTTCTTTCTTTTTTTCCAGAACAGTAAATATTTATTTATTGGAAGATTTAATTGCCAATAAATATCTTGTTGAATGTCAAGCTCTGATGACCAAATACCTGATCAACAGTAACCTAAACATTATTTGAAAAACCTCTGTTAGATAATGTATTTTTCTCTTATCTATGTTATAGGTCATAGAGTAGGCCAGACATTAGCACACATGTGCAGGTCTTGAATTCATTTCAGCAGAGGGCAAGAGAGAAACTTAACATTTATGCTGCTTTGTTACAAGTGATAGAATACATTGGCCTTTGAAAAAGAAATTACAGAAAAAAGATGCTGTTTGGCTGACAGTATACTACTGAACTTTGAGTACGAGCTAATTTGAACTATTTAATGACACAATATTTAGATTTTTATTCTTCACTTAAATTTTGAAGTTGCATTAATTGCCATGTCCTTTACATACTTAATTGCCCTCTCCCTGCACCTAGATAATTGGAAGTTTAATTATGATATTTAATATGTTGAAGGCTAGATTTGGAACTGAAAATAAGTAGCAGTAAATAACATCATAAATATTTTTTGACCTTTTCTCTGTGCTTTTAAAAATATTTAATCAAATATCAAGCTTAGTGTATTGGATGCATTGTTATTACATCTGTCTGGGAAAGATATCCCTTTACAGGTTAACATTAAAGATGTCTTCCAACGTTTGATTTAACATTTGTTAAGTTTTGCTTTTTTAAAAAATAAATTATTTCTACTCAGTATTAATGATCTGCAATAGTTATTGGCATAATGAAAAGTAGATTTTTCAGTAAAATAATTTTAAATTATATTTATAGTAAATGGAATAGGTTTTTTGCATTTAATAAAACAGGCTAATTTTTTTTTCAGCTGCAATCGTCACTTGACTGGAATAGTTTCCAAACTTCTTTGATTTTTAGCACAGTAAATGTTTCATCTGTAAAATTAAAAAAAAGCTTTTTGAAGTTTGTGCTTTACATATTTTGTTTAGTTATATTATTTTCTTCAGCCTAGCATAAACACATTGTTCCTACACTAACATCTTTTTAGTATCCCAAATTTAAATTTTTTCCCCCTATTGTCAAAGTTATTAATCGTAATATATGGAGACTTAAGTTCCAGGCTGCAAATGTGACAGGCAGGTAGCTACCTACAGGGCTGAAAAGTGAACCAGTAAATTGCAAGTGAAAATTCTACTTTTCCCAAAGGGCAATGATGCTGAAATTTACTTTGTAATGTATGTTTGAACACCACAGGAAGTTATTTACTTTGATGGTCACTTTTCATTTAACTAATGCTACTGTAAACACATTGATTCCAGGAAAGCTAATTCTGATTTGCATCATTTTACAAAAGATAGCAAACAAGCAGTTTTACAAAGCCAATGACCTAATGTTGTGAAAAGGTTTTCTTATATTCTGATTTTTATTCTATAGTTTCATTCTCCCTCTCAGCTCTTTCATTCATTCCTCATTTCTTCAGTTTTTTTTTTATTTTTTGGAGAACCAATTTTAATATGCTTTCTTCTTATGCTGACATTGTTATGATTCACTAATACCAAAAAAAATTGAGATAATCTTTTCTGCCCTGTAGTCCTGACTTTGACCTTTAAGAGATAGAAGTCTTTCAAGTAATAATTAGAGGCTATGTTATAAACCTTTCACTCATGCTAGGACGAGTGGCTGCTCGGTGGAGTGAATAGTGTAATTATACAAATCACTGCTCACAAATGTTCAAACAGTGATTTGCAGCCTGGTTTCCCTGTACATACATTATGGAAGATATACTACAATGTTAATATTTTCATTTCTATTTGATTTATATTCAGATTTCTTGAACTGCTATTTTTGTTTTGCTTTTCCAGTGCTGCTGAATGCCAGTTCCTCAGTGTGGAAGAATGATTTCTATGCTAGATTTCTCACTATTTGCTCTAGAGCTGGCAAATTTTGATTAAAAACTGTAACACACTAATTAGCTCTTTGATATGTGGTATTTAACCTTTGTGTACAATGAATAAATTATTGTCCTTTTAATGATTTTTTTTCCCCTAGAGTTCTGTTCTTTGCCAGTAGCGAAGTTACCTCCCTCATTCTTTGTCATCCTGGTGAAGGAGGTAATGGTCCCATACACCAACCACTACAACTACCCAAAAATTATTCAAAGTGTTTTATTGCCTCCTTTCAGAGGGCTCTTCAGATAAAACACCATTTTCTCCTGCCTCACTGGTGTATCTCAGTGAAAGCTGCCTTGCTGTGTGCAGTCAGGCCGCAGCGGGGGCCAGCAGCAACCTGGAGTTGAGGGCTGGGAGCGACAGGTGCTGCCCCAGGCCTGACAGAGCAGGGCCTGCAGCCAGGGCCCATCCCACCGCCCCGGCCAGCAGCGGGGCACCGGGGGCACCAGGGCAGCCCCAGCCCCGGGCACTGGGCACAACCCTGGGGACAGGCTGGGATGTTGGCTCACGGGCTGTCTGGGGTGTAGGGGGGCTGCAGCTCAGGTTGGGCCCATGGTGGAGCACAGCTGAAAGCAGCCCCTGGGGAACCAGGATGGGCTGGGGTGGGGTCGGCCCTAGCTCTGGCCACCTGGCAACACTGCCAGGGGGCCCTGCAGGAAAGGGCCGTCCTCCATGGCCCCCCGTCTCTGATCCAGCCCAGAGGCTCAGAAGCCAAACTCTCATGCTAGGGGATACACTTATGCCCTGATACATGACTTTACTTACATGCAGGTAGCACCGTCTAATACGGTAAAAATACTTTACATCTACTTGTTTGTCCTGTTAGCACTCTTCAGCGCAAGTACAGACTTGCGGGGACCACTGTCTAGTTTGTCCTACACACTAAATACTCATCTTTGAAGTATTACATACAACTTGTTAACCTTTCACAAATATGATTTAAAAAAATAAAACAAAGAATCCCACCTAACTGCAACAAAAATTTTAATCCTGTTTTGTCATATAAACTCAATACCCTTTCAGATATAGCTTGTGCTGGGCAACCGAAAACTATTCAAGACATAAAACAGTTTTTCCCAATAGAGAAGGCAGGTTTTGAGGAACAGGCAAAAACATGGCTGGGATGGGGTTAAACATGAAGGTAATGTTGATTATAACAAAATGAAATGCATTGGGTTTTTATTACTATGTTAACAGGAAAGTTCTGAAAAATACTGACCATCCTTTAATTAAACTAAGGGCATGAAGGACTGGTCAGCTGAAAAATATTACTGAACTTCATTCATGAATTTTACTTACATTTTCCGAGGTAATGTCTAAACTTTTCAGTTATCCTTAATCTTCTGCTTTTCTCACTACTCAACCTGCTTTCCTAATTAGCTGCTATTAGTATCTTTGACTGCAAATAAAACATCCTAATCAAACAACATACTTTTATTTACCCACAGTCATAATAGAAAGCCCAGCATTATAACCAAACAGACAAACCAAAGATTTGACTATTTTTTGAGAGTTCAGCAGCCATGCCCTCTCATTATGCCTTTATTAATCAAAACATTAATGTTTCAGTAAACATCACTTTTGCCTGCCATAGTTATCTATTGCACATTTAACGTACAAAGGTATAGTTTATATAACAAAACTGCATTTGGTAATATATAAATCATCACATTGTTTGTTATTGCTCTTTGGAATGAAGCGACCTTAGTTTTACAATCTGTTATTCACAGAAATTTTCCCAGAAGGAATATTCAAGCATCCTAAAGTTTCAAAGCTTTGTAAACATCTTTCGACACTCGCTGCCTTGTAATGCCATTTATGTATTTCAATGATAGTCAGTGCTCTTCAGAAATAAATGAAGTATTCTGGGAAACACATGAAAAAAAGAAAAGCTCTTCACAACAATTATTCCATGTAAACACATTAGAAATGATTTCTGTATCCTTTTGGTATTTAACAAATGACATACTTGACTAATAGGAGCTCCCTGCTGCTGAGACATTTCGACTGGTAATGGGTGTAAGCCTTCACGTCCCACTGCCCTTCTGCAACACCTGCACTGTTCTGCAGCACAGTTGGAGAAGTCACGGTGGAAACGGTTGCCATTCACAATAGGTCTCCCTCCAGCCCTGATGGAGTAGCAGTATTAAACACCAGCCAGGCAGGCTGGCAGCAAAGTCTTGTGGCTTTTTTTTTTTTTCTCCTTAAATTGGTTGGAAACAGAAGTGCTGAGGTACTAACAGACTGACTCCTGTTCTTACCTCTGCCATCGAGTGGTTCCAAAGAACGTTTATCAATATGGTGATAGGCACTTTATATATATATAAAAATATAGAATATAAATATAAATATGTTATACAACACCATAAAGTCATGCTCAGAAGATCTGGGTGGAGGTTTCTACAAATAATGGATATTTCTTCTGATAGAAATTTCTTCATGTCATCTTGCTTATGGAATACGTGGACATGGGTCCATTTGGGCATCAAAATCAGAAGCAGGGATGATTGAAACTCTTTTACTTAACTGAATATTTGTTTTATTCTAAATAATGTAACACACCTACTTCTTACAAAATACTTCTTGTAAGTTCTTTTCAAAGGTCAATAACTTCTAGTCATTTTTGTTGGAGGAAAAAAGACTGAGGTCAATAGTCATATCCCTCAAATTTGGCCACATAAAAGCAGTTCATGTAGTGCAAACTACCTGTCTGGATTTACTCTGCCATCTTACTAAATGACAGGTTCTAGGGCAATTCATCCCTGTCCGTTAGCTATAGGTGGAACATCAATGATAAGCTCAGCCTGGATGTCTCATTGTTAGTTTTATAAAATGAATTTCACAAAAACTTACAGAAAACCACTAGCAGATGTACAAACTTTACTGATCCTCTAGCACATTTCCATGATTTCACTGACCTATTTCAATTAAAAGTAAATAAGGAAAAAAAAGCTTGAAATTAAATGATCAAATTTTTAACTTAAAAAAAATTAAATATATTTATGGTAAAAAGTTTTAGAAAGATAAAACTTGGATTATGTCACTGGGTGCCTTTTTCTTTTAAAACTTTTTAACTGGTTACTGAGTGGTTCACAGAGCTTTTAGGATGGCACAGGAAAGCACTGGATTTCCTAGTGTGGGAACAACTATGAAACACTGTGTTAATGACACTTAAAGTTGCTTCCCCTAGTGTTATATCTTAGGCAGGGCTATGTATTAAAATGTCAGGAAAAATTTGACTCCCTCTTCTCTGTTCTCCACTTATTCATTGCATATATTTCAGAGGAACTTGCATATCCTTAGACAGAAAAAATAAAGCTTCTGGCATGCAATAAACAAAGCGTTCTTACTGTAAGCTATATTTTTAAAAGTTCATTTAAAATACACTGTTTCTTTAGGAATTCTTTTTTTGGTTGATGGGCTTCTACCAAACTGTATCATTTGAGTGGTTCATGGCTGAAAATTCGTCAAAATAATAGAATTAACATCTGAATGAAAGATGAAGGCTGCTGGATAATGTGAGGCCCAGTAGATGACTACCTTTTATCTATTTCTGTCATCAACAGCATTATGTTAATGTTCTGCATCTAACATGAGGGCTTTACATTTTAAAAAATCAAGGTTAGAGAACTAGTCTCCTAAATGTAATTGAAGGTTTAAGTGCAGTCAGTTCAACCACTCCTTCACATAAATACGTAGGTATGAAACAATGTTTGTGATGCAAATTCTGCAATACCAGAGGAAAATGATGTGCTTGTAAGTGTCCTAATCAGCATTTCCTTCATGCAAACAATTTAGGCCATTCTCAAATGTATAACCAGTAAATCTTTATAGCAAATGATCAGAAGCTTAAAGAATATTAATAAAAAAATCAGTTTATGCATCTCCTACATTAAAATTATTCTGCGTCGGAAATATTAAAATAAATTTAACAAAACCCAAATAACAAAATTCATTAGAAAAACATATTGAAAGAGTGCAAAATCTACATTAACTAAGTTAATGTCTCATTTTGTCATTCCATTGAAGATATAAGTTGGTATACCAAATTTTTACTCATTAGGTTATTTGGTTATGTTAGTACAATTCTGAAGAAGAACATTAATTAATCATTCTGAAAGCGGAGAGATAATTTTATTGTTTATTTTTAATCTGCTTAATTCAACAACATACAGTGAAAGGCATATGAAATTTAATACAAAAGTGATTTGGCATCATATCCAAATTTTCCCATATTTTGTTAGAATTGTCATTATAAGAATCAGTGTAAACTAACAAGGAGGCTGAAGGAACTGTGTCTGTTCAGCCTGGAACACACAAGGCTGAGACAGGATCTTTTTGTTTTTTATTGTTGTCTGCAGCTATCTAATAGAAGGGTACAGAGAAGATGAAGTGAGGCTCTTCTCAAGCGTGCACAGTGACAGGACAAGAGGCAACAAATACCAGTCAGAACACAGACAATTACAGACAGGTATTAGGAATCCCTTTGTCACCATGGGAGTGGTCAAACACTGGAACAGGTTGCCCAGAGAGCTTGTGGAGCCTCCATCCTTGGAGATATCAAAACACAGATGGACACGGCTCTGAGCAGGCTGCTTTAATTGGGGTCAGCTTTGAGCAATGGGTTGGATAAAATGACCTCTGAAGATCTACTCTAACTTAAATTATTCTACGGTTCTAAAATTTTCAGTTTTAATACTTTTATTTTTAATCTCAATTAAAGGTAAATTTACATAAACTTGAATCTGTTTAGCTATACCAGTGGCCACTAGTGTTCTGGGCTTTTTAGAACAAGGAGGACTTATAAATAAGTACAGTCACATTTTTTGATTCAAATACTTTTCAGAATGGAGATGGTTGTTATTCAATTCATGAATAGAAGTAAAACAGCAGCGTCTGCCCAGACATGCTTCTAAATCTGTATTTAGGTACATGAAGAAAGACTATTTTCAAATTTAAAGCTAATTTTTAAAAACTGTAAGTAACTAACAGCCTTCACTAGGTCAAATTTATCAGGATTGCAGTGAGGTTAGATGTAACCTTGAAAATTTAATAGATATGTCACTCTTCACACATAAACTCTCTTTCTGCCTTTGTTACATAGAAGTATCTTGTAATTTGCTGCAGTAACTTACACCACAAACCAGAGATACAATGATATCACATTCTGTCTCATAATTTCTAAGCTAAATACTGCAGCCATTATATTGCAAGGAGAAAATACATTAGACTGTCACTAAATGCTGTTTTGCACATGAAAAGAATGATATAAGGACCAGCCAGACATCATTGTTATTAAAAAACTATCAGTGATACCCAAATCCTGCATTGAGGTAATCAGTAAAAAGCACAGTGAAATGAAGATAGGAACATTCGTAATGCAGTCATTTGATTTTTTTAACAATAACTCTAAAAATAAAAGTTTATCACAATACGAATTCTGTAAATACTGTACCATATATAATTAATCTATTAATTTTATAATGTTATGGTTATTTAACAGAGAATCATTGCCCAGACTTTTCATTAGGGAAAATATATAATCTAGTGATCCATACATCAAAAGCACAGTCTGCTCATTCCTGTCATATATACATATATATGTTATATATATAGTAAAAAAAGGATGTTAAAATATTGTTACTCTTCTGGCTTTAACAAAATTGCTATGAAATATGAGATAAGGGAGAAATTTTACCTTGTTGCCACATTTACTTGAACATTTCTAAGCTTTCCAAATTATGGCTAATTTTGCCACTCTAGAAATACCACAGTGTAATGAAATATTTAGTTCAAATAAACCAACAAAAGGTAGCCAAAATGCACATTTACTTCAAATTGCATCAGATTTATTTGATTAACTTTTTCTCTGTTGGAGCTCATAAATAATTAAATTTGCTATGTCATTTTTGCACCATCTGTGTAATTATAGTCTTTATATTTGCATGAGCTGATTGTGAGGAAAATAATTTTAGTTTCTGATTGAACTGGGTTTACAAATGCAGAATGCATTTAATATATAGTATATTCAGTATAGTGATTGTGCCTTTTTTTTTTTTTTTCATTTACAATTATTTCTGAAAATCAACATACAAAGATACAAGAAGCAAGGACTGACAGGTAAAAAAGGAGAGTGAGAAGTGAAAATGGGTAGGGAAGTGAGATTCCAAATTCTTGCACAATTTTTAATTTGCAACTATCTCCAATTGCATTGGACATTTTGTTAACAACATTCCTTGAAAATTAATATTTTTTTTAATTATTTAGCAAGGTGCAGGGTAAATAGAAAGAGACTTCAAGAGGAGTTAAATAGAACTTAGGACTTGCAGTTTGGGACTTTTTCTCAAAAATCAGAAAAAACTTAAGTTTTTTTCAGAACTATTGTATCTGGTTTATGCAGGAAGGTTTTGGTAGCATGGGGTGGGTAGAGTGGAAGGTGTGAAAACACCAGAAGCTGCCCCCATGTCGGACACAGCCAGATTCAGCCAGCTCCAGGATGGACCTACTGTTGGCCAAAGCTGAGCCAGTCAATTATGTTGACTGCCCCTTTTTGATAGCAATTTAACAAAGGGTAAAAAAGGCTGTACAACAGCACCTGGGAAAAAGGAGTGAGAATATGTGAGAGAGACAACTATGGAGACACCAAAGTCAGTAAAGAAGGAGGGGGAGGAGGTGCTCCAGGCACCAGTGTGGAGAGGACTAAGGTGATACAGGTTGTTCCCTCCATGGTGGAGCAGATATCCACCCTGCAGCCCATGGAGGGTCCCATATTGGAAGAAGTGGATATGCCCCGATGGAAGCTGCAGCCTATGGAGAGCCCATGCTGGAGCAGGCTTCTAGCAGGAGCAGTGGGCCATGGAGAGGAACCCGCAAAGAAGCAGGTTTTCTGGCAGGACCTGTGACCTCATGGAGGACCAATAATGGAGCAGTCTGTTCCTGAAGGGCTGCACCCCATGGAAAGGACCGATGCTGAATCAGTTCTTGAAAAACTGCAGTCCCATGTGAAGGACCCACACTGGAGAATTTCATGAAGGACTGTATGCTGTGGAAGGGAGTCTACACTGGAGTAACAGAAAAGAAGAGAAGGAGGAGGAAGGAATGGCACAAAGTGTTATGGATTGATCACAATCCCTCTTCACCATCCCTTTGCGCTGCTGAAGGGGAGAAGATAGAAGAGTTTGGAGTGAGGTTGAGCCTGGGAAGAAGGGAAGGGTGGGGGGAAAGTTGTTTTTACATTTGCTATTTCTCAGTAACCTACTCTGTTTAATTGGCAATAAATTAATTTCCCCAAGTCAAGTCTGGTTTGCCCGTGATGGTAACTGGTAAGTGATCTCCTTGTCCTTATGTTGACCTACAAGTTCTTTGTTGTATTTTCTCTCTGTCCTGTTGAGGAGGGGGAGTGATAGAACAATTTCATGGGCACCTGGCAGCCACCCAAGGTCAACCCACTACAACTACGTACTAGTTCTATTTTGCATGCTTTCCAGTAAAGATGTTAATTTTTAATAAAAAAGTAAGAACTTTACTAATAGCTAGGAAAAATAATGGCAACTTTCTTCTGGCAACCACTAGGCTACAGAAAAACATGACTTTAGCCTTAAGCTTAATTTGAACATATTCTATCCAAATAAAACAGCAGAAGGAAGAAACTTTTTGCTACTAATCTGAAAGCCAATAAATGAGTAAATTAGGAGTCATTAAAAGAAGAAAGAAATCCTAACTTTTTATCTGTTGGTCTAGTGAAACATAATTCATAGCCTCTCTGAAACTGTTACAACTACTGAAAGAACAAAGCACACCACTTCACAGCATGGTTCAATATGCTGGCAATGGTCACAGTGATAGCAATGTGGAAAATAGTGTGGAAGATGAGATGAAAAAGCTGCAGTTCTAAATCACATAGATCACAATAAAATTTAGAGCAATTCCAAATGTAGCACAGAATCCTAAACACAGTTTTAGCAGAACTGGCTTATAATATATTCTCTTTGGAGCACTGTGTTCGTAATCACTGTCAGTACTTTACTTTCCACTGCTGACTTGTCTTAATCCTTTATTCATGACTTTCTTTAGTTTTGGATATTCCTGTGATTACAAGTTGCGTTACAAATCACAGCTGCTTATTTTTCATGCCTTCTTTCCCACATTTTGAGACTATTTTCATTCTCTTCACAGTACTAAATGTGGAATACCTCAGTCTGGAGTCTCTATACTTTCAGCCAAAATAATTCACAAGATAGTAAAGGTTAATTTCTCTCTGAAAAGACTGTTTCACTTATGTCCTCAAGACATTTAGAGAATTCCTTATTTTTTCAGGTACTGTTGTTTATAGAAGTCAGGTGACTTAAGTAATGAGCAGCCAATCAGGAAATTTCAGCAAAGCAGCAGCCGACACGTGAAAAGTCAAAGTGCAATTAAGGGAAATTTAGAGGGGTAGTTTCATAAAGAATTTGGATAAAGGTCACACATACAAAATAAGTTAAAGGGTGCATGTGTTGAAGAATGAAATCACTGAAAAAATTGCCAACTGAGTTAAGAGCTCTTCTTCAGTCCTTCGTAGGCCAATGGAACAATAAACAGTAACTTAAGAGCAGCTTGTGACTTGCACATGAGGAACAGCACACAAAGATAAGTATGTGTATATGTATGTACTGTCTGAAAGGATTGTTCTAGTACACCTAGGAACATTGTGATCATACAGCATTTCATTTAAGATGGTCATACTGACAGAGCTTTGGCTGTGGTAGGTTTTATGGTCCAATAGCTGGGGGATTTAAAAGTTGAAACCCGTTAGGTATATTATTATCATTTTGATTCCTCACCGACTCTTCAATGATGCATGTTTCCACATCTGTAACTACCACATGCAGGTTTCTTATCATTTACATAGAAATTGAAGCTGAACAGCATCTAAGTAGGAGTGTTATGAGATATTTCTTGTTTTATTTGTATCACAGCTGTTTAATGACTTGTGTTATTTTCTTATTTTACATAGATGATGTAGTTCTGCTTTCTTTATCTCCACTAGATCTGCAATGATCTCTGAAAGCTTTTCTTCTAAGCTTATCACTTAGATTCACTGAGAATTATGAGAATACCAAAGTTACTGTCTTTAACTTTTCTAGAATTAGTCACGCATATGCCTTACTCAGCAATAGGGTGCAAATCAGTGTCTGTGGAAAAGGGACATTAACCAAAGTAAACAGATATTACTTTTAATTGTGTCAGAGAATACATGCCCCTCCATTTAAGGAGTGGATAACTTCATAACCTTGCCATTTCCGTTATTTATAATGTTTCCTTTTGCATGTTCTACAGGCATAGAGAAAACACTAAGGTGATGGTTTTTTTAATCTTTACTTTAATTTCTATAGCCGTATTTAATACTACATGCTCCCACCTTCTGGTTTTGTGTTTAACACTATTTATTTAACTAACATGGAGCAATTGCAATTTGAAAAATGAAATTAGTTTTCTATGTTATCATGTTGTCCTGTTTTTGGCTGGAATAGAGTTAATTTTCTTCTCAAAAGCTAGTTCTGTGCTGTGTTTTGAATTTGGTGTGGGATCAGTGTAGCTGGGGACTTTTCGGTTTTTCAGGTCTTGCCGGCAAGAGGGCTCAACAACCACAAGAAACTGGGAGGTGACACAGCCAGGACAGCTGACCTGAACTAGCCACAGGGATATTCCATACCATGGGATGTCATGCTTGGTATATAAACTGGGGGGAGTTGGCTGGGGTCTGCCACGTGCTGCTCGGGGACTGGCTGGGCATCACTCAGCAGGCGGTGAGCAGTTACGTTGTGCGTCACTTGTTTTCTTTTCTCCCTTGCCTTTGGATTTCATTCCTCTCCCCTTCTCCCTCCTTTTCATTATAACTGTCATTATTCCTATTATTGTTCTTCTGTTTTTATTTTATCTCAGTTGTTCAACTGTTCTTATCTCAACCCTGGAGTTTTACATTCCTATGAAATTCTCCTCCCCGCCCCTGGGTGATGGGGGGAGTAAGCGAGCGGCTGCGTGGCACTTCTTGCTTGGCACTGAATTACCAGCTGGGGTTAAACCACAACATATGTACTCATATTGGTACCAACTCAGAAATTGGTACTATTTTAAGATGCAAAATATAGTTATTAAAATAAAATATTACCCAAATGACTTGACAGTGTTAACATGTTAAAATCACTTTGTTAAAAATGGGTTTGCTTTATCTGGTTTCTGAATCTTTTCTAATTTCAGTTATGTTTGGCAATTCTACATGTTTCATTGCTCTGTTTCATTCTTACATGGAAAAATCCTAATATTTTTTATATGAAAATACTTCAATGTTATGAAGAAGAAAAGACTAAAAAAGCTTATTAGCTGCACCCTGCTATTTATCTGCATCTTAACATACACTATACAAACAAATAAAACATATACATGGCTTTTACACTGCCAGATAATTATTAAATATTCTAGGCTTTCATATGCTACCATAAGGAGAAGTTACAGAATAGCTGAAGACTCTTATTGAGAATTTCCTTGTTCATGCTTATAAAAGTGCCCTGTGAAGAGCTGGGAAAATGCTTGTATTAATTTTTAATGAATATTATCTGTGACCTTTTTTGCTCAGTTTTATATTTCTGCCTGCCTGACGGCATGAAATTAAATCAAAGGAAGCCTTATGTGTGTTTAAAACAAGAAAACCAAAACCTATCAACAAAGCAAAATAAAAGAAGGAAGTGATGGGCCATGTAGCCTGTGGCTATGAATAGAGTCTTTCTAGCTCCCACCCTTCTAAAAGCATTGTTCCACAAATGCTGTAATGTGAGATCAAAAGTTATGAGTTTCTTGAAAGGCTGAGGTGCTTGAGAAAAACTGAGCATGCTGCAAATCAGGCAGGGCTGTTTTCCCAGCAAAAAGTCTACAGCCTGAGAGAGTTATGCATAAAAAGACTGAGTTTAGCTAAAGAAATAATCTTAAAGGAACTGTTTAATTTTAAACTATGATAATTTCTACTTTTTGTGTGATATTACCATTTTAAATAATTATTTTTTGAGGGGTGAGTAGAAGTCTGAAACAAGAAGAAAGAAAGAGAAAAAAGGGGGTGGGGGGTGGGGTGGGGGAGAATAGTTACTTAATTACTTTCTACTGTAGTGTCACCCAAAGTATAAACCCTCTTCAAGACTAATCTCAGTTGAACCTACTGACATACTTGTATTAACTCTAACAAAGTGGAGACTAGGACTATAACTTCAATTGTAAGAAAACTGGAACAAGGACCCATTTACTATGATATAGTTGAGAGATTATCAGTGAAAGAACATCCTTGGCTTTGATGATAAAATTCCAAGTTCGAGAGGACCGTAGATTAGACAGTAACTCAAAAAAACCCAGGCACAGAATTATTGATAGCACAATTTGATAAACACAGGGAATTTTCTCTAAATTTGTTGTATATTTTCTATATAAATGGAATTATATCTTTTTTTTCTATATTTTCTATCTAATTTTTTGTTGCATTTTCTGCAAGTTTGCTTATGAAATGAATGGTGCAGTTGATACACTAGAGGGAAAGTGTCATCCAGAGGGATCTTGACAGGCTCGAGGAGTAGGTCTATGCAAATCCCATGAAGTTCAACAAAGCTAAGTACAAGGTCCTGTACCTGGGTTGGGACAATCCCAAATATCAATACAGACTGGGGAGTGAATGGATTGAGAGCAAACCTGTGGAGAAGGACTTGGGCGTACCGGTGGATAGAAAGCTAGACGTGAACCAGCAATGGGCGCTTGCAGCCCAGAAAGCCAATTTATCCTGGGCTGCATAAAAAGAAGCGTGGCCAGCAAGTCGAGGGAGGTGATTTTGTCCCTCTACATGCCCCTTGCTGTCATGAGACCCCCAGCTGGAATACTTCACCCAGCTCTGGTGTCCCCAGCACAAGAAAGACATGGAACTGTGAGAGCAGATCCAGATAAGGGCCATGAAAATGATCAGAAGGCTGGAACACTTGTCCTTTGATGAAAGACTGACAGAGTTGAGGTTGTTCAACCTGGAGAAGAGAAGCTTCCGGGGAGACCTTACTGCAACCTTTAAGTATATAAAGTGGGTTTATGACAAAGATGGAGAAAGACTTTTTACCAAGGTCTCTACTGAGAGGACAAGGAGTGATGGTTTTAAACTGAAAGCAGGTAGGTTTAGATTGAACATAAGGATGAAATATTTTACGATGAGGTTTGTGAGGCAATGGAACGGATTTCCCAAAGAAGTTGCGGATGCCCCATCATTGGAAGTGTTCAAGTTCAGTTTGAATTGGGCTTTGAGCAACCTGATCTAGTGAAAGATGTCCCTGTCTATGGCAGAGGGATTGGACTAAATCTCTTCCAACCCAAACCGTTCTATGATTTCACTTAGAATATTAAGATTTTTAAATAGACTCAAAATGGTCTTATCTCTGCATGCATGACCTGTTCCCTTTCCTCCAGCAAAAATATTTTTGACAGTAGCAAAGGTCAAATTCTGGTGAAATTTAAGTACTTATATTCTTATATTCTTAACATATTCCTCCCCCTGCACACACACCCACCCCCCGCCAAAAAAAAAAAAAAAAAAAAAAGGAATGGTTTAAACCAGACATGAGTGACAAAAATTCACATGTCTTTAGATTTTGGACCAATGACAGATTTTACTCAATATCAGATCAAATTAACAATGGCTGTATTTTGAGCTTTGGTTTTATTTCTCTCACTCTATAGAATGATGTATAATCTGCTTCTCAAATCATCTTTGTTTAACTGTTTCAATGTTATGGCAAGCAATTTGGCTATACTCTTAACCTCTTTCTTTGTCATTTCTTCCAGAGATTGTGGAGGAGGACTAAGCCCATTAGTAAATGCATGTTTAGGGCACAAGCCTATCACTCTCACATTTTCAGTTAAGAAAATCCATGACCACAGTTTCAGGTGAAGTCCTTAGCTTTCTCCATTTAAAAACACAACTACTCTCAGTAATCCATCCAGAATCCCCTGGTTGGTTCCCTTCATCCACATACGGAATATTGGTCAGTCTTGGAGGTCATGACTGCAATCTTTATCACATCTACATTATCTGATTGTGAAAACAGGTGAAATTCCTTATTCAAGGATAATATTTCTGTGAGAATACTTTAAAGGCAAATTGTAAAAAAAAAAGTTAAGAATAGGCTTTTCATAGCAGTTACATGGTATTGCTGCTCAAAAGAAGTTATCTGCTTATGGGTGTTCAGAGTCAGTTAAGTGCATAGCTAATCTTTTAACCCTGATATTTAAAGACCAATATGGAAATTAAGTCACACAACTTTATTTGAATTTAATGATTTTTGTGACAAAATTTCAGTGCAATACAGTATATATTAGCTGCTAGTATTCAAATTAAAAAAGGTTTTTCATCAGCTTTGTTTTACTTGAATTAGCTGTGACAGCAGTTTCTCAAATTGACTAGGTGTCTGTGGCTAGTTTGATTCACTTTTTCTTATCTTTTTGTGACACAACCACAATTTTATATAGATAGCAGTAAAGAGCAGGTATCCTATGTAAATTGAGATATTTATGACTCTCATGCAGTGATGTAGTGTAGAGAAATACAGGCCTGGCACTATTGTGGAAGACTTGAGAAGCAGAGACTCAGGATTTGGTGTGGAGGGACACAGGCATGGAATGATCGAAAACGGGGCAGATGCAGATAAGTAATAATAGAATTTTACTTGTATATAAATGTCTTACATTTCAAGTAAATATTGCAAATATTTTAAACCAATATTATAGTTGATACATCAGAATAATGCTGCTACTGAGTAATATGCTGTCTAAAAAGAAAAAAACCCGACCAAACGAAACTCAGGTCCAAGATTGTCTGTTGGAACTTTAAGAAACGTGTACAATTATTCAAAGAATTTATGAAGAAATTATCTGAATCTCAAAAAATGCAGCCATACCTGATTCCAGTGCAGATGCAGAAACATGGGTTTCGGTTAGCCTTGGTTGCCTGGAGCTGCTAAGGGAGAAATTATTCTTTTAATTTTGTCTTTTGATAATGTATATCAGTGTCTGCGAATTCTGACATGCTATCTTTGGACATTTTCTAATACTCTAATAGAATAGGCTTATTTTACATTTGGGAATAGACTGGCAGAAATGAAGTAAGGATTTGTGTGGAGAACAAATAATGGAGGGGGATGGGAACAAGAAGCAACATAGGATGGGTCATGGTATAAAAATGATAACATCTCAGACAAACAGTATCACTGGCCTAAAGAAAGGTTAAGTGTATACGCCTGGTGAAAAAGAAATACTTATCTAGCTAAGCATCCATTTTTAGATTTCACTATTTTTTTTCCCAGTAAAAAACTTAAATGGAAATACAGAAGTACAATTGTCAGCTTGAAAAAAAATAAAAATCACATTTCTTAACAATAACCACATAATGTTAATTACAAAACAAACATTTTCCACCTGCTGAGACTTCCCTGGAAAATATCTATGATGTCTCCATTACTTCTTCTGAAAACATCTGACTTTAATTGGGAAATACTTTTCACTAATGCTTTGCAGAAAATGTTAACAGATGCATTTTCTGCAAACATTAGATATCAATCTATTTTATGAATGTACAGAAGTATTCAGAACTAGTTATTTCCAGAGAAACTTACAGTTACTTGGGGAAAACTTAAGAAAACAAACCAACACTAAATTCTCATCTCATGGGAGTCAACGGAAATGTTAGCACTTCACTCACTGCAAAGATAATTTCTGACTCATTCATCCTATTTCATTATGGCCACTGCAAATCCAGGCATTCCTCCACCCTCTAAAACATCCTTACCCTCTTATATTAAGGATAAATTTAAACTTGATTTTATCATTAAAAATGTCATCATATCTTAATTTCATTCTGTGTCTGTGTTCGGTTTCATTTTGATTCCCTTGTTAATCACATACATTTTCCCAAATATGCATAGGGCATGAGGGTTTGTCGCTGGACTAAATATTTTGACTCCAGAATACTGGACCTGATTTTTAAATAAATGTGGTGGGATGACCTTGGCTGGCTGCCAGGTGTCCACCAAGCTGCTTTCTCACTCTCCCACATCAGCAGGACAGGGGAAGAAAATCAGATTAAAAACTTGTGGGTTGGGTCAAGATAAAGGCAGTTTAAGTAAAGATAACAAAGGTTGCTCTTGGAAACAAAGGAAAGAGAGAAAAAAAAGGATTTATTCTCTACTTCCCATCAACAGGTGCCAACAGATGCTGTCCAGCCACTTCCTGGGAAGCAGAGACTCAGTAGACATAGCAGTTGCTTTGGAAGGCAAATGACTTCATAACAAATGTCCCACCACCACCTTTCCCCCAGCTTTTATTGCTGAGCATCATGTTATATGGTATGGGATATCTTTTTGGTCAGTTTGGGTCTGCTGTCCCAGTTGTGCCTCCTCCCAGCCTGTTGCTTACCCCCAGGCCTTTGCGGTGGAGGTTGGAGAGACATCTTTGATGCTATAACAGTACTGCTCAGCAACAGCCAAACACTGGCGTGTTATCAACACCCTTCTAGGTACAAATATAAGCAAGTCACTCTGGGTTGCTGCGGGGAAAGTTAACTCCATCCCAGCCAAAACAACTACAATCTCTACTCATTATTCCATACCATTTGCGTTGTAGTCAGGTCCCACATAATTTGTTACATTTACATATCTTCTGACCATCCAATTGTATCTGTTTCTCACTCTTGAAATCTCTTACCAACACTTACCAATAATCCTACATACTTAAACCATTTTTATATCCAACATACAGATTCATAGATTCTCATTAACTACCCTGTGCCTTAACAGACAGATATTATTTCCCCATTCTATGGGTCTCTGCCACTCCACAACATGTCCATAAATAAGAACAGGCTATGACTTGGGCCCCATGTGTCCTGGTGGTTTATCAGGACAGGAGAAGCAACGTTTTGATTGTTGGGTGCCAACACCAGCTTGGTTTGGGTTATCGCTATACTTACCCAGTCCCTTGCAAAGCTCAGTTTGCGTAGTTACTGCTACATTACTTCCTATACCATACAGCTCACATCATTGGTTATTTTCCGCCAAGGTTGAATCTCCCTAAGGTACACAGCAGATCTCCCCATCCTTCTGCATTACCCACCAAGTACACCCAGGTCCTTGAGTGAAGACAATCCCATGAACGGGCTTGCCTTTTCCCAAAGGAGGAACAACCCACACTGCCTTCCCCAGCCACTTCCTTGTGTGCACTACAGGAACCTTATCTCCTCCAACAGTATGCAAAGGCTCTCTTTGGGCAGTACCAGGACACTTAGCAGAATCTCTGGTGTTAACCAACCAAGTACCCTCAGGAGAAGGTACTTCAAGGACCCACAGGGGTACTGATGGACTTTTGGTATAGTGACCACGAATATAGAGAAAATTAAACAGTTGTCTACCTTGCCTGGCCTCTCTATTTGAAACATTCACTATTACCGTGGTGAATATTTCAAATAATGACTTTTTCATGTGCCGTAAATGTACGGCCTATTACTTTAGTATCTGAGAGTTGATGAACATAAAACTTAGACACCTACCTGGCTCTGAGAACACATGGGATTCACAGCCCCCGATCTGGCAATTCATTGCTCTGTTCCAGAAATGGACAATGTCAGGTGCTTAATGATAGAAAATGTACAGCTAGAGCATCAAACGAGGGGACAGTCAGTCCCATAAGTAGTATGAAAGCAAACACTGAAAACTGTGATATGGGCAGGTGAACAAGTGTATCAATAGTCACCATTCTGATTAGACTTTATAATACAGCCAATGAAAATTCAAATTTAAAATTGAACTAAGGAAGTTGTTAAATTCATATTATATGTTAATAACATACTTTGATAATGAACAATCCTGAGACATCAGATTAGTGTGACTGTTCAACATTTTTAAGTGTAGCTTTAATAGGAATAAATCAGGGATTCTTTGTGCATACAATGTACAAAACCACTCTTGACAGCTACCTATTTAAATTTTGTGAAGCCAAGATGGGCTATATAAAGTATATTTAAAATCACATAACTATAGGAACCTAAGATGTCTAATCACAATCTTGACTCTCCTATACATTCAGGTTTAGCTACATGAGTAAGTATTCAAACGCCTAAAAGTTTTTGCTGCTTTCAGTCATAATGAAACACTGATTATGCAGTTAGAAGCATGTTTTATTTACCTAAAGTGTACAAATTACTAATGACATTTTCCTATCAGAAATTCTTCTCACTGGGATGTCAAAATCTAATATTTAAGGCATTGTATACTGGTGAACCTGAGAGGCCACATGAAACTCAGTCACAGTCTACACGAATCAGTCACTCAAATTAGGACCTCAAACCTTGTTCCTATAAAAACTGAATGGAGCCTTACATTTTTCACCTGCAGTATCTCATGTAATTCCATGTACATAGGAGTAATTAGGATTTGGGTAGTACTAGGGTGGTCCTAATTATCTCTACTGGAAATCAGTGAGTACTACAGTCTTTATTCTAAGTAAAAAATAAAGCTGTGTTCTGATTGCCTATATGTATTTGCACAAGGAAATACAGAGGGCACTAACAAAGAGCAAATACCTGCAAAATATTTATTATCTAATTTCACTTCGGTTTCCAATTTGGCATTTAATTTATTACCTGAACAGATGTAAACATCTACAAGGTACACGCCTACATTTGAGTTAGTTAGCTAGACTCTTCATACTCAGTAGAGAAAAGCTGGTACTTTTATAGTGTGATTCTTTCCATCTAAAAGAATTGTTTAAAATCGGATGGTTTATGCATTTGAAAGTGCTGCCTTTTCTTCTTTACAATAAGAATACAAATATTTAATTCAGAAGACAGGTGAAGTTAAGCAAATTAGTTTCATCCTCAGAGATTAAATCCATTATTTGCAAATAACCTTCTAACCATATATTCTATTCATGGGATGTAATTTGCTGTACACTTCCCTTTTAACTGAGTTATTTAAAGTAATGTGGTTGATTGGTGGTTTTGAGTCAGTAAGGGTGATCTTATTGACCCAGAAATCTTCCTTACTGCAGGATAAGTGTCCGAATTCATAAACAATTTTGCTATCTCTAGACATAAGATTTTCATATACAATTGGCTATCTCATAGTATCTCTCATTGCCACCTGTAGATACCAACATACTGTGCAAGGATGATAAAATCATCATCACTTTAGATGAAATAAACTGATGCTGGGGAAATTAATAAAAAAAGGAATGAAAATATATGCAAGAAATTGAAATTTTAGGAAGTAGATTTTTTTTTTTTAATTGCCTGTGTGTGTATGTTTCAATAGGTATTTCTTTATAGTGTTACTAAGAGGAGACACGGGCAGCATCCTGTTAACAGAAGCCATATTAATTATTACATCTATATAGAAAGGGATATACATATATACACATGAAGAGATATACACATATATTACAAATATAAGTATTACACTTTAGGAAGTTCTGCTTTTTATAAAAACAATTCTACAAGATAACTCAAAGTTCCATGTAGTCTAGTATCCTATCTTTAAACAGTAGCCAAAAAAAAGTAACTTCAGAGGTTTATAAGAACAAGGAAAGCCTTTGGTGACATATGTCTGTTATGCTTTCTGAGCTACTAGTGAACTGTAGCTCAGGGAAATCCTGAGGTGGAAGCTATATCTTTTTTTTTTTTTTTTCTGTGCATTTAGATTTAACAGTTACAAACTCACTCTACCTATGATTCCAGTAAGAAATAAATAAATAAAGCCATATTACTGCTAAATCTTGAAATAAAAATCTCTGCTGAGAGTATGTCAGACATTTTTCTATTCATTTCAGAGCTTGCACAGTAGTTCATTTGAGTAGAATTAAGACAGCATATTTAGATCCTGAATGTGAGCTAATGTGAGTGGGTGGGGCATAAAACAGAGAAGCAGCACATCAGATGTACAGAGCTAAAATGAACATAAGGGCGTGATGTGGGGAGAGATCTTTAGACACGTTTGGTAAGAGAAACTGAAACATAGGGATGTATGTGTGGTTATCCATCATGGTAAATGCAGAAGTGAAAGTGAAATGGATAGTCATAGGAGAGTGTTTTTGGAAGAGTCAACAGGATGAGGAATTTATTTATGAAACTTTCAAATCACAGAAAGGAGGAGTTTGGAGGGACCTCTGGAGATTGGGTAGTTCAACATCCTGCACATACAAGGTCAATTAGAATATCTTGCACAAGACCTTGAAATGGCTGTAAGCTACATCATTGTTCTGGATGTACTTGTACTTAGAATTGTCTGTATTAAATATCCTTTGTTCCTATTTTGGTCAGTTTCTGTTTGTCAGAACATTTCTGTAACCTTTGTCAGTCCTTTGTAGTCATGAATAACTGACAATTTTGCGTTGCTTAGTGATACTATCATCTTACTATTTTTATTGTGGTTTATATCATCATTATATCTGTTATGACATTTACTTGATGGAAATGTGAATAAGAAAAGGGCAAACTTTTTGTCTCAGTAATTTTAAAATGAATACTGTGGATGACTTCTTGATTGGAAAGGTGCTGTAATCTGTTTTATTTACTTTCCAGTAAATGACTAATAAACAAATCAGTGGGACGTTATTCTTGAATTTCTGTCATACGCTCAACGTCTATACTGACTTATTTTTTTTAATGTCTTGTGATTAGTTTGTAATCCAGAAATCTTTCAGTTTTGTTTGAAGGAATCAGAACATATACAAGGGTCAGGGAGAAGCAAGAGTGGGGTTGCTCCACAAGGACAGGCAAGGCAAGAGCCAAGGGTGACCCCTCAACACAGACCAGGGCAGGACACTCAGACTCACTATCTCCATGATGTGGATGGAATCTATCACCGTCCCAGCAAGGTGAGGTAATGAGTCAGGAGTGGGGTTCATCCAGGAAGGCCATTCAGTAGGTGAGAGTAGCCAGAGATAAGGTGGAACACAGGCACGCTTATGATGTAGTCCAGGGGTGTGCATTCCTGGTAAGGCTGCTCAGGGCAATGAAGGCCTGCTAGTGCCCTCTGGCCCTAAGTTTGTAATGCTGTAAATGAAAATAATCTAGCAATGTCTGTAGATGTAAATTCAGTGCCAGGACAAAAAAAAAAAAAAAAAGCAAACCCCAAAAAACTAACCAAAACACAAAATCTAAAAAACAAACCAAGAACAAACCAACAACTTCCGTTATATTTGTTTAGACAGACACATTTCTGGTTTTGTGGATTTGTCAATATCTGTAAAATTGCCTATATATGGGCAAAACTGAAGCAGTTAAATGCAGAGTTAAATGCAAATCCTCCCCCTCATTTGAACGTTATTTAACTAATAAGCTTTTTTTTTTCCATAGCTGTAATTTCATCTATATGCATTTAAATGTAAATTTGCCCTCATATTACTAAGGAAAGAACAGGGATATATGCATCATTTATAAATACCCTCATGATGTATTCAAATAGTGCACTGGTAAGCACCAAGATAAAATCTTGGAAAGGCAGCTAAGTGGCTAGACAGATGGATTATGAGTTCAAAAAGTAGCTGGAATGCTAAAAGGAAGCTTGACCTTGAGGGAGATGAAGAAAAAGTAAGAATAGCACTACTCATATATCAAGTGTGTGCACAGTGCCGAACATAATTCTAGAAAGGTATCACATGCTGGTTAATAAAGGATATTATAGGCACAACAAGGATTAAATAGGTTAGGACAAAGGATCCCAAACTGCAGCACATGTGCTACTGGGGAAAGCAAGACTTCAAAGTTCTGTATGGCTGAGAGCTGCTCCTGCTCCTGAATACCCGATACCACTGCTTGCAACCGTTCTGCAGTGACAGCTGCTGCTGATGGCTGTACTTGACAAAAAAAGTTTGCAGATGACAAGCTCAGTAAACAATGGTTACCTGACTTTAACAAAACTTTCAAAAGAAAAATGGTAGAACTTTGTCTTATTTCATAGAAATAAAATACCAACATTTCTTTTACCATCTCAGATAGTTCTGCAGCAAGCCAATTTGTGAAGGACATCTGTACATAAATATTAGATACTTATGTTCTCATCATTCTTGCATTTTTTGTTCTGTGAATAGCACACAGCAGGATCTTATATTAAAAATGTGAAAAAACAGTAATTAATTGCAAAGACCACATTTAATTTTCTGCCATATGTATGCTGTTCATGCCCACAGTATTGTCCTTAACCTGTTTTGTATTGTTTCTTAACCTGTCTTGAAAGATCAGACCTGAAGGCCCAAAGAAAGGCTTGTGTGGCTGAAAGTAGGGGGTTTTGCTATTTTCCAATAGTCATTGGTCTAGTAAAATGTGTTACTGTTCCTCCAAATCCTACATTGCTATAGCCTAAAACCATCACAGTTATAACCACAGAAGTGCATGAAAAAAAACATTAAAATGGTGGTATTTTATCAAATCTGGAAATTTACATGCTTATGTTTTAAACTTAAACATAGAACTGAAGACTAAATTTAATGTTTCTGTTTCATGAGAGCTTCCTTCATGCAGTATCATATGCATTAAACTTTCTTTTTCAGCAGCGGAAGGGCTTGTTAATTTTAAAATAAGCTTTCTCCCTCTGAATATTCTGCATATTCTCATGCCTCCTTCTAGTGCCACAGATTTATCAGCAGTGCTAGTGGTGACAGTGCTGGTGATTCCATTCCCACCACAACTGCTAGATCTAACAGATGATAAAAGCAGCAACTTTTTTAACCTGTCACTGCAGCAGCAACAGCAGCAGCAGCTTTTTTCTTCACCTGTAAGGAGAGTTCATTATATATTTAAAGTGCATATTCACCACCCTGTGAAAAACTTTCATAAATTTGACTCTGACAGTTCTATTCCAGCTCCTATCATCTACACCAAAGAGACTTTATTTAGGTGTGCTGGACATCTTTATAATTTCAATACTTGACAAACTGATGATATCTGTAAGTTCTCTATCATACAGAAGTTTCCATGAACTGATAAATCATATCCTATATAAAGAAAATATATAAAGAATGCCACAGCACTTTGTTAAAGGTGTAAACAAGTTTTAAATAAAAATCTTTCCATATAGACAGAATTTTTAGTAACTGGACTTATTTATTCCAGGAAAAGGCTAAGAATATTGTACTTATCTGACAGGCATTGTAGTTAATTTAATGAGTAATATGAGACTTCATATTTATAGTAGGTTGGCAGTTGTAGCTCTTGATCAGAAGAATGCATACAGTGGAAATTCTACAAATAGCGACTTCCACAAATAGAGGCTTCTGTAAATAGCCACAATTAGTGACTTTTTTGTTCATTTGCAAAACTTTACTACTAAACATACTTCGGCAAGTATGCAGAAACTACTGAAATTACATGAAATTTTCATTTGAAGAATCAGTATTCATTGGGCTGGTAACTTTTTAGCTTTCAGTTTGGTTAGCAGCCTGTGTTTTAGAAATCAAAAAGCAAATAACGTGGAGTCATTCTGTTTTAAAGACAACATGGATATAAATGCCAGGACATCAAAATATTGTTTATACATTAAATCACAGAATCACAGAATGTTTCGGGTTGCAAGGGACTTCTGGAGGTCATCTAGTCCAACTCCCCTGCTAAAGCAGGTTCACCTAGAGCAGGTTGCACAGAGTCACATCCAGGCAGGTTTTGAATGTCTCCAGAGAAGGAGACTCCACAACCTCACTGGGCAGCCTGTTCCAGTGCGCTGTCACTCTCAAAGTAAGGGTTCTTTTTCATATTTAGGTGGAACTTTCTGTGTTTCAGTTTGTGCCCATTGACCCTTGTCCTGTCACTGGGCATTACTGAAAAAAGCCCGCCCCCATCCTCTTGACACTTCACCCTTAAGATATTTGTAGACATTGATAAGATCCCCCCTCAGTCTTCTCTTCTCCAGGCTAAACAGACCCAGCTCTCTCAGCCTTTCTTCAAAAGGGAGATGCTCCAGGCCCCTCATCATCTTTGTAGCCCTCTGCTGGGCCCTCTCCAGTGGTTCCCTGTCTCTCTTGAACTGGGGAGCCCAGCACTGGACACAGAACTCCAGATGCGGCCTCACCAGGGCAGAGCAGAGGTGGAGGATAACATCCCTCAAAACCTCCCTCGACCTGCTGGTCACGCTGCTCCTAATGCACCCCAGGGTCCCACTGCACTAATTGGCCACAAGGGCACACTGCTGGCTCGTGGGCAGCTTGCTGTCCACCAGAATTCCCAGGTCCTTCTCTGCAGAGATGTCTTCCAGCAGGTCAGCCCCCAGCCTGTACTGGTGCGTGGGGTTATTCCTCCCCAGGTGCAGAACCCTACACTTGCCTTTGTTGAACTTCATGAGGTTCCTCTCCACCCAGCTCTCCAGCCTGTCCAGGTCTCACTGAACGGCAGCGCAGCCTTCTGGGGCATCAGCCATTCCTCCCAGTTTTGTATCATCAGGAAACTTGCTGAGGGCACACTTTGTCCCTTCATCCAGGTCATTGATGAATAAGTTGAACAGGACTGGACCCAGCACTGACCCCTGGGGAGCACTGCTAGCTACAGGTCTCCAGCTAGATTCTGTTGTGTTGTGATCACAGCCCTCTGAGCTCTGCCATTCAGCCAGTTCTCAATCTACCTCACTGTCTGCTCATGTAACCCACACTTCCTGAGCTTACCTGTGAGGATATTATGGGAGACAGTGTCAAAAGCATTGCTGAGGTCAAGGTAGGCAACATCCACTGCTCTCCCCTCATCTACCCAGCCAGTCCTTCCATCACCAAAGGCTATCAGATTGGTCAAGCATGATTTCCCCTTGGTGAATCCATGTTGACTACTCCTGATGACCTTCTTTTCCTCCCCATGGTTTAAGATGACCTCCAGGATGAGCTGTTCCATCAGTTTTTGTGGGATGGAGGAGAGGCTGACCAGCCTGTAGTTTCCTGGGTTCTCCTTCCTGTGCTCTTTGAAGGGCTTTTGAAGCAGGTTTTGTCCCAGGTCTCTGGTTCAACAGTATATTTACCAGTGCTGGGATTATATCCCAGAGGGAGGTGTCTTTAACGGGCAAGAGTCTGGTTGAAAGGGCTCTCACTGACCTCTTGCTTGTCAAAGGCAGGGAGGCAAAAATGATATGGAAGCATCAAAGAAACGCTGGTGATGGTAAAGGACTGTAACTGACATGAAACTGCAGTATCCTTCATGGGGGAGATGGACAAAAACCGAAGGAGTCACTCTAGACACTAAGGCTGATATAGTGATTGGGGTAGGTGGTCCTTTTTTTTTTTTTTCTTTTTTCTTTTTTCATTACTATGGATAGGTTACTATGGATCACTAGTAAAAGTCAGACTGTATGCTTCTGGTGGAATGTTGATCCCAGCTGAATTTGGCTCTGAGAACCTTAGAAAAGGACTGAAACTGATACAAAAGTGTTTTTTGAAAAAGACATTTGACACTTCTCTGAGCAATTACAGAATATGGTGGTGCAGTACTTAATACACAGCTTGCTCTTACACCTCAGATAAAAAACATGCATTTCTATTGAGAAGAAGTTCACTCAGGAAGTCTGTGTCTACATTTTCCTACACCTTTGATGGAAACAATGGGAGGTAGAGAGGAGAACATTCAAGTTCATATTTTCCATACAAATTTAGTAACCTCTAAGGCTGTTGCTTGAAGAGGGGAGAAGGGAGAGATCGATCTGCCTCTCTATCTTTGTTGAAGCCAAACCATTGCATGGTGATCAGCTCCAGAATCCTCAGAGCAAGGATAGCAATCCTAAGAAGCATCTTAATACAAGCCTGCTAGCTCGGGCACTTGCTTCATTGAAAGATTGCTGATTTCCAGATTCTGTCTCTGTCTTGTAACCTGTGGGTTTTGACTAAGATGTGTTTTCTGTGCACTGGCAGCACTTGAGTGCTCAGGCTTCTCCCTAGATAGGAAGCAATTCACATCTTAAAAATACCACTGAGCCCAGGTAAGCAGTCCTTGCAGAAATGCTTCTGGCATCTACTGCATAAAAATGCAAAATAGCACCAGCAGTAGGTTTTCAAAGCGGATCCTGCTTATTTCTAAAGAATTGAAGTAGAAGAGGTAGCTGCCCGAAATTCAGCCCAAATTCTAGACTGAGATGGAAGTTCTGCAACAGTTTGTTTTTGGTGTTAATTTAGCAGCTGCTTGTTCAGCATGCTGACCGTTTTTGATCCTACTTTGAGACACATAAAATTTCCCTAGTTCCCAGGTTCCCAGGAAATCTAGACCCCTGACTCACTGCCAGATACAGTGGCAGCCTTGCATACAGTTCTTTCCATTTTGAGAGTCACACATTTAAAAGTAGCATGGCTGTGTCTGCTACTGTATATACCTTTTGGCTGGCTAGAACATTGGGAGACAGGAGATTAATTGTAGGAAAGGGAAGTTCATTCTGACAGTTCATTCAAGCCAGACTTTTACTGCAGACCTCTGTTTTCTTTCTTTCATGGGTACTTCTCTATCAGCCTCTGGAATGAATTTGGATACTGGCAGAAGATACAAGAGTAATCACTACCAAGGACATCCAGTATAAAAGTATTTATGACTCAAATTTCAAAGAACTAAATTACTATTCTAAATTATCGTATATTTACATAGTTGTCTGGGAGGTATTGTCCAGTTTTCCTAAAAATCTTATGAATGACATAATATTACAGAAATCACTTAATCACAAAGATGAAATAAAAAGATATTTAGCATACTGCTGGGATTTATGATAGGAAGTCTATAGCAACATAATTTCTTTATAAACACAATGAGCGAGATACATGGTTCTAGTATTGGTTTAGGACAACAGCAGGACACTTTGCTTTTCAGGGGGAAAAAGTCACAGTTATAATTAGGCCACTGGTTTTATGTCTTATCTAATCATGAATTCTGAATTTAAAATTAAAATCTAGGTTGCTAAACATCTCTGGAAGAATAGATTCAAGCAACAGGAGGTGACACAGAGAAAGATGGATCCCATGACTGGAGTGCGGCGATCAGTGGCTCCAAGCTGTTCAGAAGGGACAGGCAAGGAAGGAGGGGTGGAGGCATTGCCCTCTACATCAAGAAATGGACTGAGTGTGAAGAGCTGTCTCTGAAGAATAACCACGAGCAGGTTGAAAGCTTATGGGTAAGCATCAGAAACTGAAGCAACAAAGGGAACTTTGTGGTTGATGTCTACTACAGGCTGCCTGATCAAGGGGAGTCTGTTGACAATGCTTTCGTACTCCAGCTACAGGGGGCATGGCGCTTGCAGGCTCTTGTCCTGCTGAGGGACTTCAACTACCCCAACATCTGCTGGAAAAGAAGCACAGCGAGCTTTAGGCAATCCAGGAGACTCCTGGAATGCATTGAGGATAAATTCTTAAGTCAAATAATACACAGCCCTACCAAAGGGAATGCAATACTAGACCTGATGGTCACCGATGCAAGTAAGCTAATCAGTGATGTCCAGGTTAGAGGTAGCCTGGGCTGCAGTGGTCATGTACTGGTGGAGTCTGCAGTCCTGAGGGATATGGGCTGGGTGAAGAATAAAGTCAGGACCCTGAATTTTAGGAAAGCAAACTTCCAGTGCTTCAAGGAGTTAGTCAATAGGACTCCCTGGGAAAATGCTCCCAGTAACAAGGGAGAAGATCAGAGCTGGCAGATCTTTAAGGATGCTTTCCATAGAGCACAAGAGCTCTCGATCCCCAGGTGTAAGAAATCAGGCAAGGAAGGCAAGAGATGAGCATGGCTGATTTGAGACCTGCTGGTCAAACTAAAGGGCAAGGAGGAAATGCAAAGGCAGTGGAAGCAGGGACAGGTATCCTGGGAAGAGTATAAGAATGCTGCCCAGTTGCATAGGGATGGGGTCAGGAAGGCCAAGGCATGGATGGAGCTGAACTTGTCAAGGGATGCAAAGAATAATAAGAAGGGCTTCTACAGGTATGGCAGCCAGAAAAGGAAGACCAAAGGAAGTGTACCCCCTCTGATGAGCAAGACGGGTAAACTGGTAACAACGGCTAAGGAGAAGGCTGAGGTACTCCACAACGGTTTTGCCTCAGTCTTCACTGACAATCTTTCTTCCCACACCTCTCAAGTAGATGGACCACAAGGCAGGGACTGGGGGAGCAAAGACCCTCCCACTGTAAGAGAAGATCAGGTTTGTGACCACATGTAGAACCTGAACATACATAAGTCTATAGGGCCTGACAAGATGCGTCCCAGAGTCCTGAGGGAATTGACTGATGCAGTTGCCAAGCCACTCTCTATGATATATGAAAAGTCATGGTGTCTGGAAAAATGGAAATGTACTCATTTTTTAAAAGGGTAGAAAGAAGGACCCTGGGAAAAACTGACGTGTCCACCTCACACCTGTGCCTGGCAAGATCATGGAACAGATCCTCCTAAAAGCTATACTAAGGCATATCGAGGACAGGGCCGTGTTTCAAGACAGCCAGCATGGCTTTACCGAGGGCAGGTCCTGCCTGACTAATCTAGTGGCCTTCCATGATGGAGTGACTCCCTCAGCAGACAAGCGAAGAACTACAGATGTCATCTATCTGGACTTCTGTAAGGCCTTTCACACATATGTCCACAGCATCCTTCTCTCTAAATTGGAGAGATGTGGATTTGATGAGTGGACTGTTTGGTAGATGATGAATTAGTTGTACGGTTGCATCCAGAGGGTTGTGGTCAATGGTGCAATGTCCAGATGGATATTGGTGATAAGTGGTGTCCCTCAGGGGTTGGTACTGGGACCAGTACTGTTTAGAATCTTCATTAATGACATAGTGGGATCGAGTGTACCCTCAGCAAGTTTTCAGACAACACCAAGCTGAGTGGTGCAGTTGACATACCTGAGGGATGGGATGCCAATCAGAGGTACCTGGACAAACTCAAGAAGTGGGCTCTTGTGAACTTCATGAGGTTCAACAGGGCCAAATGCAAGGTCCTGCAACACCAACCTGTGGGATGAAGGGATTGAGAGCAGCCCTGTGGAGAAGGACTTGGTGGTACTGGTGGATGAAAAGCTGGACATGACCCAACAATTTGCGCTCACAGCCCAGATGGTCAGCCATATCCTGGGCTGCAACAAAAGAAAGGTGGCCAGCAGATCAAGGGAGATGATTCTGCCCCTCTGCTGTGCTCTGGTGAGACCCCACCTGGAGTACTGCATCCAGCTCTGCGGCTCTCATAAGAAGAAAGACACGGGCCTGTTGAAGGAGGTCCAGAGGAGGGACACAACAATGATCAACGGGATGGAACATCTCTCCTGTGAAGACAGGCTGAGAGAGTTGGGGTTATTCAGCCTGGAGAAGAGAAGGCTCTGGGGACACCTTATGTGGCCTTTCAGTACCTAAACAGGACTTAGGAGAAAGATGACAACAGACTTATTAATAGGGTCTGTAGCAATAGGATAAGGGGTAATGGTTCTAAACTGAAAGAGGGTAGATTCAGACTAGATATAAGGAGGATTCTTTTTTTTCAATGAGAGTGGTGAAACACTGTAAAAGGTTTCCCAGAGAAGTGGTAGATTCCCCATTCCTGGAGACATCCAAGGTCAGGTTGGCCGGGGCTCTGAGCAATCTCATCTATTTGAAGATGTCCCTGCTCATTGCAGGGGGCAGTTGCACTAGATGACCTTTAGAGGTCTTTTTCAACCCCAACTATTCTATGATTCTAAGGAGAAGGGCAGTTTGAAAACAAAAATGGAGTAAATTTCTAATGTCAGCAGACAAGCAAGTGTTAGAAGTCTGGGTGCTATCATATGGTTAGTGGCCTTTCAGACTGAGTTAGGAGGGAACTCATAACCAGCACTGCAAAAGTCCTTACAGGTAGTGGTGATATCAGGGCTCTGTAGTGCTTCTTTGCCAACACATAGTAGAAGAGAATGTCAATAACTGCTGGAGTTACTGCTATACAGAGACACCAACAGTCCAAACCCAGATGCATTTGGTTTACCAACTTTTGTAGAAAATAAATTGCAAGTGAAAGACTGCTGAGCTAGAAATACAACTGCACAACATCTGCTTATATAGAAGAAATGTAGGAAAAGAGAATGAATGACCTAAAAAGTTGAAAAGTCACAGATCCAAGTTCCTATTTTATTTTGCAGGGGATTTTAGAGATAATACCTTTGCCAAAATCTGTGGTTGTGAAACAATATTCCATTGCCTTCAGAAAGTAGTATGTCCTGTAAGGAAAGGGTCCTGAACATTACTTCAAGATCAGAAAGAAAGCTGGAAAATAATAAACAGATAAATGGATCCTGTGCTAACTTCAATAAATAAAAATAGGAGGAGCTGATTTACAGAAAGAGAATGAGCAGAAAGATTTACAGAACAGAATGAACATTACTGGAGCTGTTATTTGGCCAAAGGATAAAAAGAGAGATGGAGAAACAGCAAAGTCCCTGGCAGATTAAGTGAGGAATATGGAGTCAGTTCCTAGCAGGCTGACATATTTTCATTATCAGAAATATTTTAAGGGCATCCAAAAGAACCAGATTAATGTAATTGGATTGGAAATATGATTGATATAGCTCTTTGAACTCAAGAGCTTGTAAGGAGAAAGGGAAGAGAAAGCTGTTGCCAAAACATGAATCTCAGTTGACTGGAAGCTCTAGTAATGATCAAGAATTAAAATATTAATCTAAAGACCTTGACAATTAAAAATAAAAATGTGATGCTTCACTAATCAATGGGAAACAAAGAATGTCTTAGAGAAGCAGAGCATGACAGTAGGTGTCTCGGTCATATAGAATATTAACTATAGTGTTCAAATTTGTCACCAGAATATAGAATTATTCAAGATGTGTTGCAAATGTTTCTTCTCTAAAACAAAAGTATCCATATATGAGCTTTTGGTTAATGCTGCAGTTTAATAATTGATACTGTAAAATATTTTTATAGCACTGGGCAAAAGCAAAGCTTTTTGGTTGTATGCCAGCAATGCCATAACTTTGGCAATTCATTTGAAATGTGTCTAGGTAACTTTGCTTGACAAAAATATGCTGTGCATTTGTAATAATCTCTGTCATTCCCTATTCATTCAGACCGTGGTGGCCTGATGACTGTACCTGTAAAACGTACAGATCTTTCCTGATGACAGCTGCAGGAACATAAATCCTTACATGAAAATAAGAAAAAAACCCATCCTTCTTAATTTGCTCTTTCAATCATATCCTTTACAAACATAAAGGAAATTATAAAGAAACAGATATATTTCTTTATATATTTCCTATATAATTCTGTATTTTTTATAGAATTTCACATGTAGCTTAAAGACCAATTAGGGAAGTTAGCTCTGGTACTAATGCATATGATACCAACTTCTAAAAAGTTCTTGCCACAGCAAATGCTCAAAAAGCTATTAGTGTCAGTATATCCACTTCTCTTCAGATATCTTGGAAAGGACATTGCTTTTTTTCCAAAAAAAATTGAAAGCCTGTTTTTGATCTGACTCTGAGTTTGGTAAGTATTGGTTATTAGATTAATAACTGGTGTCCTAAAAGATAACACTTGCTGCGCTGGCTGATTGCCAAACAGTGAAGAAAAAACCCACAAAACAAACAACGACAACCCCCCCCAAAAAAACAACAAAAAATATCCTTGCACTAGTGTAGATATCATGAAACGCCTCCAATGATCTGAGCAGTCATTAATTGATATGTCTGTCAAGAAGAAAAAGAATCAACTTACTGTGATAAGATGACTTCATTTTTATTTCTTGAATTTCCTGAGACGTTAATATTGACAGTCATTTCCTATAGTGAAGACACTCTTATGTTAGGCTCATCAGAGTTCTGTTTTATTTTCCCTTGGTTAATCAGTTAATGAAGCTATGGGAATAACAGGGGCAGAAGCAGAAATTATAGTTTCTTCAATACAAGACAAAGATTTTTATCTTTGTCTCTTTTTGTCTCTGGACTACTCCAACTCAGTGATTCTCCTGTTTATAGTTGTGTTTGGGATATAGATAAAAGCCAGCTGCCTATAGTTCAATGAGACAAAATAGACGTGGGCAAGATGGGAGATTGCAGCATCTCCCTCCTTAGAGATATTTTTAAATGTCTAGACACAGTCCTAGGCAGCTGGCTGTAGGTGTCCCTGCTTGAGCAGGGGCATTGGACCAGATGACCTCCACAGGTCTCCTCTAACCTCAACCATTCTGTGATAAAGCAACAGAAGTATATCACAAATTTTCAATGCATCCACCTGATTCCCGTTCTTTCATCACTAATATTTGCAATCAGATTTCTGGTAATCTTCACAATTACTGTTGAAAGATAGCTATGGCAGCTTTACTCATTTGTATTTGGCTAGGATGATGTGACCTGTTCTCTGGAGTCCTTTCCTTGCTACTGTGTTTCTTGCATTTGTCATCTTCCTAGATTATTATAGTGTTCCATACTTACGTGTACACACTTTGAGTGATTTGGAAACTAAGGCCTATGTGAAATGCAGCAATTTTCTTAGTAAAGAAGATATCATACACATTTGTGCATATCATACACAGAACGTTTTTTATTCTCTTTTTGTTTGTTTGTTTGTTTTTTCCCCTTTAGTAACACTGTTACCTATGGACCAATGGGTAAAACTTTACTACGTAAAGCTCTACATAACTTTGGTGCTAGTAAAAGAAACAAATCTCATACAAATTCTTTGGTAAAATGGCATCTCTGAAGATCATTTGGGTCTGACACTAGTTCTCTTTTCCCTGCTCCATGCCTGAGGTAACTCATATCTGTGAGTAGGTAGAGAAGCTTTTGAGAAAGCTGAACATTGTCTGAATGCAGCTTATGGCTTAGGTGATATGAAATATCTGTTGTTATAGTTCTTCCTTTTGCTTTTAGCCCTGTTCAGTCACTTTGCACAAAGCTGGCATGACTGATGGCTTATCTTCAGGTAAAGTAAAATGTTAGTTTAAGGTGAGAAGAATTGAACAATTTAAATGATATCATATTTCTAGGATTTCTTTCAAAAATCTTTGACATGCTTTCAGTGTTACGAGTGTTATCAAAGACTTGTCTGACCATGAAGTTGCTTCTATGAGGTGATCTCACTTCTAAATAAATGCAATGGACCCATAGCCCTGTATGGAGCCTATTAATGTTACAGGCAGAAAGCCAAAACTGAGGAATAGTACTGGGGCTAGAACCAGGCCTTTTACTTGGAAACAGATGGGGATCATGTTAAAAGAAATAAAGGAAGAACGAATGAAACAAAGAAACAAACAAACAAACCAGGGCTGTGAGGTGGAGAAAAGAACATAAGCAAAAAATAACCCCCAAAACCCCAAATTCCCAGAATCAAACCTAATTAAATTTTCCTTTTTTTTTTTTTAGATAACTTTAAACACTGTCATGGTGCGTCATATTAAATGCATTGACTACGCATTTAACTTTACATGCAGGCCATTCCTCTATAGTTTAGATCTAGCATGGAACATTTTGAAATGTTTGTAGACTTTACATCTATGTTTGATTAAATAGATTCCTGTCATTAAAATCCAATAGCGTTCAACTGATGGACTTTGAAATGTTAAACATAAATAATATATAACTGCACAATGGAATACCTTTGAAAAGTAAAATCAGTAAGCTTTTCAAGCAAAGACAGATAGTTCTGGTTTGTAATTTTTCTGTACTGGCACTGATATTTTTAGATCTATTTACTGTATCAGTACTCTAGATATCTATCTTGGTAAACCAGGGTGAAGTTTATCTGATGTAGCTCCAGCATTGGTACATCATTACTTGAGACAAAGTGTTGCTGTTCTGCTTTGTTGTTTCTTGTATAAAAAATAAAATGTGGATTTTAGAAAATATCTGTTGATATAAACCACAATTAATTGTGAAATATGCAACAGATGGTGAAACTTATAATCATTCTATCAGACTAATAGTATACTATCTGCATTTCGGAATTTGCTTTTCCCAAAAGACGCTGTTGGGCTGAAGCCATATTGACAGCTGGTATGTTCCTAATGTAGTTAGTTTGATATACCTCATCTATTAAATTCTGTGCATTTTCCAAAATAACAGATGACAAGTGCAGTTGACCACCTGGGAAAAGGCATCTTCAGTAGGAAGCTCAAAATGATGGGGGGGTTTTGTGATTGTAGAGATACGCACTGCTTTTCTATTTTGGGTGACATTATAAACTACTAGTGTTCTATTTGCCTTCCAAAAGTACAGTATTTTTTGTACACACATAATGATCAAAAATGGTACAACTAACAGATGCTATAACTATCACGCCTTTAGAAAACTGTGACATGCTTATCAGCTTCTCTCTTCAAATGCAGTTTTTAAGAATTGTATTGCAGAGACTCTGAATTATCAGGCTCAGACTGTATTGTTTGTAAAGTGGGTACAGAATGTAACTTACAGAAAACTGTATAAGGTACAGTAACTTAAAAGAATCAACATTTTCTCTAAGGTAATGTACAGTAATCTACTTACTGGAGAACTTTTATGTTTTTTCTGAATGAAAGCACCACTACATGTTATTGATGAACCTGTTATTAAAATAAGGAATCAGAATTACTTACAGTCTTGAAAACATGCAAAGTAAAGTTTGCATTTTCTGGGGAAAAAAAACTAGCACAAAGCAATGAAAATAAGAATAGCAGTAAACAGAAATCTACTTTTTCACCAATATCTGACATCCACCTGACCAAAACTACAGATAGTGCCTTGTAGTCTGTTTCACCTCTGAGCCAGAATTCACTGTTTGCCTTCAGGCTGTCCTCCAAGGATAGCCTTGCCATTGATGCCAGGATCAGAGCACACACAAGGAAAAGCATTGCCATGCTCTCATCTGGGGCAGATGGGCTCAGCCCTAGTACAAGCTACACTAACAGATTCAAGTACAATGGTGGACTGTCAACTGACATTGGTTTACACAGCCTTATTGATGGTGCTTCCCTTCCACATAAGACTTCACGCGTGGCAACTTCCAACTGCTCCCTGGGTTTCCAGTCGCAGTGAATCAAAGATGTGGGGGTATTGGAATAAAATTCTTTTTTGAACAAAAGGCAACTCAAAGGCCTCAGCAGCACAAAGGAAGACTTAAATTGGTCAGGGTCAAAGGCAAAGAGATCAGCAAAATAAGAATTCGTACTGGGGGTTCTTCAGAAAAAAGCCGCTTTGCAGCATAACAGAAAGGTCGGCAAAGGAAGGGACCAAGATGTGGAGTTTAAAAATGTCCACAACCTTTTCATTTTTGCTGCTGTTTCATCTGGTAGCCTTCTGAATGGTAAAAGCCTTTCTACTGCTGTTTCTTCAGCAGACAACCCAGCATCTTCTATTCAGACACACCATCCTTACCTAAACACTTTGATCACTGGATTGCAGTTCCCCCTTAGCCCCAAGGCTTTGCGAGCAAACCTCAAGTCAGTGATAAATTCATCAGTATTGCAGTCCTTATTTAATTCAATGCCAGCTGCTGCCAGTCTGGTCCATGTGTCATCAGCTGCAACCAGTCTGACTAATTCTCACACTATGGGGAACTTCTCCTCTGGACTTACAGGTGGAACAGTTAGAGGTAACTAGGATTTCTACCTCAACCCAATGTGACTTATGCAAGGACAACATGGACCAACTTAACTTGGTTTCCACTGAAAGGTGCTCATCTGGCCTGTGCGGAGGTTTTTACTCTCTTACTACTGGACAAAATAAAAACATAAAAAGACCTAAACAGCAGAGAAAATACCTAGTGTGAATCTGAGTAAAAAAGAAAAAAGGACAAAAGAAATACTTAAAGCTCCGTTTTGTATTGTTGATAGTTTAAATAAAATATTTATCTTTTTTTAAAGTGAAAACAATTTTGACTTATTTTATTCCACCTAGAATCATAAATACAACTCATTATTAAATTCTCTGAATAATAAAGGACTGGCACACCAGCAGAGATGTAAACAGTATCCTCTCAGCGCTATTTCATCCATCAGAACTGTGCCTCTAGTTTGATTCCTTGGTGCTGAATTTGTAGGGTTGACCAATGTCATACCCAGTTCTCAGAAAGATCTGCAGTTTATTTATTCAACTTACTCTGTTCATATACCAAAATCCACTTGGTTTGCAGCAGTGTGAGCTACAGAGAAAGGCAGTCTTCTATCTAATGTGTTGTTTTAATTTTAACTGAGCCAGGCACTCTGTTAACTGGGTGGTTTTTAATTGCGTTTATTACAAACGAGAACTCAGTACTCCCCTCTGGAGTGGCAGCTAGAGTACCTGGGATGGCCCAGGCAAGCTCGACCAATGCAGGCACAGTTTGAGCAGAAGAAATTGAAGCCCTGCCCCATTTAAACTACTTCATAGGGCCATTTGCAGTCACTGGTGGCATTCAAGTCACTGTGCATTCTGGTAGCTGGTCTGGTAACTTGTTTTGGGATGTCACTGATATATGAACGGGGTGCATATCACTGGTATTGGTCAGGCCCTTTTCACCAGCACTGGGAAGACTGAACGTAGTGCTTCTGCATTGATGCAAGTAGCAGATCTAAGCTTGTGTTTATTTCAAGTACAATATATTTTGTATAGTAGGTTTTTGATACTTGATGCAGAAATGGATTAGCCATGTACATTTATTGATGAAATGCATTTTGCTTTTGTAGTTCTTTGCTTTAAGTAGGCCTAAATGGTAGTTCACAAAAACACCACAATCTAGCTTATTGTGCTGCTACACTATCAAACTTGTGCAGTTAATTGTATTGTGACTTGGTGTTCTGTGTACAGAAAGTGTACTTAATTGTGCATTGTATTTTATAGAGATGTGATGAAAAATTTTAAATTTCATATACTTTGTTTCATTTAATTTTAGATTGTACAATGCACAGTAAACTTGTAAAAACTTATTTATTCGAGTGCACAAAATGAGGAGAAGGTTGATCCGTCGCGTAGAAATCACACTGGTCTGTAGTTCAGACTGGACCAAACACCAACAAAGGAAACTACAGTAAAAGAAGGGGAATTGCAACAGCAAAATCACTAGAAGAAAATCACATTTAGGCTTTAGGAATCATCTGCCTGCTAGCTCCCGTGCTCTGAGCAGCCGGCAGCATTGACTGCTCTGCATCAGAGGCACTCACTGTCCTTAAATCCCTTCTAAGTTGTCAGTGCTCCCTAATGAGTCTCCCACCTCCAGCAACTGGGCATTCACTTTAGACTTGAGGACTTACCAGCCCCCTGGTGGAGCATCCCATGGTCACAAAAAGCTGGGCTGAACACATGAGCTGTTTAACTCCCGTGTCTGTGTTTGAAGTAGGCAAGATAGCTCTGCCCTTGTGTGCTCTCTTCTACTACCTGCATGCAGGAGGAATAGTTGTGAGCTCCATGCCATATTCCAGAGAGTAGTGCCATAGCAGCTCCTACCCTCTACAGACTTCATTTAGGGCCTTTTCTCTGTACCTCATCCCTGGCAATCTTAGTAGAGATTTAGGACAAAATGCAGTTATTTTGTGGATTCCTAAGTGTGTCATCCACAGGCAGCCTTTGTGCGCAGAAACTTGATCTGACTTCGCTGCCTCATTCACTGGAAAGGCAAGGGATTGATAACCCTGGAAATGAGGGACATTTTGCAACTGTTTTCTGTTTTGCATGTGGGAGAGGACTTGAGAGCAGTGCGCCCTGCTGAGTTACTGACAGCAAGATGAAAACCTGTAAGGGGGCAAAAATGCTCAGAGAGTGATAGCTGAGAAACATCCAGTAGCTTCTAGTAGAAGCCATACACGGTGTGTGTCCTGGAATCCAGGAAGACAATGTAACCCAGAGGTTTTGCAGCTGGGAGATGGGCAGCTCCAGCTCTTCCAGATCCCTAGGTAATCGGAAGTTGCAGAGCTGCCTTAGCATCCTTCTCAGCAAATGCCATAGTCCTCAGGCTTTTGAAGGCTTCAAATTGGTAGGTTGTGCCTGAGAAATTGCTGGAGGGGCAGCAGCCTTAATTACATCTCCCCCCTATCATTTATATTGCAGATGAGAGAGATCGGGAAATACAAGCAGAAGCTCTTAATCACTCTGCTTTTATCAGATCCTTTTCTGAAAAAGGACCAAGATATAGTGCTTCTTGGACCTCTTGTGCCCCCTTTCATCTCAAATCGCAGAAGACATCCAGCAAGACAACTCAGCCACCATCACTCATTCTGTATGGCAAGGGTTTGTTTGCGCTCATACACGAGGCTTTCACAGGACACTAGCAAAGATGCCTGTTTGGAGAAGGACCAACTCACAGAGCTCTGTCAAACTTGCTGTGCTTTCCAACACCTGCTTGAGGACCTTATTGCCCAGCTGAGTGCCGGCATTCCTCCTCAGTTGAAGAGGATGGCCAGATCCTTGTGGAAATGACTTGCTTCGCCCCAAGGTTCACAGCATTTCAGGAATCTGTGTCTGGCAAGCAAGACAGAACTGTCAGACATGGTTTAATGCTGAACTTCGCAGTGTTAGGTTTACAGTTGTACTCAATGATCTTAAAGGTCTTTTTCCAACCTAAATGGTTCTGTGATTCTATGATTCTATATATTGTACATAATTTAAACTTGACCATATTAAAAGTTCTCTGAATTTTGAATAGAAGTTCTTTTCAAGGGTTGGTTCAGTCTTTTAAAGTACCAGCTCTAATGATGATGCATTTATAAATCTTGATAATCTTTTTTCTTTATTTACATCTACAATAACCTTCTGTAATTATTCGTTCATAAGGCTATTCCACACCAAGGTGCAAGTCGTTGCTACTCAGCTTCTTTAGCTATTTCCGTTATACGGCCACATAATTTTTTTGGAGAAGGATTTAGGGAAATACACAAGGCATTGTACTGGTATAATACATTTGCAAAAATAATTGCTTCACCAAAGCAATGCCTAGTGAGCTGTTGGCTCTTGTATGGGATGGTGGACCCAAGACTGAGATAAACATTCCCCTTTCTGAGGACCAGTGCCAAAGCAGGCTGCTGACCCTACTCATTCTTCAGGGAATCATCTGAAGATGAGGCAGAGCAGCATGCTGGGAAGACCAGTGGCGAGGCATATTGCCAGGGGCAGGATTGTGAGTGGCAGCTGGACAAGGGTGGGGAAAGATCATCTTGAATTATGGGAGTGGAGTGGCTAGTGTTTGTGGCTAATGTTTTTTAAAGTGGAAAAGCTAGTTGATTAACTGGGAGTTGGTCTTAGGACACATTAATAATAATGAGGGAAAGAAAGGCTGTGCATGAATTCATGTACCGCTCTGTCCTGCTTTTGGCTGGAACAGCATTAATTTCCTTTAGTAGCTGGTGCAGTGCTGTGTTTTGGATTTAGTATGAAAATAATGTTGAGAACACACAGATGTTTTTAACTGTTGCTAAGTAATATTTATACTAGATAAAGGACTTTTCACTTTCTTTTTCTGGCCCTGCCAGCGAGAGGGCTGGAGGGGCACAAGAAATTGGGAGGGGTGACAGCCAGGACAGCTGACACAAACTAGCCAAAGGGATATTCCATACTCTAAAATATATGCTGAGTATACAAACTGGGAGAGTAGGCCAGGGCCTGCTGATCACTGCTCGCAGACTGGCTGGGCATCTGTCAGTGGGTAGTGACCAATTGTATCGTGCATCACTTGGTATTTTCCCTTTTGGATTTTATTCTTCTCTCTCTCCTTCTTGTAAGAGTTGTTGTTGTTGTTGTTATTATTATTGTTGTTGTTGTTGTTATTACTATTATTATTTAAATGTTCTTATCTTAACCCATGAGTTTTACCTTCTTCCTCAATCCCCTGCCATCCTTCGGGGGCGGGGGGGGGGCGGGGGCGCATGGTACTTAGTTGCCTGCTGCGGTTAAACCATGACATACTCCTGTAGTGTGCTATTCATTTTGATTCTGGAGGGTCAGTCAGAGTCAGTGTTGGTAAAATGGAAAGAAAGATTGTCTGGTGAATCCCACTTGAATTTTAGAACCAGATGTTATGCTAAGGAAGAATGAAGTCTGTTAGAAAGGTCTCAGGTCTTGGGGTATGAGAAGGTTGTTTCATTGTTTAGAGCTCACTTTCATTATTGTGTATCAAGATGGATTTTGTAAAGGGTAGTAGAAGAATAGAGGGAAGAAAGAAGGAAGGAAGGAAGATTAGTCCTGGAACAATCCAGTAACAGATAAAATAAAGGAAACAAGATGTGAACTCATGAAATTACAGACCCTTTACACAACTAAAGTATGAAGAAGACATTTTAGAGGAATTATTGTTAAAATTAATGTCAGAAAAATGGTGATGGTCTATTTTATAGTCACTCTTTTGGAGCCTTTGCTTTGTTAGAACCTGTAGGTCCAGCACTAAGTGGTGAAGACTTCTGTTTTGGGCAGAGGCTGAGCAGAGAGTTTGCACAGAAGCACTGAGACCTACTCGGTAATCCTATTTTAAAGAAATATGATGAAGAAGTTTTTTACCTACTGCTTTTTACAGAAGAACAATCAATTGATTAGCATAATTCTCAGTATTGTAAATATATGTTGAGTTGTCTTGGGTTTTATTCGTTTGTTTGTTTCTTTTTTCTTTTTCCCAGTCAGATGGGAAACAAAACCAAAATACTTCAAATGTTTTCAAGAGAAAGTGAAGACTACAAGTCTTAGCTTTTTGATCATGTGTTGGTGTCTAAACCCTTCAACAGAGATAGAATAGAAAGAAACTCCTGTGCTGTGACCAATTGTTCTCCCAAAGGCAATGGCTTGTGATGGGGAGATAGAAGAGGTTAATAAAAAAGTCACTTTCATCTTTTTCTCTCTCCCATAGTTAGTCCTAAAAAAGGATTTTAGTTACAAGGCTGATGTTAATAAATATTTAATTTTTAAAGAAGTTGGACCACCTACAGTGAGAAAAACTGGTCTGAGGGCCCAGAGGATAAGAAGTTTCCAAATAAGTGAGAAGGCCAAGTTGAATTACTTCCACTGAATTAGGTCATCACCACTGATGACCTACTCGTTCCTTCTCTGAACTGCTTCAGAAGTGTATCTTGTACTTGAGAAATCTTGTTAAAACCAACATGATTCTGTGGAAAAAAAAAATCAAAACCAATAAATAAACTGTCAAAGCCCAGGCTATTCTCTGAAACTAATCTTTTCATAATGTTACTATGGAATTATTGTCAAATATAGCAATAAAACATAAAGAGCTCAATAATGAAGCTCTTATACTATCAAAAGTTTACCCATGAATGTAGTCCTATTTTTCTAAGAAGCTTATTTACACAAGTAAATACCAATAGGAGTAAGAACTGTGTAATGTGGTCCTAAGTAACTCTACACAGTATTTTTTTTAAAAAACAGTGAGCATTCCCTTTGGTGAATATTTCCTTAACCTTCTGCTCAAGCTATGTCGACACAGACCCAGAACTCATATGACACTCTCATTATTTGATGGATATTGAACAGATATGCTCATTTGTTTTACATTTCCCTTGACAAAGGCTGTGGCAAAACTGCATGACTGGTTCCTCATTGTGCTTTCTCCTTTCTGCTCTCTGCAGCATTAGGCAGTCCTCTTACACGAAAGCAATGGTTTGAAATATCATTTTTCTCCCAAATGATATTTTTGTTAAAGGGCAGAAATCCATTTTACTACTTCCTATCATTATCTGAATTGACTAATACAATGCAACTTATTATGGAACATGGGGATGAGGTGGGGTACTTCAGGCCAAATGTTTAATACACTTCTCCTTTAATTGCAGTCCTTGTTTACAAAATTTTGTTTAAAAAGGTAAAAATATCCAATAAACACCAGAAAATATTTTTGAAATATCATTATAGTGCTGTCATATGTAACGTCTTAATAAATATGACTTTCATCTTCTGAACAAAGGATTATTCTGTCCTAATCATGTATTTTATTAACAAACTAATATCTATTTTTCACAAAGTACTTTTTTCCTTCCTTTTTTTTCTTCCTTTTCTTCCCTTTTTTTTTTTTTCCCCCATTATTCACTGTCCTTGTAGGACACATATCCCCACATATATTTATGCAAAATAGCATTTACATTTGTTAGTTTAGCACTTTTTTTATAAATAGTTTTCCAGATAAATAAAAAAAATCAGAGCATAATATTGCATGAGAGCATTGTCATAATCAAAATTATACTGAGTAGCATGCTTCTGCTCTCACTTCTCACTTCATTCTCACTATCTATCCAATATTAGGAGCTTATTCCACGGAGGATAAGCGAGGATAATTAAGAACAATTCCACTAAAGTAGGGCTGAAAAAAATAAAAACACCTAGGAAAGGAGTGAAGTTGGAATCCAACTTGCAGTCACTTAGGATTAATAACCTAATATAGTAAGGAGTGCTCACACATTATGGAGGCACTCAGATAACATGGTGAAGACTGCCAATATGTGAACCTATGTAGATGGATGATGAAAAACACTTATGCATTAGTTCTGTCAGCTTCCTAAGTATAAATATTCAGCAGTTTTATGAGTAGAAGCTCTAATAAGTTCTTTAGTTTGTACCATCTGATATTCCCAAACATCCAGCAAAATGAATCATAACTACATAGCTATTACTGCTATAGCAATGAAGTGGTTATGGAAAAAGACAGAATGAGGAAACGTAATAGTTATACTTTTATGTCTGGCAAGAGGCTCTCAGATACTTTAATGAGGAATTTAGGATACAAACGTGGATGGATGGATTGTTAGATAGATCGACTGTTATTTATCTCTGTCTGAAACTTAGCTTATTGTGATGAAGATTAAAGTTAAAATGTATGTGTTGTCCCCCTGGGTGAATTTTAGCAAAATATAATATTCAACCAAAGAGAAATAAAAAAAAAAGATTTTTTCTATTTAAAATCTGTTTCTTTTCCCTGTAGCGTAATGACACCACTGCAAACTGGGCACAATAGAAATCTGCATATATTACAAAAACACATTTAGAATTTTTATTTAAATCCTAATAATTCTGTTTCCTTATGAACAAACAAATTGGGCCTAATGCTCTACTGCATTGCTCCAGGTTTTCTGATTCCTATAATGTGTTTCATATTTGGTTTTTTGTTCTGTTTTTTTTAGGTGGGTTTTTTTTTGTTTGGGGATTTTTGTTTTCCATAGAAAAGGCTCACAAGTGCTATTTGCTGCTCTTAATAGGATTGCATCAGGTTTAAAGCCAGAGTACTGCAATATAACATTGAGTGTTTTCAGTGTCGTTTCTAATGGAAGCAGAAAGGATAAGGATACTGGACTTCCTCATTAAAGCACCTCTAAGTTCTCTACATATAGTAGGAAGAATCTGACTGATAGCTTTAATCACAGAGCTATGTAGGGAGATATCACAATATGCTTTCCTACCTCTTATAATCTTTGCCTAGGTTTCTGCTCTTAGCCATTGACAACTACTGATTTTCAATACACCACAGCAAGGGAGATGCTCTACCATAAATGAAGCCCTAATTCAGAATCAGGTAGTCTGGGGGCAGTTAATTATTCCACCTGTCTGCAGTCCCTACTGATTATCAGATGTGGCTAATATCAGACATGATGCTGGATTAGAGTCATCCTTATTTTAAGAATGGAAGCAGCTGGGGAGGGGAAGTACCCTGGAATACTTGAAGAGGAAACTAAAATCATAACTGCTTATCAGTGGTAACTTGTGACCAAGGAATTGTCTGGCATAGAGAGACAAAAAGCAGCCCAGTTGCAAAAGGGGCTAAACTGGTTGGAAACAGGAGCAGGAAAGCCAGAGACAAAATGACTCCCTGTAAGGGAGTGAAGTTTCCCTTGGTGATGAGATAAGAAAACCACAGCATTGCTTGTAGCCATTCTGGAACAGAAGTGCTCAGGGGCCACCTTTGGGCATCTGATGTGGTGATGGGGGAGGGACCCATTGCCAAGGTGAGATGCCCTATGTAAACATTCACAGGATTGATGGCAGTGCAAGTGTATATAAGGACAGAACAGAGTATGGCAGTAAGGTGCTGTCTAATGCATTGTTCATTAACATTTTTAAAAAATATATGTATTATTTAAGAAAAAATGTACATTTAATTCACCTCAAGGAGTACAATAAAGATTCCTGAACATACTCTTAGCTATCAAGGGACTCCAATTCATTTTCCCTAAATAAATAACTGGAAGCTGTGTTTTCTTCAGCTTTACTACCACTTATTATGGCTCCTCTGACAACAAAGGCAACAGAACAGGATTTGGGCTCCCCCTTAATCACTTCAATTTAGTGTAAACCCACCTTTCCCAGAGAGTGACCTACCATGTTGATTCTGAGTCAGTCATGGCAACCTACTGTTTAGCAAAAATGTAAAGGCATAGAACCAGCATATTTTAAATTATGCAGAAAAATCTGCTAGTCTGTATGTACAAGTCCCTACAGAGATGAGTTTGGAACATGTATAGAAAAAGAAGCAATTCCACAGCATTCTCATTTAATATCTTTTACATGACCTATATACACAAGCTTTGTGCAAATGAGAGTGAAATATTACTTTCGTTGCAGGACAAACACTCTAAGCTGATTAGGAAGCCAAATTTTTTTCTTAGGTGTCTGAATAGAGGAGGTTTGCACCAACTACCAATATGCATCCCTCCAAAGAAATAAAATAATAAAATAATGATAAAAAAATTTCTCTAGATCTTCTAAAAAATCTCAAACTTCATGTATGTTATTTACCTGTGACACATCCTTCCACAGTTTATCATTTTTCTCCCATTTATTGCAAAGCCTAGGCCTCCATCAGTTTTAAAGCAAGGAAATAATGTCCAGAACTAGAACGGAAATAAATATTTGGATAGCAAAAAACAAAAAGGAAGAGGGACAAAGAAAGTCTGTCAATATGTTTCTGTGAGAGAGATATTTCGTTTGACACACACATATACAATTCACACACACAAAAATAGTGAGAAAAACTATCGAAAGACACCTTGTAGGTTTGACACATTTACACAAAGAATAAAAAAATCAAGAATATCAGTAAGATCTGAGCTGATTTTTCCATCAGTTACCAAGTTATGATGAACGCAAGTGCAACATTATTTAATGACTGTAATACAGGATTTTAAAAAGACAGAAAACTCTTACATCCAATAGAAAGTCATATTGCATCAGCACCACCTTAAGATTTCATTAGTCAAATCATACACAGAAAAAAATCAAGAAAATATGTAAGCCACAATACCAGACAAAGAGCACAAACAGTCATTTAACAATCTTTAAATATCAGCATTTAGTTTCACTTTCTGTCCCTTCTGAGCCCTAACTGCAGTCCAAGAATAGGCTGCAAGTGCTGCTCAGTCTGGACATTTGGTTTGTGAAGTGTCAAAAAGGAAAGTGTTCCATTTGGCATTGTGAAAATCTTAAAGATACCAATTTACCATGCTCAGAAGTGACTGAAAGAAAAAATTCTTATCTTCTTATTTTTATTCTACCTTTCCCTCTTCTCTAATCCTCCTTAATCCACTCAAAAAATTATCAGCTAGGATTTTGCCCCTGTCAAGATTTTGAACGCAGGGTGGTTTTGCTCTTGTTTGTTCTCAGGAGCGTAACAGCCTTAGGATTACTTTTGCAACAGGAATTGCATTTTTTCACCACTCTCATAACTCAGGAAGAATTGCAAAAGGATTTTGAATTAACACCACAGAAGAACTTTATCACCCAAATCTTACCTTACGATCTCAGGAAGGTTTCCCACTCAGGTGCTGTCTGCCCTGTAGATGTCTTGATGCATATAAGACTTCCAATTACCTACATGGTTAAAGGCTTGCTGGCAGGGCCCAAACTGCCTAAACCTCAAGCAGATTATTGAGCATGGCTGCAATAACACAAACTGACCCCTAGCACTCATATAGGAAGAACAAGACATACTGCAGCTTTTAGCACTGGAAAGATCATATCTAAAAATCTCATGAATATTGAACATATGATTTGAAAGAATTTCTTAAAATACTAAATCCAGTTTTCTCCTGTCATAGTCAGTTATCTGATTTATAAACATAACTTCAAATAGGCTGTATTTCTTCCTGTCACTTCCTCAGACCTCACTTGCTGGTGATTAAAAGATTAAAAGAAGGTAAGCCTTCTTTTAATTTCCTGAATAAGTTTCTTCTTAGTGAATTTATACCTACTTGTTCATTTGCCAGCATGAATTAGCTCTTTGGTGTCCTTGTGCATTTGCAAATCGTAACCTTCTCTTGGCCTTTATTCTTCTTTCCAACAAAAGCTGGTCCTAGGCCATATTTGACTCAGGCTTGAGCCCATGAGCTTTGCATTTCTCTCCATCTGAAACACTCTCTAACATGAAAATCCTTACAAGTCAGAGGCACTGATTATGCTTTGCTGTGTTGTAGCCTCCTCTGTGCCATGCTGGTGATCATGTTGATAAACACAGTAGCCAGAATAGTGAATAATTAAGAAAACTATGATTGAGGGCTGCTTAAAGAACTGTTGTTCTTTAGTCATCTCTTTAAGCAGCTGTTAATTATCCCAACATCATGTCATTCATGGTCAGACACAAGTCTCAACAAAAAGACAGTGCTGTTCATTGCCCCCTACCAGGTATGGAGGAGAAGAAGAATGTTCCCATGGGGTCTTAGTTTTAGAAGGTTCTATTAACCTTTTCTTACAGGTTGAGACTGCTGATGACTAGTATAATCAGCCCTGCTATAGTCATGCAGAATTTGATGTTGATACCTGGCTGACTGCAGCAATATCTATCAGCTGGAAGGTAATAAGCAGTGGTCTCAGCTGTGGGAAACAGCTGAGAACAACTCCTGCATGCAGACAGGTGGTCTTTAATTACACACAACTAGAGCAAAAAAACCCCCCATATTCTCACAGGTGTTCATTGGAAGTAAGTGGTAGTGATTTCTGCTTTCAGGTGAGAGGCCCCAAGTCTAGTATTTGTCGTTGAGTTCTTAACCCCTGGAGTTAGTCCATCTGACTGCAGATAAAAAGAGTCTGCTGCCTTTCAAGGAGTCTTGAAACAGCCACCTCCCAGCACACTGGGGTACTCGGTGTTCTTATTCAAAGGCTTTACCAAGCCAACATCTTGGGATCATTCTTGATCACTGCAGCTGTGAGACATTCTTGCCTTTGTTCCACTCTGCAGTCATCTTCCCAAACTACTTGGTGGGTCAAAACCTGTGTATAGTATTACAGAAAAGATCCATGCTACATACAATGAAATTAATAATTCCTTATTTCAGTCAGGAAAAAAACTAATCTGACAAATTGTAGGATCATTTTTCCACTTTTATTATGTCACACTGGCATCTTGTAGACTTTCAATGACTAATACATGCATACTTTTCTATTTCTTAGCAGTTTCAAGCTAATGAGACCACAATTTCTTGAAGAAATTCTTCTCATTAGTCCCTAAACAAAAAACATTGTTGTCTTCAGTGTTTGTTTCTATTCCATTTCTATTGCTTCAGTTCTCACCTGTACTAACTCTCCCTCCCAATGTAATCTATCAGAAAATTTTATTAACACACACCTAAACTTCGTGTGAGAAAAATTAAAGAGAAAGCTGGATAGCATCACTCCATGGCTATTTCTTAATGAGCTCCATGGATCTTTCTCAAGGATCTCCATAGCTAGAAGATACGATCTTGCCATTACCAATTTAAAAAAAAAAAAAAAAAGTCACTTAGCTGGCAGTGCAAGGATTCAGCCTCTCCTTGACCTAAGCTGGGAGTCACTGGCTTAACCTGTGCACTGGGGCCCAGTGACTGGTGCCTCCGCTGCTCCAGCTTCATTCAGCTCTGGGGCCGGCCATTCTGGGGAGGGGTGACACATAGCCCTCCCCAATGCCCCTCTAGTCACTGCCTGAAAAACAACAGCCCTTTGTGTGCTTGGGGCTGGGGGCCACTGCCAGGCTGCAGTGGGAGAAGGAATTGAGCTATGATTAAAAAACTCAGAAAAATAAACCCAATAAAAGCACAGCTCTGAGCAGGAGGGAACTCTTCCACCATGACTATCATACTTCTCCCTGCAGAGACCTCAGGATGCTGAAAATTTGCTACAGGCCTCCTCCCCCAGATAAAACCATCCATTCTAGGACATAGAAGAATATTGGAAGGGCGAAAACACCAGAGAAAAGGGGTAGATGATGGGAAGTTTGCAATGTATAACAACTACTTTTTCTCACCTGATTACTAATAAGATCTGTTTTGTATTCATAAGATAATTTGGACAGTGAGTGTTAGTATCATTATAACTGGACTAATAACAATGTTTATTGCATTTTGGCTACAGTGTTAAAACTTTGAAGCGAATGAAAATGAATTCTCGGCTTCACATATATGCTGTATTTGTATTTTTAGTCCATAACAAAATTTTAACTGTTACAACTTCACTAGACTTCTCTGTCCAGTTTAGTAGCTCTGTTGCAATATGATGTATCCATGCATGCTCTTCAGTTAATTCTGTCCCTATGCTCAGTTTCCCTTTTATTCCTTTTCTCCAGCTTCATTTAGTTTTTCCTGTGTAGCACCATAGCAAGTCTTTATCTGAAATTCAAACAAATTAGATCTGCTGCCTTCTTTTATCTGAAAAAGGTCAGCAGTGCCCTTCAAAGATGAATGAAATTGGTCAGGTGTGACCCACATTCACTAATCTCCATGTCATTTTTCATTTATGCCTTCAGTCTTTTGTTCAAACCTTTTCTAAAGCAGGAGCATATAACTTAAGCAAGTGGCCAAGCCACAAAGAACTTTGACTTATTAGCAGAGTATGTCTCTATTCCTTGTCTGTCATCGGTCTCCTTCAACCTCTCCTAGACATGGTCATGCCTTTACATCTCAAATCCTTTCCGGATTCTCTCTACTCTGCCTTCATACTTTCTTTTGTACCTGAAGGACAGCAAATAGGGGGAAATGGAAAGTGAAGAAAGCAAACAATATATGCAACGTTTTTTCCCTGAATTTGCTTGTCTCATGAAAAAAACTGCTCAGTCTGCATAGTTTAGTCCAATCAGTATAGAAGCAAGTTGTCAATTTATTAACAACATGTAATAAACTCTCAATCAGTGAATTATATATTTACAACCAATAACAGCAATACAAAAGATACATCACAATACTTGACACATAAAATGTTAACAAACACCTACAGCTTTATAACAACCCTTCTATAACATCCCTAAAAGCTACAATCACACATACACACACAGAGACTGAAATGCAACCAGCTTAGTGTGTGGTTGAGGGTCCACCACATGCAGATACTTCTGTGGAGGTGAGGGTGCTCCAGCTGGGCATGCACCTCTGCCACTGCTGGAACCCCGCTAAGGCACTGGCTATGGGCAGGACACACACGCTGGCAGAAGAGGTGCCCCCACATGGTTCCTGTGCTGTGGGTCACTGGCAAAGCGCAGGCTGCTCCTGTGCCCCAAGGGAGATGCTGGGTCTGGCCCAGGCCCAGCAATGCCCAGCCAGGGTTACTGCTCCTCATCCTCTACCCCAAGCTTCTACAATTTTATTTCTTTTATACTTGCTTTCAGGTTGAATATTTTGTATCTCTTTATAATTCCCTGGTTAATATTTAATATGGCTGATGGTCAACTTCCTTTTTAATTCTATCAGCTCGGGTCAAACCTCCTCTCAGAGTTTTGCATATTTGATTTACACACACACTCTTAGACTGACATTTCTATCTCACCAGCTGCTGTTATCAAAGCCATCTGCCAAGGGTAGGCTCTGCATTCTTGCCATACGCAATTGCTTTACTAGACCTGCAATTGTGTCTGTGCCAGTTCTTACAGTACTATAGGACTGAGATTTTCAGGTCCCTGAACTGAAATGTATTTAAAACTCCTCAAATTCTATTCTTATTACATATGTGACAATATTCTTTTTTGTATATGGGATTAATGGCTCACTAGTCTTTGCTAGGTTGTTCTCCTTACTAAAATCTGAGACAAAGTTTTTGGGCTATCATCAGACAGCTTAGAGGCAGAGTATCATTACTACCTGGTTTGTTCTCACAACATTCCACCCTCATTAGATAGCAAACCCAATCCTTTCATTCTTATTTTCTTAGAAGAATAAATGACAAAAATTGCAATGTTATTATTTCTTTTGCAAAGAGTTATTTCTATTCTTGCCAAGACTGTCTTTATTTCTATTTTCATAACCTCTAAGAGTATGCTTTGATAAATCCTTTTTTTCCAATTTCTTAGTGTCTTAGCTTACTCCTGATGCTTCTTTTGACTTGGTGTCTTACTAGTATTTTGTGTCTTTGAGTAAAGATTAAACATGGAAAACATTTTAGAAGAGTTCTAAAAATTATAAACCTTTTGCATTTTTTATGAAGAAGTATTTAAGGTGGAAAATGGCTTTCATAGTTATATTATTTGCTGTTTAGTACATTTTAATATGTCCACTGTTCTGCTAGTTGAGATATTAATCTTATTGTTACAAAAATAATTATTTTATGTATGTATTTATGACAAGTAGCCATCAAAGTGAACTGTCCTATATTGCTATATACCAGGAAACAGTGCAGGAAATGGTCATCCAAAAACCTCTGTGAATTTCAAGATTTCTTTTTTTTACAGAGAAAGAAGCTAAAACATGCAGTACGTCTCACCAAAGTTAAACAAACATGCAGCAACAACAACAGAGACCCAAACTCTTAAGCTTCTCTTTTATTCATTTCTTTTGCATCAGTGAAGCTTCCACTTCCTTTTCTAAGCTCACTCGTATTGATAGGAAATAGGATTATCTATTGCTGAACTTAGTGAAGGTTGTGGCAACAGATGCCATAGCCAGAGGAAACCAATTGCAAAGCCAAGTTTCAGACGCTAAGAATGTGTTTCAGACTGAAATAGAAGCTTAAAGAAGAAAGTTCACTCAGGTCTAGAAGCATTTGTATGCACCAGCAACACCAACAAAGCTAGGACTCAGAAAAAAGAAGATACTTGGGGTGATGTAATTCATTTGTACTAAGGGTGAAATCCCAAGGGGGGTGGAAAATCTTTATTATTTCTGTGCGTGATTTTTCTTAATTTAATTTCCCTCAGAGAAAAAACAGCAAGGAAATCTGCTATGAGACAAAAAGAAATCAGTTCAGGAAAGCAAGGCATTTAATGAAAGTACAGGGAAAATACTGCTGGAGTGAAAACTACATGTAGACTTCTGCTGCTGCAGAAAAAAAGGGAAAGTGTTGGGCATAAATATGCTGTAATGCATTGATTTTTCTACAGTTTTAAGGTAGGCATTAGATCAGAAGACATAATCCCCAAGGTTCTTTCTAGCCTAATTCTCTATGAAATGCTGGGAGTCTGATGCATTTATTCAGCAGCATCCACAGGAACTGACTGAAAATGCTGTGCTCTCCTTAGGATTCTGCTGAGTAACTAGCTTCCTCCCATCTTCCCTGTGAATCACTGTGAGCTCACTGAGTCACTGCGTTCTTGTGAGTCACTATGAAGTCACTGAACTGCCTGTGACGTGGGGAGGGGCAGGGGCTGCAGTAGGGTGAAGCCCAGCAGGACAATCAGGTGGAAAAGGGCTCGTCAGGGTGACTGTGGGAGTGGATCAGGCAGGTACTTAGTCCACGCTTTGAGATCTGGGAGCTGTGTGTGAGCTGACAGCATAAGTAACTTCAAAATCCAATACAGATGAAAACCTGGCAAAAGAAAGAAGAGAAATAGTGAGAGACTGCAGGAGGGCGGAATGGTGGTAAAACAGAGCAGCAGACCTCTTTGTGATCTTCAGTTCAAGATCATCAAAGTTTGGTGCTACCCACTTCTGCCCCACATGCCACTTACCCCAAATACTTACAAATGGCATAGAAGAATCAAATCATGTAACCGAAATGATCATAACTATGAACACTTTAGAAAAAAAGATGCACATACAACACAACAAGCATTGCAATCCATGGCTTTGAAGGGTATTTAGAATGGATGTCTTACTTCTAGCCCCAAATCAAACAAAACGGTAAGTAGAAATCAATACAACATAATTTACTTCCTGTCACTTTTATGAACTTAGTTTATTAGAAGTTATGCAATCCTTGCATAATATAATCACATCTAAATGTATAAGTGTCATTTTTATTTTAAAAGCACTACTGTTAGACTTCTTAAAAAATCTCATGTACATCAAAGTGCCAATATCTCTGAGTTAATTGCAAAAGCAGTGTTGAGCTTGCTGGATTTCTCATCTTTCTCTTGGGTTTTAGAGTGGTTTCAATAGCGAGGAAGAAGCATACAATTTCTATGCCACTGTAGTGGATCTGGATGGGATGGAGTTAACTTCTGCACTGCAGCCCATATAGTGCTGTGCTTTGTACTTGTAGCTAGAATCATGTTGATAACACCCCAGTGTTTTGGCTGTTGCTGAGCAGTGCTCACACAAGCATCAGAGCTGCCTCTCCAACCTCCCCCTTACAGGCTACTAGGCTGAGCATGGGCAAGGAGTTGTTGGCCATAACAGCAGACCCAAACTGACCAAAGGGCTATGCCACACTTTGTGAAGTCATGCTCAGCAATAAAACCTAAGAGAGAGGTGGAAGGGGAGGGGGGGCTTTCACTATTAAGATGTTTGTCTTTGAAAGCAACTGTGAAGAGTAATGAGGGCATACTTCACAGGACATGGCTGAACATCACTTGCTGATGGGAAGCAGAGAATAAATCTTTTGTATTTGCTTTGTTTCTGCATGTGGCCCTTGCTTTCTTTTCTTAAATTGCCTTTATCTCAACCCATGAGGTTTTAATTTCATTTTCTAGCCCTATCCTGCGGAAAAGGGGAAGTAAGAGAGTGGCTTCGTGGACACCTGGCCAATGTCAACCCACCACAGTCCTCCTTGGGGAGCCTAACATAAGGGTCTGCAGAAATTTAAGGTAAGGACAGTAACTGGGAGAGGTAATGGGTGAAACACTTACTGGACATTGCCAGAGAATGGTATAAATGTGAGGAGTTTTTGTTGTTGTAATTGTGGTGAAGGAGCAAGGGGTGGAGTCTGTGTAAACTGTCCGCTTTTGTTTGAGTTGTGATGATGTTATTTTGACTTTCAGGAATTATTTTTGTTAATAGAAACGAAGATTGTGTGATGAATGTGTATTTTAAAGTTAATTCTTAAATACGTGTTTACAGAGGCAATGGGTGGGATGTAACGGGTTTACATGGCAACATTTTGGTAGTGGGAGGCTGCAGGGGTGGTGTCTGTGAGAAGAAACCAGCAGCTGCCCTCAAGTCAGACACAGCCAGTTTCAGCAGGCTCTAAGATGGACCTGCTCTGGCCAAACCTGAGCCAATTGGCAATGTTGGTACTGCCTCTGTGATAAAATATTTAAGAAAGGGTAAAAAATGCTGCACAACAGCTGTGAGAGAGGAGTGAGAAAATGTGAAACAGCCCCGCAGAGATGAAGATCAGTGACGGAGGAAGGCAAGGAGGTGCTCCAGGTACTGGATCAGAGATTCCCATACAGCCCGTGGTGAAGACCATGGTGATGTAGGTTATGCCCCTGCAGCCCGTGGAGGTCCATGGTGGAGCAGATATTCAACCTGTGGCCCATGGAGGGCCCCATGCTGGAGCAGGCAGCTGTGTCCTGAAGGAAGCTGCAGCCCATGGAGAGCCCATATCAGAACAGGATATTCCTGGCAGGAAAGGTCTGTAGTGGACCCATGCTGGAACACTCCATTCCTGAAGGACTGTATCCTGTGGAAAGAACCCATGCTGGAGCACTTCTTGAAGGACTGTATCCTGTGGGAGGAACACCATGCTGGGCAGAGGAACAGCATGAGGAGGAAAGAACGGCAGAGATGAAGTGTTATGAACTGATTGCAACCTTTCTTCCCCATCCCCCTGTGCCACTCAGGGGGAAGGAGACAGAAAAGTCATGAGTGAATCTGAGCCTCGAATGAAGGGGGGAGAAGATGGTTTTAGTTTTGTGTTTATTTCTCACTGTCCCACTTTGTTATTAATTGGGAATAAATTAATTTCCCCAAAGCAGAGTCAGTCTTGCCTGTGGTGGTAACTGGTAAGTGATCTCCCTGTCCTTATCTCAACCAACAAGCTTTTCATCTAATTTTCTCCCCCTGAAGAGGGAGAGTGAGAAAGCAGCTTAGTGTGCACCTGATGGCCGGTCAAGGTCAACCCACCACTGTCAATTACTCCCTTTGCCCCAAAGTAGACTTCTTGTCTCTGCAGAACTTTTTATAATGTTTTAGAAGCGGAACTCCAAATGAACACTTCATTGAAAAATACTTCAACATTAGTCAACTAGCCATCATTCAAAGCCCATTATGTTTAAAGACCAACTTTTGTTTTCTGAATTGCAGCACATCGAGCTACCCTTGCATTCATCATCATTGGGTATTTCTCATTTAAAACGTTAATAATGAGTAATATCTGAATGTAGAGGTGGAGGTTCCTGAATATTTTGGGTTAAAAAATGACATCCCTTTGGGGTGGAAGTAACTACTGCATATTCTTATTTAAACTGGTGCTGGGGCTATGAGAAGCCATTCTTGTTAAGGTAAACAAGTTTCAGAAAGGAAAAAGATTTTGCAGAGCTTTTTATATGATTGGATTTGTTTGGAAACAGACACAATCACAGAGTCATAAAATTGTTTAGGTTGGCAAAGACCTTTAAGATCATTGAGTCCAACCATTAACCTAGCACCACCAAGTCTAGCACTAATCCATGTCCCTAAGTGCCACATGATGTCTTTTAAATACCTCCAGGAATAGTGACTCAAATGCTTCCCTGGGCAGCCTGTTCCAATGCCTGAAAACATTTCCCATGAAGAAATTTTTCCTAATATCCAATCTAAGCTTCCCCTGGCACAACTTGAGACCATTTCCTCTTGTCCTATCGCTTGTTACTTGGGAAAGAGACAGACACCAACCTTGCTACAGCCTCCTTTCAGGTAGTTGTAGAGAGCACTAAGGTCCTCCCTGAGCCTCCTTTTCTCCAGGCTGAACACCCGTAGTTCGCTTAGTCACTCCTCATAAGACTTGTGCTCCAGACCCTTCACCAGTTTCGTTGCCCTCCTCTGGACACGCTGCAGCACCTCAATGCCTTTCTTGCAATGAGGGGCCCAAAACTGAACACAGTATTTGAGGTGCAGACTCACCAGCGCCAAGTACAGGAGGATGATCACTTGCCTAGTCCTGCTTTTGGTGGGGAGAAGCCCTAACTCCTATGTGACCATTCTCAGGCACTTCCATGGTTTCTAACATGTGAATAACCCTTGTGTCTGCTGCCACATGGATCTCCTTCCCCTACCTCCAGTGAGATGGCAGACTGAAGGACCTTGCTAGCGCACAGTCCCTCAAATGTTGGCATGCTGCTCCCAGGCTAATCTCTAGCAAGCCTGGTTTTCTCCCTTTCCCCCTTCAGATCTAGTTTAAAGCTCTTTCAATGAGCCCTGATAACTCCTGTGTAAAAGTCCTTTTCACCCTTTGAGACAGGTTCACAGCAGAACCCCTTAATTACTAGTGAGGCCTCCTTCCACATGCCTGAAATAAATTTGTGGTTTACACACCAATCACACCACTGACTTACAGTCTTTACGGATTTGTAGTATGTATTCCTTCAATATATAGAATCATCTCTTACATCTTTAATCATAAGCAGTAAAGTACATGCTTTGTAAAAAAACTGGGGCCTCTTGAGAGCCTTATGATTCTGATCAGTCAGATGAGGAAAACCAAAAAAAAAAAAGGATGGTAAGCACCACACATTAGCTTCTGTTTTAATGTTAATATTTTTAATACAGCATGGTTTTGCAAGAGATTTCCTGCCACCTTTCCATGTAAATAGAAGAGGTTCTTTCGGGCAATTATTCCAGTACAGCGATCTTTCTGCTAATCTTCCTATTGAGTTCACTTAAAATCCTAAACTGCTGTCAATTTTTTCATTGCCAGTTCTATTTCTATTCTCTTGCTTTTCAAGAATTTTATGCCACCATCTTGAATTTCCTGACTTACGCTTCTGCTGAACATCATCTGTTTCCCTTCTCCTCCAAGTTCCTATTAGTTTTCTTATTGACCACTGTACTGTATGTTGGAATTGGATGTTGAAGACCATACCAGTTCTTTTGAAGTTAACAGTAGACATACTTTGTTCTTAGAAATGAATGTTTATGCTGTAAGTAATGCATGAAAATGTCAAAATAGTTGCATCTCTTTTCCACAAGTGCACAACTGATTAAGAAATTATTACTAGATGTCTATATGTTAATAAGACATGTGGAATAACTGCCTGACATAATTTATGGCTTCGGCCTGAACTTCTGATTTTAGTGCTCATTCAGGTCAATGGGAAAAGGTCTGCTGACTGCTGTGCAAAATATAATGAACTGTTGGTTTTTTGACGCCTCAACTAAAGAAGATCAACATTGTAGCACAAGAAGTAATGGATCTAAGGCACACCCCGTTGGTACCTGTTCCATGACTAGCTTTTTGCAAGATGTAAAATATTTCTATCCTCATGTTCAACCATCTCTGCCTTCGCTTTTCAAGAATACTGGTGTGACGCCAGCTACCTCTTCTGTCCCCTGTACCTTCACTCAGAAATAACCTCATGCCCTCTTCTCACTCCTAGAGACTTAAAACAGGATTTTCTAAGCTGGAATAATATTTAAGGGTCTCTTCCGTTCAACCACATGGCTGCATGAAATTAAAACCTACTTATTCAGAACCTCTTTTTAAGTACCTCCAGTTAGAACTTCATGACTCTTTGTCTTTAGATGTTAGGCCCTGTCAGAATTCAATCAAAAAGCTTCATGACACTTGCGCTAAAACTTCTCTAGTAAGACTGTTATTTTCTAATTTCTCATAGCCTATATTTGTAATTATTATTACTGTCATCCATTATGACTTATTGAAAAATGTATATAGTTTCAGGTTACAGGCAACGCATGTCTTTAGAGGTACAATACTGGGTTTTGTTTTAACCAGTACCTGATGTTTTATTGTTTCCTTTGGATGATGGGTTTCTAAAAGATGTGTCTATAATGCCCTAGTAGCTTTACGATCAAGTTTGTCCTCCAGTCCAGACTTCTCAGTATTGTTTCTGTGCTAACTTTCATTAAGGTGGCAGGATGAAGCTGGTGAACTCTTTTTATAGAGAGAAATTGGGCAGAGAAATTAAGGCAAAGGTAAACAGCTCATACTTGAGCTGTGCCAATAAGGTGAATGTAAGTGTTGTAAGCCACTGTTGCCCAGCAAATAAGACTTTTGTGATTGCTTGTATAAGGCCCTCTGCTGTGTGCTGACCCAACAGTGCAGGGGTTCCTTGGCCTGAGCTGGGTGTTACTGGTTTAACTCCTGCACCAGAGCTGGTGACTGGTGCCTCCCCTGCTCCAGATTCAGCTCTGGAGGTGGTCCCACTGGGGAGGGGTTAACACCAACCCCCCAGCTTCCCCCCCACCTCCCATCACTGCTTGACAAATAATCACCCTTTAAGGGCGGGGGAGGGGGGGACAGGACTGGGGCCACTGCCAGGGTGCAGCTGCCAATCTGGGAGAAGGAAACGAGCTGTGACAAGGAAACATATAAAAAAAAACTCAAGCAAACTGCAAGCCTGACCTGGAAGAAACCATCAACTGTATACTTCTCCTGACAAGAAGCAGGAGGAAACTCTTAATGGGCACACCCTACTCTTACCAGAAAATCCATTGAGGTGCTGACAGCTCATTACAGCCTGCCCTTATTCTTCCTCTTTCTTCCGAGACTGCCAGTATTAGGACCCCCGGGGACATGGGAAGGAAGAGCATAGCACCAGGGCAAGTGATTTTTTATTTTAGGGGGGGGGAGTTCCCCCGCTGTAAAACTAGTTAGCTGTATTACTGAGGTTTCTTTGAATTAATTTGGATTATTAGTATAACTCAACTAATACTTTGGGCTATTTGACTGTGAAAATATTAATTGGGCTAATAATAAACTCTTGGCTTTATATATGTGGTTTGTGCCCTTTTGTTTATAACAAATCCATGATTATATCATCATCTAGTTCTGAGAATTTGAGCCTGATTTTGACCACAGCTGCTAAAGCAATCTAAAGTCAGCCTGAGTAGGTGTTGATGAACACAAGGATAGGATGGCAGGATTGGGTTGTCTTCACTCAATTATATGCTCTTCTGCTTGAGGTGGTATACAATATAATTTTTCAGGCAGTATCAGAAACTTAGCTGGCCATATAACTTGTTAGGATATCTACCTTGTTTTTTCCTTAGGTGTTACAAAGGTGGTTTGTTTTTTTTCCCCTTTCTCATGTGCATTTATGTATTATATTATGTATGTAAGTCACAGACTGTAGCTATTTTTATCTATTATTTATATTTTCCTTTCTTTGTTGTATTACTCCATCCCACTCCTTTAATGTTAAAAGTGCGTGTGTTTTGCAGCAAACATAAAAGCATATATTTCACACTTCAGTGCACTGAACAATAGTTAATGGCATTCTGATTTAGTCTTACATTTGAATAAGCTTAATTGTGTTCTTATTTTATTTAAGCAAGTTTCAGTATTAAGGAAACTCATTAAGGTTTTACTTGCTTCTTCCTCAGGGAATGTTCAGCTGTATTTCTCCAATTACATTAATCAGCATGACAGAAATACTAAAGATCTACTTCACATGGTGTTATTGTCTTTCTGTAAGATGGGTCACAGAAACTAAAATATGTAGGGAAGTTATTCTTTGGACGCCTTTTATTTGCAGCAGTACTGGCTTATATTTTTAATTACAGAATATAATGCTTGAGAATTGTCAGTGTGGCACCTCCTACAATGTGAAGTCTTCTCTTTATGAGTATTAAATATATAATGCTTGAAGTAGGTACTCACAATTTCATAGTCTGTGAACCTCAGCGATGGAGAAATCACCTTTAGATCTCAGAACTATAGGTCAAATCCATACATCTTACAAAGGGAAAAGCTTGAAAATTATATTGAGTAGCTAATTTATTCCAAACTGTGATTAGTAAAACTTTAAAATGTGTGGTTTGGTATGTCCAAAAGAGTCTGATATTTAAGCCCTTCTGTTCTCAGTATGACAAAGCCTAAGACACTTGCTCAATCTGGTCTGCTGAATGTTTTTCTTGTCTAAATGAGGAACTGTAGTAATCTTTGAGGATGACCATTTCAGTTTTTGTGAATCCTAATATTTTCCAACATCATAATATTTTGTAACTTAAAACCAGCTCTAAATGTCTTCCTTCAAGTACTCAGATACCTGTTATCTGACTGACAGTATGCAGGAAAAGTAAGAGCAGACATTAACAACACTTACACAGACAGCTTACCCCCCTGCAAAAATAGAAGTATTTTCCTCTGCTTTATGCCTTTTGCAGTAGACACTGGCTGTCAAAATGTCAAAAGCAGAGACTGAATTAATTTCTGTTCATGATCTGTTTTGAGATTCTTACTTGAAAAGTTTAGCACAAGGGAAAGTTCATGCTTCTTCCAAGGGAGCAGTATGATCCATTCTGGTTTTGTGTGAATTACAGGCATCGCTAAGTACTTCATCAGGTGAGAATCCTACTCTTCAAAAAACGGGAGAGGCATCTGTATTAATATCTTGTTCATGTAATTTTATGAAACATATTTAACTTTGCCATTTTTTTTTTTTTTGTCTTTATCTGGTAATGAGCTGAGAAATAGGAAAGCTTTGTGAAAAGAATTACATTCTTTTAAGACTATATTTTTTTCAATTAAAGCTTTCAGTGAAGGCAGCTTAAAAGAGCTGAGAGTTTAGCTCCTAAACACTCCTACTCACACAGAACAATGTATGCTTTTTGAACTACTTTGTAACTGCCTGTGTTGTGGTTTAACCCCGGCTAGCGGCTAAGCACCACACAGCCACTCGCTAACTCTCCCCTCACCCAGAAGGATGGGGAGGAGAATTGGAAAGGAGTGTAAAACTTCAGGGTTGACATAAGAACAATTTAATAGTTCAAATAAAATAAAAAAATGAATGAACAATGATAATAAAACAAGTTATAAAGAAAAGGAGGGAGAGGGATGAAATCCAAAGGGGAGAAAAGAAACCTAATGACGCACAAAACGACTGCTCACTGCCCACTGATTGATACCCAGCCAGTTCCTGAGCAACGATCAGCAGGCCCTGGCCAACCCTCTGCAGTTTATATACTGAGCATGACATCCCATGTTATGGAACACCTCTTTGGCTACTTTAGGTCAGCTGTCCTGGCTGTGTCCCCTCCCAATTTCTGGTGCTTCTTGAGCCCTCTTGCCAGCAAGGCCTGAGAAACTGAAAAGTCCTTAACTTAGTATAAACATTACCTAGAAACAACTAAAACCATCAGTGTGTTATCAACATTGTTCTCACACCAAATCCAAACCACAGCACTGCACCAGCTACTAAGAAGGAAATTAACTCTATCCCAGCTGAAACCAGGACAGCCTGGCAGAAAAGGACCTCAGGCTGACAGCTGGCTGAACATGAGCCAGCACTGTGCCCAGGTGGCCAAGAAGGCCCATAGCATCCTGGCTTGTATCTGAAATAGTGTGGCCAGCAGAACAAGGTCATTGATCATCCTCCTGTGCTCAGTGCTGGTGAGGTCACACCTCGAACACTGTGTTCAGTTTTGGGCCCCTCACTTCAAGAAAGGCATTGAGGTGCTGGAACATGTCCAGAGAAGGGCAACAAAGCTGGTGAAGATTCTAGAGCACAAGTCTTATGAGAAGCAGCTGAGGGAACTGGGATTGTTTAGTTTGGAGAAAAGGAGGCTCAGGAGGGAGCCTATTGCTCTCTACAACTGCCTGAAAGGAGGTTGTAGGCAAGTGGGAGTAGGTCTCTTTTCCTAAGTAACAAGCAACAGGACAAGACAAAAAGGCCTCAAGTTTCACCAAGGGAGGTTTAGATTGGATACTAGGAAAAAATTTCTTCACTGGAAGGATTGTCAGGCATTGGAACAGGCTGCCCATGGAAGTGGTTGAATCATCATCCCTTGAAGTGTTTAAAAAACACATAGATGCAGTGCTTAGGGACATGGTCTAGTGGTGAACTCGGCAGTCCCAGGTTAATGGTTGGACTTGATAATCTTAAAGGTCTTTTCAAACCTAAATGATTTTATGATTCAGCAAATAAACACATTCCCTTGGTGTATGATTATATGAGGACAGTAAAATCCATAAAGAGACTGTGCAGCTTGTTGCTTGTGTTGCACAATTCCTTATCTTATCTGTTGATAGGATTCTTTTCACTGGATATCTCTGAACAAGGTAAAAAAAGCAGTGGTGGTGGCGGTGGTAGTAGTGGTGGTTATAGGGAAATGTGTGGGAAAACTGTGCATAAAACTTGGCTTAGTAGGGTTGTTCTAAAATGAACATACACCTGATTGATAAAGCTGGCTGTATACAGCATTATTAGTTGATTCAACAACCATAATATATAAGTGATTTTAATCTCAGTAAAAGGAAAACAAAAGCATATTCTACTGAGACTACATATTAATCAGTGTTACCCGAAGAACTGTTAAATTTGCATGACAAGGTCACAAGGTACTTTATAATAGCCTGAAGCTTTTAGATAAATATAGACTGATTTCCATAATAAACTGTTATTATTTTCCTATTATTATTTTGCTTTTCCTTAGAAGCATAGGTGATCTGGGTTTGTATTGCTGTTTTTTAAATAAATCAGTAAATAAAATCTAATTACGTACTTCCCATTGGGTAGAAATCGCTGAAAAACAATATAATGCTGCTTACCTGTCCTGATTTTTATATATATTGATTCAATAGTACAGTCAACTGAATTATAATTTTCAGTTTGAGATCAACATATATATTCATATACATGTCTCAATTTTTAAAGGAAAATTATTAAGAAAGTTGTCCTGGTTTCAGCTGAGATAGAGTTAATTTCCTTCTTAGTAGCTGGTGCAGTGCTGTGTTTTGGATTTGGTGTGAGAACAATATTGACAGCACACTGATGGTTTTAGTTGTTGCTGAGTAATGGTTATACCAAGTCCAGGATTTTTCAGTTTCTCAGGCCTTGCCAAAAAGAAGGCTGGAGGGGCACAAGAAATTAGGAGCAGACACAGCCAGGACAGCTGACCCAAATTAGCCAAAGAGATATTCCATGGGATGTCATGCTGAGTATACAAACTGGAGGAAGAAGAAGGAAGTGGAGGACATCTGGCATTATGGCTTCCCAAGTAACCATTACACATGATGGAGCCCTGCTTTCCTGGGGATGGCCGAACACCTGCCTGCTGATGGGAAGTGGTAAATGAATTCCTTGTTTTGCTTTGCTTGCATGCACAGCTTTTGCTTTACTTATTAAATTGTCCTTATCTCAACCCTTGAGCTTTACATTCCTTTCTGATTCTCCACCCCAACCCTCTGGGTAAGGGGGGAGTGAGTGAGCTGCTGCGTGGTACTTAGTTACCAGCCAGGGTCAAACCATGACAAAAGTTAAAAAGCAGACTGTGGCAACGTAAAGATACTTTTTTTATCTATTTATCCCTTTAACATTCTAATGAAGGTCTTAACATTTTATTTTTAATAATTTTGAGGTTGATGGCATTGGTTGGTGATCTTGTATTGAAGATTAAAGTGTCCACCTCAATTCACTTAGATAATCCAGAGACACTTACTACAGTTTATTTCACCAACATTTTCATTGAAGATCACTTCAAAACTTCAGCTCATACTGACTGTGCCCATAGATGTGCCCATCTATGAATATTTTAGTTCTAGTCCAAAACTACTGTAACTTTCAGTTGACTGCCTAATAAAATTTAACATTTCTAATAAGTTAAATTTCATTATATATTAAAATTCCATTATACATATATAAAAATTATTAATTCCATTATATATGCATATTTCCCTAGTCAGAATGCCACCAAGTTTTTTCCCAATGGCCTACACTATTGGCGTGGGCTTCATTCGAGGTGTGAGGTAGACTCCTCATGAAACCACCTGCTTCTGTTTACTTCTTTTTTCACCATCTTCTTGATCTATCAGTTGGTCTTCTCTTTTGCTAAGTCACATGGCCTGACCACATCACAGCTATGTCACAATATTCCCTCCTTTCTTTGTGCACAAAGCAGCATACTTGAACAATGCCCAGTATATTCCACATGTAATTCACTCTAAAGAAAATGCTGGTCAATGAACAGGAAGAAGCAGAAGCAAGTCATAATATTTTTATCTTGTGAGAAAGAGTAGGTCCAAACTCCAGAGATAATTGTCTACATGCTATGCTTCTGCAGCATTTGACCAGAATCTTCCTGTAATATTTTACAAGCAATCTGCTAATTATATTCCATGTGTTTGGAAAATCATGATGTGGTTCTCCATGCTCAGTAGCACTAATGAATAAGTACGGTATACATACAGCATAAAGGAGGGACTGGATCACCAGCTAGGGCTGATGGCTGAATAATTTATCTGTGTTTATTTTTCAGTGATATACAGTGAGGCATGTTTTTGTGATCTTTTTACCATTGTCTTCATTAAATTCCCTTTTAACTTTTTTATTAAAAGAATATCAATGAACAGCATCTTAATTCATCTGATCTCATTTTTTAGTTTTGTACTGTCTTCTTACAGAAATCATAATGAGTACATGAGCATATTCTGATGAGTAGGCTTTTGTATTTTCTTTTCAAATACTGCCACCCTATCTTCTTTCCCTGTTGGCAGTTGAATCCAATTTGATTAGTATGATAAATATTTAATACCTTTTTTCTGGCAACAACTGGGGCCAGATTATACTAATGCACAACTAATTAGTAAAAGGACTTGATTGTAGTTCATGTTTTTGTCTTCATTCTGGGAGTGCTAGACTTCCAACACTGAAGACATTCAGATCAAGTCAAGGAGGAAGTGGCTACGCCAGCTGGGCATCTTGTACATTGTGCATCTGAAGTGTATACTTCATTTCTGTTCATGAAAGTCAGGTCAAACAAGTAGGAAGGTCAATTTTTCCTTGCTGAGTATCCATTAGACAGCTCTGCACCATAAAGTGTATATTGCATAAGGTAGATTGTTGTGTTAAACAGTGACTATCCTGAAGACAATACAGGACCTTAAACTTTCATACATCAAGGACAGTGCTTTTAATTCCAATTACTTTGGCAGGGTAGCCATTGCCTCTTTACTTATTTGTTAAAAAGGACTCACCTGGCTTTGACATAGAGTAACATTCTCTGCCAGAAAAAAAAAGGATGTAATTTTAACACTTCTGCTTGCTTCTAACAGAATAGGTTGGGGAGTTTATTAGTTTTGGAAAATCCCATTCTCTGACGTTGTCTTTTTCTTATTGTATTGAGTGTACAATCTAAGTACTTAAAACAAGGAAAAGGAAAATAAACTTGAATGTTAAAATACCGTTAGAGATCTGGAAGTTCAAGTATGATTAGTAAGTGGAAAAAGGGTGGTAGTTAATGTACTCCCTTGAGGAAAATCTGGGGATCCTGTATACTCCTCCTCAATATTTTTTCTACTGTATAAATGTCTCAGGATCCTTTTCCTCATTCTCATCTCTCTTTGCTTTTGCAAATGATCAGACATATTTCAAAAACTTTGTAGTATATTGAACTAAATAAACTCCAGACACTCCTCTTACTAAATTAAATAATTTGGCTCATTGTCTTTAAGTATCAGATATGCTTTTAAGCCATTCAGTGTTCTTGCATTATCTCTGAACTTTCTGGTAATACCACCTTCTTGAACTATGAACACCAGAACAGAATATAGCATGCCAATAATGGTTATTCTGCTGCGAGAAACAAAGCTAATATAACATGTCCAGTGTTGCTAATATTTTACAGTTTGTACATCCAAGGATCGCTTTATCTCTTTTGGGCCAAGCCTCACTGTAGGAGTTCATTCATATTCATCTCATTATTCACTAAAAATGCCAAATTTTTTCAGAAGCAAGGTCACGGTTCTTCATTGTATACTTTTGCTGTATATTGTTCTTCCTGGTTAATTAACTCTTTGTCTTGTATTTCAGGTTATCAGTACAAACATTTAAGAGTCCAGGGTCAAATCTCCAAGAATACACAAGTAATATCTTCATTATGAATATTTTTGTTTGCAGTGACTTCTGAGGCCTAGGACTTCGTTGGGATTTTAGTCCATTTCTCTGTGTTTTGCTGGTTTTATATCTTCCTATATAAAAAGTTACATTTCCTATTCAAAGATCTTGCAAAAATAGATATATTCCACTAAGTTATCAAGCATACTTCATTCAGTCTACACAACATTTTATTACACTAACTGCTAATGAATGAATAATTGCATGTCAGTACGTACCTAGTGGCACTGATTCTTACCTTATACTGTACAAAATACTTACATAGGAAAAAATCAGGGATGCAGAGACACCACCTGATTTGTGCACTTTTTGCATGAAGGGGAAAAGCATAAACCTTAAAGTGTCCTAGGAAAGTATGTCTTCTGTAAGGTGTAAAAGAGAAATGATATCATTTAGTGTTCCTCAAGAAACCTTTTCAAAATACTAGCCTGTAATCCAGAATGTATGAAAAAAAATTAAGAAGGAAGTATTGGTTTAATGTTTTTACATGTGGAATTGTTATTGTCGTTCTCATGAAGAACTAAAAAAAAAAAAAAAAAAAACCAATGAAAAATAAAAAAACAAAATAAATTTTTGAGTATTTATTTTAATTTTTGAAAAGGGACTATCTAGATAACTTTGGATAACCATGCTACAACATAAACATACGAAATACACTGTTCACTTACTTTCCCTTTTGAATATTGTGCTTCCACATCTTTGAGCTACGGTGATTTTTTTTGGTTTCAAATGAGCCTGGATAAGAAAATGAGAATTTGATCATGTTTTATATTTTGTATTATGACCATTAGGGAAGGGTGGATCTTAATGTTCTGTACGGTTCCGTGTCAATCACCAGAATGAATTCGTTGACATTTATGTCTTAAACAATATGCATGTATTTGCTGTCAAGTATTATTTGGCTGTACAAATATTTATCTGCCATATAACATTGACCATATTAGCATAATCTGACAAATAGTCAATATTTGTCTGAAGCTCTAGAGTCCTGACAGCTAATCCTAAATAGCACATTTGGATGGAGAATCATGAAAAAGATTTATGTGATATCTGACCTACTTCCAAAATTCTGATATAGTCTACAGAGTTTCTAAGATTGACAATTTCAGATTAACTGTTAGAATCCCAGAATTGCAACGGAACAGAGATTTGTCTAAGTGGAAGGGGTACTTAGTGCTAATGTAAACTTATAAAACTGAGATTCTGCACAGGAAATTCAATAAAAGGAGTCCTTATTTTAAGAACACCTTGAGGATTAAGAGGTTAAAGGAAATATTACTTTTATTAAATTAGAACTGTTTGGAAACATTTATTGTTTCTAACAAGAACTCTTTTAAGTCCAGAAAGAAATGTGTGAAGGGTGACTATGATAAGAGAAGAAGAAGGAGTAGAAAATGAGAAGAGGGAAAGAAAAGGAAGAGGTGGTTAACTGAAAACAAAGTTGAAATACGGTATATTTAGCCAAATGGTTAAGGTAGTCACTTAAAATAATGGAGAATAAGATCTCTTTCTCTCTCATTTTTGATGAGAAATTCCGTTCAAATAAACTTGTTCACTACTTAACCATATTTCTCAGATTTTTATATTTGTTTAATGAAAGAGCTTTGTTGTATTTATTAACATATATCAACCATTTTTATTTGAGTTGATTAATTTTCTTGGAACCAATATCCAAACCGTTCTGAAATATTGTGGATTCTATCATTATAGTAACAGGAACTAAACTCTTACTCCTTTATACTGTTCAGCTAAGGTATTTTGTAATGTTATTTGAGGCAAAGATTGGAAACACATCTCAGGACCTTCCTTGCTGGAATTATATATAGTTTACTATTGTGGATTAAATCTGATTCAGTGGTAATTTCCTCCTTTTTTGTAACTACTAAAGTGTTTAATTAAAAAAATCCCCCTAAGTCTCAACCTAGAAAATACTTGAAGTTAAGCCAGAATGAGTCTTTCTGATTGTGCATATCTATGATACTGCTAGGCCTAAAGGCTGTCCTGTCAATTATTTTCATGTATCTTGTAAAAGTAAATTTCAGAGATTACAAATTGAATAACAAACATGTATGCACATGTATACAGTTGTAACTATTTGTCAGATTTAATAGACACACAGCAAGACCAGTGTGTTTATAACCTTAATCTTAAATTCACTACTTCTACACTGAACCTAATCCAGTTTTCATTAATTTGAATACTTAAATCAACTATTTAATTATTTTGAGCAAGAGGAACCAAAAGAATATCAAGACTAGTGTCAGATATTTTTTTAAATCCTTCCTTTAAGAATCTATTTGTTTGTATATAGTTGTAACTTCTAACAGAGATGAAACAAAATAAAATTTGTCAGCTATTGATTAAAAGTTTAAATTACTTCATCATGTCAGATAAACTGTCACTCAAAAATGTTCTTAAATATTTTTTAAAAAATCTTTCAAATTCTTCAATATTCTTATAGTCAAAATTCTTACTAGTTTCCTTCCTGTTAGAGCGATGCTAACACAGAGTCTTAGCAGAGGTGGATATGAGCCAAATCTTTAGGTTCTGACACCCTCTATTTTGAACTGTTCTCATAAGTCATCACTGACGCTAAATTTTGCACCCGAGTTCTATCTTCATTTTTTGTAAAGTCAGATGAAGCAAAAAAGACCTAAACCACTGTGTCCCTCAGTGAAGCACAGCTCAAAACTAATTCCATCTGGAGTTTAGCATGCCCTTTACTTACTGTGACTGATACAGTAACTTCAAGGGCAGTAATTTCAGACAAATTTACTAAATCTCATCATTCTGGACAATATTGAACTATGCTATACATCATTAACACTCCAGTAAATACAGTGGAACCACATATCTCCCAAGCAATTTGTATTCTCTGCCTATTTCAGTACACATTAAAATGTCTTTATTTTATAATAACTTTGTTTTTAATTGAGCTACAAATATAATTAAATAGGGTAAATGTATCCTAAAAGTGTTTCTTATCAGTGTAGAAGTCTATCTTTTCTAAGGTATTTAATGAAACTTAAATTAATTCTCTCAATAGTGCAGGAATAAGGTTCTATTATTTCTCCATTTAGGTAGTATTTCCAAACATTTGCTACCTCAGGGAAGTCCCTTGTACCTGTTGAGTTGTATGATGTGATGGTAGTTACCTTGCTACTTACTGTCAAGCCTTTAAGGAATTTAACATTGTATTTTGAGGCATATAATACGACAGAAGAAAATTAGCTAGGAAACTGTATCTATGCCCATTTGCATATTAAGAAAGGATTTTTTTGTCAAAGATGTGCCAAAAGAGAATCTGAAATTTCTCTGACATATCAGATGTCTGGACCCTTTGTCTTTGAGTGAAACAGATAAGTGAAATTAAAAAAAAAAAAAAAAAGACAAATAGCATCAGGAAAAAAAGAATTATATAAACAAAAGTGGTTTCTTTTGTTAAATATAAGCAGATGGTGTGGCTAATTCATACAAGAACTCTGTGTTTGTTCATGAATGTAACATTCTACAACATGGTGGAGGGACAGATATAATGGGAGAATTTTTAGGTTAAAATAATTCTTCAAATAGCCTGTGACAGTCTATAACCAGATTTTTCTGTCAAGAAAGGTACTGAAGTACATACCCAAGCTTATGTAGAAGGGCAGTTATTTTGACTTCCAAGGGGCCAGAAAATCATTCCACAATCTGCTGAAAAGATGTAGAAGACACATGTTCTCACCTAAGAAGCAACCTAGTGTAGAAGAAAGTTACTGCTACTTACAGTAGTTATGTTGTAGCTATTTTATACTTTTCTTTTAAAATATGTCTGAGGAGAAATTAAATTTGTTTCTCCATACAAACAAGCAGAAAGATGGGAAGTAATGTTGCATCTTGGTACAATGTGTTAGTAACACTGTTCTAGTGAAAGTATGAGAAAATTGAGTTTATATATGCTCACAGACGTATAAATAAGTTTCTGCAGTAATCTGGCCCAATGGAAATGAAAAACTGAATGAGCTCTTTACAGTCTGTGCAAGATAAGGATGACTGAAGTCTACTAATAACTACAAATGATAATATGAAATATTGAGAAGGTATCAAATGCAATGTTCAAAATTTAGTTCAGAATCCCCAAACAAATCAAGTTCCTTACAGTGATCATAGGCATAATTCATCAACATCAAACAATTGTTTGATAGCAACTTTACATTCACAGTGTTTTAAAAGTTTGTCCAAAGTAGCACTGAATGTGTCATTTTTCAGTTATTGTATGTAATATAACTGATAAAAAATTCTACTGAATAAATCTTCCTGACTTTGCCTAAGAAGGAAAGCCTATTTGGGAGTTTTAACTGTTACTCTAACTAATCATCCTTTTAAACTCCCAAGACCAATATAAAAACCTCTGTTCTTACTTTGATGCTAAGCAGATTATTTACCAAGCTCCGAGAATATACCATTCTTATCACCCAGGACATGCTAGCTACATAAGCTTAGTCCTGAATATATGGAGTAATTTTTCTTCCTGAAACCTTTGAAAACAGCTGAAAACTAAACTTCAGTTTTATTTTTCTACGTGTCCTCTGCCAATTCCTATGCTTGGTGGCTCCTGAGTAATCAAGCCATCATGCAGTAATTTTAGTATCAAACTTTGTCAGTATCAGAATTTAGGTTTTGGTGGTAGCATATCTTTTGCAAAGTGTATGATTTTCCTAAAGTCTTTGAGTAACAGTAAGTTTGTTTCTTTCCCTATAAAGATATTCCAGGTACTTATTCCACTGTCTGTTTTAAGTCTGATAATTTCCCATCCAGGGTTACTTTTTTCATACATACATGCATGCATCTTTTGGAACATACAGCTATTTGGCTGTGTTATGGCCTTTTATGTTAAAACAAAAACCTGTCCAGCAGAAAAAAAAAAAAAAAAAAAAAAAAAAAAAAAAAAAATTTATCTTACAAGATCACAATTGCCATCATCTCTTGGAAAAATTAAATTAAAAATCTTAAATTTTAATTTTTATTGGTTACAGATCCCTTTCCAATTTTTCAACCTTTAACACAAGTTAAAGGCACTAGAACAAAGCAAAATCATCATCTTCTTCTTCTTTTTCTTCTTCTTCTCCTCCCCCCGCCCTCCTCTTTTTGACGCTATAGCCAGTGATGCACTATTTATGATGAAGCTGATCACTAGTCTCCTCTACCAAACTCTGAGCACTCATTTAATTCTTTTAAATCAAAAATTGTATGCTTTAAAAACCTTGCCCCAAGATACAGCAGCAACAAAGCAGTGCTATTTAGAGAAGGGTATGTTTGCCTGTGGGAAGACCACTTATTCCACTCTTTTCTCTGCCAAATTCCATTTTAAAAACTTTTTTTGCAGGGGATGTACCGTATGTCAGTTTATTGTGATTATTTACATTGGAAATTCTAAGTCACTGCCAGGGCACTGTGCAAGCCAATGGCTCTCTGGGGTTGGGGGCTCCCCAAGGGTCCATCAGGGCAGGGCTTGGCAACCAGGGCCCGTCTGGCTGCCCCAGTAAGGAGCAGGGCAGCCAGGGGACAGCAGGGTGGCTGCAGCTCCCGGCATTGGGCACCTCCTTGGGAGTGGCCCTTGGATGAGACCGGGCCAGGGCATGGGCACATGGGTGGGCTGTACTTGGGTAGTCCCATGGGCAAGCAGGGCAGGGCTACAGGGAGCTGGAGACTGGCCCTGCTGTGGTTTCACCGGAGCAGGGACTGACAGCCCCAGAGGGCTGACAGGGGCTCCTGGTCTGTAAACAGGTGGGGGGAGCCCTGAGGCAGGAGTCGGGCAGTGACATTATGTCCTAGAAGTGCCCTCAGGGCCCTGGCAGTCATCTTATATTTTAGAGATGTAGCTTGTTAGTAAATGCCTTCATAGTGGTAAACTTTTCAACAGCTGCTGAAAATAAGGTATTTCATTGTCATATTCTATTTTACACCCTCTAAGTCTGTACTCTCACTTCAAATCATTAGTACTTTACATCTGACCTAGTGATAAGATTTGTTTGTGTGAATAGAGGTAAAAGCGCAGTTATGCCTCTCAGAACACACAGGGCAGATCCCAAAATGCAGTTGTTAAGTGGGAAAAACATCAATTACCTAAACAAACAATCAAACATTGTTAGAAGCAGCAGTACTCTAGGGAGATACCTTCCTTAGCACAGTTAAATGTAATTGTAATAAAAATTATAGGTGATTGTAAGAAATATTTGCTTTTAAAGCTGATCTAGTGGGATTATAAACATTTATGATAATAGATTATCGTTATGAGTATGGTTTGAATCATCTGATAATTTGGTCACCATCTAAGATAATGACTTTAATGCAGCCACATGCAAAGCTGTCTATGGACTCACCATCCCTGGAGGTGTTTAAAAAATGTGTAGACGCAGTGCTTAGGGACATGGTTTAGTGGTGGACTTGGAAGACCTGGGTTAACAGTTGGACTTGATGATCTCAAAGGTCTTTTCCAACCTAAATGATTCTGTGATTCTATATAAAAACTTCTACAGGAAATCTCCCTTGAAAAGCAGCGACTCAGAGGTTTAATATTCTTTGGCGACAGAGTGAACTGCTGTGACACCAAACACTATTGAAATCCTTAGAAAAAGAGAAACAGCAGACAGAGAAAGCAATCTTGCTTTTCCTTCTGCAGCACTTGAATGGGCAGCCTCTAGGATGCTGCCACTGCGTCTGTTGCCAGCTCACTGAAATGAATGGGAAACTCCTGGAAAACGTTTATACTAGAAACACAGATACAGTCCAGTATGCACAGTGGGAAAAGGTGTATTATGTGAGACTTTGGGAACGTGACTTATTTGCCCTACTAACTAGGCCTTAGAAAATTCCTCTGGTCACTCTGTATCTATTTACAGTCCTCTGAGATGTGAAAGGCTTGAGTTTGAAGTTAGAGAAATTGACACTTGAAATAGATGCAATTTCCTAAAAAGAAGGAATTCATCATCAGATTAGGGTAATGGGAAGAGAATAAACTCATATTGGCTGCACTTGGTATTTCACAGACCAGGTTTTGCATTAAGCCAAGTTAGTTTTGTCAAGACTTCCGTGAGATTTATTAACCTAGGCCCAGCATCAGTGTGTTGGATCCTGCAACATTACTCAAGTAATAACAAAAAATTAATCTAGTAACTCTATAAGCTCCATCACAGTAGACCTAGTCCCTGCAGCCCATGGATGATGGTAGTGGAACAAATATCCACACTGCAGCTTGCAGGGGACCCCACACCAGAGCAGATGGTTATGTCCTGAAGGAAGTGGCAGCCTGCGGGGAGCCCGCACAAGAACAGGCTCCTGCCAGGAGCTGTGGCCCATGGAGGACCCAGGGTTTAGCAGTCTGTTCCTGACAGACTGCAGTCCATGGAGAGGACCCATGCTGAAGTAGTTCTTGAAAGACTGTAGCCTGTGAGAAGGACCCACACAAGAACAGGGGGAAAATGTGAAGGAGTGGCAGAGAGGATCTGTCGTGAACTGACCGCACACCCCTGTATCACTGCAAGTGGAGGAGTGAGGAGTGGAGTGAGTCTGAGCCTAGGAAAAAGGGATGGAGGTGAGGGAAATCTGTTTTAGTTTTTGTCATTATTTCTCACCATCCTGCTCTATTTTTAATCAGTAATAAATGAAATTAATCCTCCCCACATTGAGTTTGTTATCCCTGTGACAGCGATTGACGAGTGATCTTCCTGTCTTTACCTCAGCCCAGGAGCTTTTCCATCCTATTTTCTCCTTCTATCCTGATGAGGAAGGGGGAGTGAGAGAGCAACTGGATGGGCTTCTGGCAGCCAGTCAAGGTGAACCCACCACAAGTATCTACTCAAATGGTCTAGAAAGGAAAAATTCTGAAGCATATTTATTTGCTAATAACATAACTGATTGTTTTCCCTTTCATATCCTACCACTGCAATCAGGGAACATATCAATGGTATCGGGACAATTTTTCCTGTGTGTCTCTGCTTTATCATAACATGGTGAAGATGGGAGTCATGGCCTTCCAGAATATGATAAATAAGATGAACTTCTTACTTCAGTTGATAGCTTTGAAAGCCAGAACTGTGTCATTGGCCATCATAAAGTGATAGAAATCTTTCATTAGTACCTACATAGAAAAAAGTTAATTATTTGAACTGGCTGTGCAATTTTTTCAGCTTCTTTGTAAATTCTACAATGTTAAAAGAACCAATAGCTTGATGACTAAATTGAAACAAAGTTTGACACCCAAACTTAACTGGTGTCCCTGCTGAATTTGTGAAGATGTGGGTAACTCACTCAAAAGAGTATTTTTTGAGTCATTCTATAAGGTTTGCAAAAGAATATAAACAAAGATATTTTACAAACAGGGAACTTAATGAGTTTAAGTATGTTGTGGAATATCAGGTTGCTATACAGGTCATTAAAATATGAAACAAGATAAATGCAAACAAAATACTCTTATTAAATATACTACAGTTTTCTAGAAAGAGTTCAACAAAGGATGCAAACAAGGATGATTAAGGGACTGGAGCATCTTTTCTGTGAGGAAAGGCTGAGAGAGCTGTGGCTGTTCAGCCTAGAGAAGAGGAGACTCAGAGTGGATCTTATCAATGGATATAAATACTTAAAGGGAGCATGCAAAGAGAACAGAGGCAGGCTCTTTTCAGTGTTGCCCAGTCACAGGACCAGAGGCAGTGGGCACAAACGGAAACACAGGAGATTCCCTTTTGTCATGGTTTAACCCCAGCCAGTAACTAAGTACCACACAACTGCTTGCTCACTACCCCCTCACCCAGAGGGATGGGGAGGAGAATCGGAAAGCAGTGTAAAACTCCAGGGTTGACAAAAGAACAATTTAATAATTGAAATAATATGAAAACGTAAGAATAATAAAGATAATAGCTATAAAGAAAAGGAGGGAGAGGGGAAGAGGAATGAAATCCAAAGGGAAAGGAGAAAAGAAAACTAATGATGCACAATACAACTGCTCACCGCCCACTGAGTGATGCCCAGCCAGTCCCCGAGCAACGATTGGCAGGCAGGCCCCAGCCAACCCTCTGCAGTTTATATACTGAGCATGACGTCCCATGGTGTGGACTATCCTTTTGGCTAGTTCAGGTCAGCTGTCCTGGCTGTCCCCTCCCAGTTTCCCATGTACCTCCAGCCCTCTCGCTGGCAGGGCCTGAGGAACTGTAAAGTCCTTAACTTGGTATAAACATTACCTAGAAACAAAACCATCAGTGTGCTATCAACATTGTTCTCACACCAAAGCCAAAGAACAGCACTGCACCAGCTACTAGTAAGAAAATGAACTCTATCCCAGCTGAAACCAGGACACATTTGAACATCAGGAAACACTTTTTTTTACTGTGATGGTGACTGATCACATTTAGGAATTATCAATATTCAGACATTTTAATAAATTCTTATGAAATATGTGAAGAAAACCTATGACACTGGGTTAAGAAAACAAACACACCCTGTCAAAAACAGCAGATAAATTTGAATCTAGTGTTTTTAGATGTCACTGTGCAGGTGTTCCAGACCGAGCTAATAGTTACTTATAGTTGATAGAAAGAAACTTGTACTTTTAGGCTATGATGTGTCTGAGCAATTTTAGACACTGCTGTAAGTAGAAATTGCTCTCATTTTAGATGTCCCTTTTCCCTCCACTGACTATAAATGAAGTTGATGATAACTAGTGAAGTCACAGATATCTATACTACTCTCCAGGAGCATATCTCTGTTCAGACTCTGGATACCAGCTTGCACTGAAGCAATCTAGGCATATCAAAAGGAAAAGAGATTGGGCCTGATCTTTCCCTGAGGGTGAATCCAAGTATACCCATGAAATGTCGATGGGGTAAGCCTATGTACAGCACCATGTATCTCATCCCCCTGTATTGAAACACTGTCTTGCTTAAAAGTATTCTGATGATAACTGTCTCCAGAAAAGGCAGGACTCAGATCAACAATTCTGACTACTACAGTAAAAGTTCCCACAACTCACACATCCATGAAGGGCACAACTCAGTTTGCTGAAGCATAAGGGTTTAGTGCCCATTACGGGATTAATTTGTACAGATTAAAAGCACCACCAAATTTAGATGATTAAGTTTTGTGGGTACAGGATGAAGTAAAAATATTACCAGCATTTGTATACAGACCGTGCATGTGTATACAGACAGGTGGTATCTAAGCCTGAGGTGAGACTTATTCTTAAGCTAGTGTAGGCATGTCTGTACAACTTTACATATAACTGAGCTTTCCAGGCAGGAATTGTAAGGTGATACTGTAGGACATAAGGAATTCTTCCCATTAATGGTAACAAAGTAGTTTAGCAGGATACTTCCCACATTCATGGGAAGAACTGATTGATCTTTACTATGAAAATGTAGGTACTATTAAACATCTCCATGTCAAGAATACCATTAGGATTCTAATGTAACTGTCTTCCATTCCTGGAACCCATATGCACCCAGGGGAAATCAACATGAAAATACTATCATCTATTTATGTCAAATTATATTTTAAGTGTAAGTGTAAATATTATGAGTCTGTTCAATGCCATAATTTTTCTTTTTTTATTTTTTCTTACTCACAGTGGGCAAAATAAACTCATGACATATCTGACATACTGTAAACACACTTGAACAGCTCTTTTAAGTTGCAAGTCATTAAACCTGTATCTTCGTGGCATGCAGATATGGTTCTAATAGGACTTATGTGAAGATAAAAAAGCAACCTCTTAGAAAAGGAGTAGGTACATTTTAATTAGAATGAATGTAGGAATAACCGATCATGTCTGTTACATAGAAACTATTGAGGCCTTAAAAAAGTTTCAGTTAATTAAGTTAATCAAGTCAGTACTTGAACGGACGTAGGAGGTATTAACATGGACAGAAAAGAAAAATGAGAGAATGACCTGCTATATCTGTCTGTACAAGGAAGTTTCAGATAAATGCATACAATTCACCAATGCCTTAATTGTTCTAATGGTACACCACTCAATTCTGTGGTTTAAAAAGGCAGGGAAAAAAAGAAAAAATGTTTAATGAGCTGTTCCAGCAGCACAAGTAATTGCTTTCATTCTCATTAAAACTAATACATGTTAGGTTCTGCTGAGACCCAGGACTCTACTGTATCAGCTACAATCGCATAGTTAAAGAGGAACTGCAGCTGAAGCTTTTCTGACATCATTGATAGAGTTTGGGTGCTTTTTTTAAAATTCTGGGAAAAAGAGGACATCGTTGTAGAATTTGTAAGAAAAAAGAAGTCTTCATTAACCAAATTTGTCTTTCGTTGGCCGTATTCTTTAGTTACTTTTTCTAAGTAAAAGTAGACTAGAATAGTTCTATTTGTTAAAAGAAATGCATAGTCAGTGATTTTCACTTTAGTATTAGATTTACATATTTTTCATGGACTTTCTGTCCCTGTTACATGTTATACCTCATTTCTCAGCTCTTTAACTCATGTGATTTGAAATGAAAAGGGGAGTATTACTGAAAACTTTGTTTTATGTGATAGCATAAAAAAAAATGAGATTATTGTAAGCTAACACTTTCTGACATATATTCTAAAATGGATTTCAGAACAATTTGTTTTCTTTCCTTACTTGAAAGCTGAAAACACCTTGCATGGGTAGGTAGTCCTAGCTTGTAGAATCAGTTTCTTACCTGTCAGAACTGGTGTGGGCTGACACTATATATGAGTACACCATTGGAATTCAACACAATTTTTAAAAACTAAAGAAATGTCTGTAAAGATAGGGTGAAATCAATGTAAAAAGTGTAGTGTAGTGCAGTTCAGAGTAATCATTTCCATAAAGACAGGGACAGGGAAAACTGGCTTGATAGCTTTTTCTATAAAAGGATTGTGAGTTATCCTTAGTATCTGTGATCATGCATAACTAAAGTAATCCTGTCATGAAACAGTGAAATGGTCAACATATGATTACTACATACTCAGTAAAATTTTTCTATTTTAGCACTGGTATGATATCATCCATGCTACCAAGTCCAGTTTTCTGCATTTGATATGTGACCAAATTGAGAAATTGACAAAAATGAATGTTTGAGAACTAAATCTCATAACATACAGGTTCATGACTGAAATGATTGTAGGATTTTAGCCTAAAGACCCTCAGAGTGAGAGCAGATGATAGTCTTCATGAAATAAATGACTGGTATAAAGGGGGATAATCTGTTTATCATGTCTATGGTATAGAGGAAAAGTGCTGAAAATTAATTTCTGCAAGAAAACTTCCAGTTAGACATTGAGAAAAATTTTACAACAGTAAAGGTAATGAAGCACTGGCATAGACTGCCTGAGGAAAAATTGTGGAATACATTAGTGGGGGGTCTTTATAAACACATTAAACAAACATCAGTCAGGAATTATTGCTCCTTGGGTCATGGAAATAAAATATAAGACTTCCCAAGGTCCTTTCCAGATCCGTCTTTATAAGAAGTCAATATGAATACTTGATTAAAACTACCTGATTGACCTCAAGGGAGGAATTTATGAAATTAAGGAAAATAAGTAAGAAACAGATGGGAAAAAATGATTCTGCTTAGAGATGGAATTAGAATCCATGGTTTTATAGGTTTAATTTGAGGGATAAACTTTTGCTGTGATTCAATGAATATGTAAGTGTGAATTCTCATACTTTTTACGTTTGTTGTTCTAATTCTATATATTGGGATGATATATTTTTATATCACAGTACATTAAGACACTTTTTTAATCTTGTATCTGCTGTGTATTCATTACCATTTCTAACAGAAATTACCTAAGTTTGAGTTTCCATTGTATTAACTCATTGATACTGTGAAAATATTAAAATGTGATTTTAATTTGCAGTCTGTCCTTATAGTGAAACAGCTGGATATAGCTGAATATACCATCTCACCAACACAACAGAGTGAAGTGACACAGGTTTAGTGATACCAAGTGGCCGATACCGAACCTTCAGGAGTTCTGTCATGATTTTTGTCACCAACTTAATGTGGGTGTGCCTGCATGGTCCACCCTTGCTAAACGTCATGGACAACATCACCTATTATTTTGTGGGTGTAAATAGTGTGTACAGGTCCAATACACAAAACTGTCTGGAGGGTGTTTGCACCAAGCTGGTTGTCTGAGATTGAAAAAGCATGCTGCTGACCAGTATTGGGTCTAGCTGAGCCCCATAGCAGCCCTCATAGCACTGTGCTTATATTAGTAGCTAGAAAAGTGTGATAACACACCAGTGCTTGGCCGCTGCTGAGCAGTGCTCGTACAGCACCAAGGCTGTCTCTGTCTCTCCAACCTCCCCGCCCCTCCCTCACCAGTAGGCTGGGGGTGGGCAAGATCTTGGGAGGGGACGTAGCCAGAACAGCTGACCCAAAGTGACCAAAGGGATATTCCAT
>JAVJGI010000062.1:14522084-14591093 GCA_035590275.1 Ibycter americanus
ATTTCAGCCTATGTCCTGCTTCATTTTATGTCCTGATGAGGAGAGTGATCGAGAGGCTTGGTAGGCACCTGGCATCCAGCCAAGGTCAACCCACCACATGACCTCAGGTGATCATGTTTAAAATTGAACTGACCATCAGCTTTTCTGTTGATCGTCAGTGCTCCGGCGCTGGCAGGGGCTGCAGGGCCCCTGTGAGGGGCAGCCGGTTCCAGCCGGCTCCAGCCCACCCCTGCAGGGCACGGCTAGGCCCTGCAGCCAAGGTGAGGACACTTCAGGGAAAACCTGTTTAAGAAAGTGTACAAAGTACCAGGGAGCAGAGAGGAGTGAAGAAAAAAAGAAACAAAAAAAAACCACAAAACGCCCTGTGAGAAACAGCCCTGTGAACACCAAGAGGAGGAGGGGAAGCAGGTGCTCCAGGCACCTGGCAGACATCTACACTGCAGACCACTGAGGTCCTGGCATTTGAGGAGGTGGATATTCCTAGAAGGAAACTGCAGCCTGTGGAAAGACATTCTAAAGCAGGGAAAAACATGAGAAGAAAGAGACAAACTTCTGGACTAACCATAACCCCCATTCCCTGTTCTCCTGCACTGCTTGTGGAGTGGGGAGGTGGTAGAGGAGTCAGGAATGAAGGACTGAATTCAGGCCTGGAAAAGAGGAGGATGGAGGAAGGTGTAATTTTATTTTTGTCTTTGTTTCTCAACATCCAAGTCTATTTTATTTTTTAATAAATTAATTTTTCCCCAAACTGAGAATATTCTGCCTATGACAGTAATTAGTAAGTAATCTCCCATTTATCTCATCCCAAGAGCTTTTCCATCTTATTTTGTCTCCTTGTCCCATGGAGGAGGAGATGGGAGAAAGGCTGGGTGGGCACCTGGCAGCCCAAGGTCAATCTACCACAGTCATATTAAATGTTAACCAGGGAATTACAGAGAAACTCAAAAAATGAGTGAACCTGAAAGCAAACCTGGAAATTTGTAAAAGGTGGCATGAGAGGTCTTGGAGTGGGATAAGGAGCAGTGACCCTGATTGGACACTGCCAGGTGTCACCCTGTGGCATCTGTATTTTTGCCCGGGCCAGGCCCAGCACCGTCCCGTTGGGCACAGGAGCAGCCTTCACCCAGCCAGTGCCTCACGGTGCAAGAGCAGCATGGGTGCGCAATTTCCTAGGGTGAGTGGGGGGTCACGTGACGCTCCTGCCCATGGCTGGCCCTTTAGCTGGGCACACAGTGGCAAGGATGCATGTTCAGCTGGAGCACCCACATCTCCACAGGACGGCTGGCACATGGGGAACCTGCACCCACATGCTGGAATGGAGGCATGTGTAACCCACATTGGTAGGGCTTGCATATAAATGTGTCTGTGTGTGACTGTTATCTTCTTGGATTAGCTATATAAGGGTGTTTAGCAAACAATAGGTGTTTATTAACATTTTGTAAGTGAAAGTACTGCTGATTATCTGAATATATTATTGATATTGATTCTGAATATATATTGCCAGTTAATTACATGTTATTAATAAGTGAATGAATCAATCCTGATTAGATCTAAACTACGTAAAGTGAGCTTAAATTTAACTGCTGAGCTATTTTTTCCAGCAACAACTTACTACAGGTCTTTTGGTAAAGCTAATGTTCAGATCCATAAAGCATTATAGGTGCCAAACTCTGTTCAAAGAAACTACACTTAATTGTTAAACATTTTCCCAAAAATTTCCTTACACACCTTATTTTTTTTTTAGTGAATGTGTCTATTAGGGTGGAATTTTATTGCCTAAAAATAAGTGGTTGTTGACAGGCTTGGATGTCATCCTAGGTGACTAAGCTTCTGTTACAGTCAGTAGAATCTAATCAATATAGTCAACAGTGACTAAATTTCTAAAAATAAATTAATCTGGCTAACCACCAGGGACTTGATTATATGGGCATACTAATACTATTTGAAGTGACCTATGGTCTCCTAGCTGTCTTCCAGCTGTCATTCCACAAAGGCATGTTCTCACATAGGTTCTGTGTCATTCCTACCAGAACTATATTAATCCTTAACTGTCCTACTGGGAACAGATGTCTGCCTTTCAGGAGCCGAGTGAAGCTATAGGTGTTTATTTTAGAGGAAGCTAATATTTTGTGTTGACTAAGGATCTACTGATGCCATTAGAAGCCTGTATACTTAGAACATGCATAGGTACTTATGTAGACTCCTAAAATTAGGTGTTTAAATTTGTAACTAAATCCCACCCTGTGTGTCAGGTACTCAACAGCTGCCTCAGCCAAAGGCAATTTTGTAATCTGTAAATTAGACACATATAAGTTAAAGTTTTGTCTTCAGTGTTCTTGTAAACACGAGCTTTATAATCAGACCTCTTCAGGCAGGACCATTTAAAATCTCACAATTTCAAATTTGTAGGAGCTACCTAAATCGACCCGACATCCAAACAAATAATTGTCCTTATTGCTGGACTGTAGTTTCAGAATGTCTGTTATTCACTTTCAACAGCTATGAATTTTACATTTCTGGTTGTAGAGGGCTGTACATCAGCTATAAAGAAGGAGCTTAATTTTATTCTACTTTTGGCTTGCATTAGAGCACAACACTGGCCATCAGTCAAAATTTCTTCAAACCAAGATTTATTCAGGTTTCCACTTCCCAGTCAAAAACAAGAGGCTGTTTTGCACAACGGTCCCTGCAGGAATAGGGTTCGGACAGTCAGACAGTCCCTTTTTCCTGTATGTTCGGTTCCTATTTGCATATTCTCACTTTTCATTCTGGGTTCTGTGAATCTCACTCCAACTTTTCCCTACAGATTTCTACTTCTGTACCATGAAATGCCCTTCCAGAACTAGATACTTAGTTTTTATATACTGTAGTGTTGAATGTCATAGTTCCTACAACCCTTTGACAACCTCTGGCTCTTCATCTTTTCTGGCCAAATTCAGCTTTTTGTAGGTTGCTGCAGTTTCAGCAAATTAAGCTACTTGACTCCGAGTCTTTTTTCTGTATATCTGCAATGGAGAAATCAATTTCTAATTCCTAAGATTACTTAGAAGATTAATTAGTTATTGTTGTTGCAATCCTCTAAAGATTAAAATACTACAAGCAGGAAAGTATTATCATAAAAATGTTCTTCCTGAAAACATAAGCTACGTTTTGTTGGATGTGTCGATGCTTTCCTTTTTTCAGCCTTATTCAGCTTATTGTTTATGGGGCTTTTCTTCTTTTTTTTTTTTTTTTTCTTCTTCTTTTTCCCTGAGAGTAGAAAGTGTTTCACAGCATAATTGAATTTCCCATCACCTGGAACAAAAAGACTTCTAGGTAAATATAAACAAATGTTCTTCCCCTCTCCCCTCCTTTCTTTTTTTTTTCTCTTAAGCCATATTCAATATTTCATTGGAATTTTTCTTGTTATGATGGGTTTTATTGTAGGTAGAGGAAAATCACTGTCTATTGTCCACTATAGGTCAAACTAGTTTGGGGTACCTTTCCTGAGAGTTTCATTTGAATGCAGAAACTATGTTCTTGTCGCTTTGTGAAATACATTTTCAAACAAGTGTGGTTCTCAGCAGATAAATGACATTTTATGAAATCACAAAATGTGCCTTAAATAGTATAATGGTTTTAAAGCATTTTAATTAACTATTTGGCAAATCAACAGATGTAGAATATCATCAAGCATGCATAATTTATCTACTAACAATAGTGTCTATACTTTTTAAGAGCTTGTAACACTGCCTTGTACTTGTGCTTTAATACACCATTGCCTGTAATCCTAACACAGTTTGTAAAAGCTTTAAACACAAAATTCTCAAAACAATGACATTCTAAATAAAATAATGTATCCAGTTTTATAACAACCATATAATGTCATTCATTATTAGTTACAGTTAAGAAGCTTCAAAAGAACTGTGTTATTAATATCAGATTTGTTTATTCCAAAATATTTTAAAAATAACACAAGCTATTTAAATACTCTGATCACAGCATAACATCTCCTTTTATCTGAGAGCAAGAAACACAGCATGAGCTTCACAAATCCTTCTAGACCACTTGCTGGAACTACTAGGATATCTAACATAGTGGTGCTTAAAGCATTATCATTTTACGCTGTTTTTTCTTATTTATTTGTTACCAGGATTTTCTGTAGAGTAACCTATAACTGCTTTTCTTGAATTTGCTTTTTCTTCTTTCTTCACATAAAAGGTTAAAGATACAGAGGTGTGCTGACATCTGTTTCCTAAATATCTAGTATCCTCTGATATACCTAAAGGTGTCTGAGAGCCGTGAGACAATGACAGATGTGACACAGGTCTTGATCAGATAAATTTCCCTCTGAAGTGGAACTGGAAGCTAGACAGGATACTGAAATGGCACTATGTGTCTGTTTTTAGGCAGCTGATTCACATCCGGTTTGGATTCATTCCAAGATTAAGGCATCCACATTTATATTTCTGACTGTCTGAAATTTCTATGTGCACCAGATAACTAAACCCCATTACAATCATTGCACATGTCTCCAGTACAGTCCATGGAACCTGGGAAGCAATTTAATTCACCCAAAAATAGTCTTCTAATGCCTGAATCAGCTGTTGAGACTGGCATTTGATGCCACTTGAAATGTGCTAGGGAGTCCCACCTGAACATCAACTGCCTTTGCAGAAGACCTATGCCACATGCATGCCTCGCATACTCTGGAGTGTTTCAGCTGGCACTAGGTCCCTATGTTTGAACAACCAAATCCTGATCTGGCGGGTGATTAGTGAAATAGTTCTGGCTGATTAGTGGAATACTGGCTGTATTGACTAGGTTTACATTGACTGACTCTCATGCATTCACAAGTAGACACATTTTGAGAGACACCATATTATATGTCCTAACCTGGAGTTGGAGCCATCCTGCAGAGGCTTTGATTGTGTTAAGAGAGCCCCCTAGTTTGCAGCTTATAACTCAAATGGGTACTATATCTAAAGAGGAACAGTCATATAAGAAAGAAAAATCTACTTCCTGTTTGGGGAGATCTAGTTGTATCAGTCTTCATTAGATGGTCTACACTGACTGACATGAAGCACCGCTACTGTTGTGAGTTAAACTATTTCTGTCTCTTTAGGAGTTAGTTACCCTATAGCATATGGGTACAGGAAATCACTGAGGTGCTTCTGCAACTTGTTAATTCTTTCATGTAGCTTCTACCTTTTGGAACAATTTGGAGATTGGAATTGCTGCCACCACTGCTTGCTTCCTTCCCCACCATGACACTGAAGCTAAAACCTAGATACTTCCATCTTCCAATTCCCATCACATCAAACAAATATCCAGGAATGATTTACATACTGTTGTTAGTAAGCAATGCTGATAGAGGTGTGAAAAAACAATGTTTAAAGTCCCCTTGACATATAAACCTGAACGAGCTTCTCTGCTTCAGATAGTAATCTTAAAACCATGAACTTGTGGAATAGCCTACAATTCTGCTGCTCTGTCAAACAGAAGAAAAAAGACACCCATATTCTCCATACTCTAGAGTCTAGTTTTCCATTCATTTTAGATCTCCCTGTGTTCCACCAGAAAAATTCCTTTCTGAATGAAAGCTGCAAGAATTTGCACATTGGCTTCATATGCAAATTATGCAAAGTACATATACAAACAAGGACTTGAATGTGGTCTTTCACTCAGTGCTTCAGATTCTGATTGCTCTTCAGAGACATTTTGGCTTTCAGGCCATCCTTTCAACCACAGACATTAGTACTTCCCTCCTACCTGCCCTCCTGAGCTCCCTCTTTCAGGGAGAAGGCAGCATCAGCAGAAACTGTGGAACTTGTGCATATTTACAGTGATCTGGTGTCACCTTTAAATGAGTAACTGAGCTTTGAATTTTTTTTTCTTTTTTTGGTCTTGGTCATGCTTCTGTTATTCAACAGTGAATGTGAGAAATTTGTCTGTAGGACCCTTTAGAAATTTGCAGCTTATTGTTGAATAATAACATATCATTTAATGCAAAACTTTGCAAACATTACATGACAAAAATGTTGGAATCAAATGCCATTTGTATAACACTCTGTTGTATTATAAACCATTGTGAGATACATAATTATTTAGTGAATGTAGGAAGGTGTATAGACAGTTGAATAGCTTTCTGTGTACATCTTCTTTATATACATGTCATGTTTTGAAAAGCTTATATTTTATGAATTTCAATAGCTATATCTTGTTTATGAAATATTTAAGCATACAGCATAAGCTTATACAGTATGACACTGTAGCCACAGTCTCACCATTTGAAATTATATTGCATGTCTCTGACTTACTCTGGTGTAACACAGAAAATACAATGCAAATTAAAAATCCATAATTTGTTCATAATTACCTGCAATTGCACATAGCTGAGAACAGAAATCATTTTCTGAAAGTTTTCTGAATTTCTATTGTAAAAGTTTGAAGAAAGAAAATTAAATGAATATCTAATAAAATAAGTTCTTTATTACCTCATTCTCTGTCTTCTTAGTCACCAACTTCTGAATATAGAACTTTTGAAATGGCTTCCTTCTTCAGGATAATTCCCAAGTGATAACCCTGAATTTATGACGATCTGTAAGACACATTAAATTATGTAGTCTAAGCAGAATTTTATGCCCAGGTAAAACCTTTTTTTTTCTCCTTGCTCTGATAGTGATCATCTTTGAAAATAAATTAACTTCAAATTAGTATTTTAGAAAGAAAAAATTGAAATATTTGTTAAGGCAAATTAGATTGCGAAATATATGAAGTTTGCATGTTCCATGTTTTATTTAATGGAGCATGACAATGTGGTGGATTTGTAATTAGGAGGAAGGGACTGTTGTTACTTAGCATAGATAGAATGCTATATGAGGTGAATTTAAACAGGTGGCATGTGATAAAGACATAGTTTGCTTGACACCAAACAGATCAATAAAGATAATTACTAGTCACTAAAGAAGAGTTCATGTATCACCCACCAGAACTATGCTCAAATAATTCTCCCAGATGTGATCTGCAGCTTACCCAGATGTTATGCTCTTACTGAGTTCACAAAACTTGCTTGTGTACTAGGATTTGTTAGGCATATATCCTTCATCTTTTCATGAATATTGATTTTCTTTCTATAGATGGAATAAAAGTGTCAACAGAAGAGAAAAAAATCAAACATTTCCAGATAGCTGGTTCCCTCTGACTTTTGCCTAGCATGTGTACTTTTGTAAGTTATCTGCAGTGCTGCATCATGGAATTTCCTATTTTGACCACGTTCTTCTTGTATGTGGGAGCTCTGACCATTGCTTGCTGGCTCTCTGTCTGGGGTCTGTGAAGTACAATTGGAAGTGGTTTGACTGTTGTTTTATCTCACAGCTCTCATTCTTAAGGAGAAGGCACATGCTGAATAAGCACAGTATAAGACATCTTTATATTATATTAAATGATGGCCTTTGTCCATGTCATCATTTATAGCTACACGAGTCCTGCAGCTCTCTGTAAAATGGACAATTCTTGTACTCTGACATGAACTCCCTATTTTGGTATCCTTCCTCAACAGGTCTTCTGTCTGTCTTTACACATCAGATTACTTGTTTTCCCTTTAGATTTTGCCTTGTTGTTTAGACAACTATTTTCAGTAGAGGGGAGGGAAAAAAAGAAAAAAAAAAAGATAATTCTTTCACAGCCTCTTGTCTTGCAGTCTTGACTTGTCGCCCTTATTTTTCACTCTGAGGCACCCAGCTTAAAATTGAATGAAGAGATGTATGCTGTGTTTGACTGTTTGTTAGGATTTTTAGGTACGTGACTTCTAATTCTGCCCAGCTTGATAGTGTTAAATCATCCACATAAAAACCTATTACGTTTCCTGGGCATTGAGATAGAGATTTATTTACATAACTCCATTTGCATTGCATGATTAATTGTATGCTTATTAAAAATTCTGCCTGTTTACAGTTTCGTCATTTCAGAAGTTCTTTATAACATGTTTTCTAGCAATATTTCCTAGTTATATTTTTTCCTTTTATTTTTAAATTCACTTAAACATTCATTATGAGGTATTTGGGGCCAACTGGCATAATTAGTCTGCAGATTAGATTTCATGTGCTGTTTTTAATTCTTTAGTTTACAAAAAAAAAAATCTTTGCTGTCAGTCTTTTCACTTTCTGATATGCAATGCTATACCCTCTACATCTTCCATTTTATCATGGGTTAAGGATTTACAAAAGTTGCCTGTCACATTCTCAGTTCTAGGAAGAACTCAGAATTTGTTCTGCTTGAAATCATTCAGGGAAATGCTCTTCTGTTGCATCTACATGTGCCCTGCAGTGTTCATCAGCTGAGAAGCTAGTACTCATTTTACAAAGCAAGCTGCTTCTCACTGAAGTCTGTAGTTTCTGCTGGTCAGTATTTGGTAGCTGAAAATGAGGTGGGCTCGGAATTCAGTGTTGCTATGAAGAACTTTTTTTTTTCTTTAGCTTTTTGTAAAAGCTGGAAAGTCATAGTACCATTTCTCTTGTGGAAAGCCAGCAAAAATAATAAAGTTGGTGTGGGTGTGAATTTTATTAGTATGACTGGCTAACAGGAGAATACGGTGGCACAAAAGAAAAAACCTCAGAGGATATCAGTGGTAATAAAAAATTACACAAAAATGTTTCCCACTAAGAGTAAACATTAACTGTGCAACTGAAGCACTAATTTTTTTGAGCTTAACATATTCCCTTAAAATGATCTCCAGACTTGTTTGTTCTGAGGCTTTGGAAGTCTGAGAAATTTAGACTCTGCTCCTGACCAGCATTTTATAACTGTCTTCAGTGGAAACAGGATTTCATCCATAGTGCACAAGTTTGAAAATAATAGTACATTCTCTTAATACCTTTCCTCCACTTTTCTAATTCTGAGGATTTTCCAAGGAAAATATTTCAGGAGCAGTATACCAAAAGAGGAAAACAACCATCAAGGCTAAAAAATCCTCTTCATCAGAACCCTAGGATCTGTAGTAAGATGTTCATTCATTCTGTTAGATGCCAGAGAGAGCTGAAGGTCTAAGATATCCTGCTTTTCTTTAGGAACTGAAAAAAAACCATTTCACAAGGGAAGGAGATGAACATAAATTATAAAAATATACATATGTATGTATGTCAGAGCTAAGAGGGAAGACATGTGTTGAATACATTCACAAACACATCTACACAATAATCCTCAAATGGCATCCTCTGATATATCATCAGGTTGCATCTGCATGAAACAATTATGAATCAGAACCAGAAAGTGTCCTGACACAGTATAATACCAAAAATATTAGAAACAGTAGGGAAAAATTGCATTTGGATTACATGCTTTGTTTGTACAGCTGTACTTAACAAAATTACTTTCCAGCTGTTCTGTACAAAGTAAAACTCAAAATGTATGCATGTGCGTGTGCATCTATGTGTGTTTGGGCAAATAAACATATATCTATGATATATATGTGTTTGTGTATGTTATAGATAAGGCTCTTTACTTCAGCTCATTCAACATTTACACTCGAGTCTTCACATGTCCAAATTTGTATGCGAGGTTGAGGAACTACACATCCTGCGGTGATTAGATAGCGGTGGCAAATATAAACTGCTGATGCCAATATTCATTATGTTACATTTAGGAAAAATAATTTAATAAAAACAACAATTTACTGAATCAATTGCAGGTAAGATTTTAATTTCCCAGGCTACTGAAAATAAATCGTTCTGCTGTCAATTGTCATATCCACACTAAGCAAGTCTTATCTTCCTCTCCAATTCTAATCCTGTGACACCAGAATCACGGTTTCTTTATGTAATTGAATCACCTTGAGAACTTTTACTTTTTTTGTTTATTTGTTTTCTTTTGTTTTGTTTTTAACTTGTGAATATGTTTTTCGTACATTATTAAGTTTGTGCAGATTTATTTATCTCAAGCCTGGGTTATATACTAAACAGTTTATATTTTATGTATATTTTGAGCATTTTATTTTCATACAGAGCAGTATGATTACTCTGATTAGCACTTTTTCATTAACATTGATGGAAATGACCTGCTATTCATTTGCACTTTCAAAACAAATAATATTAAACAACTTTTCAACTAAAAACAAATACAAAACCAAAAAAGTTTTCTTGATCATAGCTATTGTGAATTTAATCTAGGCCATGATTAGAGTAAATTCTTTAAAATACTACTGGTTCCATAAAGTGACAGGTTCTCTCAAGGGTTTTGCAGCATCAAATTAAAAAAAAAAAAATATGTTTTTATAAAGGATACAGCAATTCTTCTAATATCTTTATTAAAGAAGAAATGTTTCTCTGCTTGTAGATTTGCATTTTTATGCAAATCCATTCATGTAACTGTATTTAATCTAATTTACATGCTGTTAGGGATATTCCACATAAATGTGTTCATAAAGGATCAAAACTCAGTGATTTTATTCAGGTTAATTAATTTCCTTTGGTCAAAGAATTGTAAAGTGTTGACAAAAAAGACACATAAAAAAGCCATGCCATTTAGCAATTTTGTTTCATATTATGGCCTAATTCAGCTGTTGCTGGTATAAATATAAATCCATTTATTGAATCAGAACTGGCTGTAAATATTCATGCAAATAAGCCTTAGGCACCGTTTGTATTTATTTATTGCTCTTCCAATGCTGTCTATAGTCTATAACGTTCTGAAATCTAAAACAATACAGAAAGGATTATATGTAGATAAAGGAACATTAATAAGTAATAGAAATCCTTCATCTAGAAACATACATTTAGTTGACACAGCTAGCAGAAAGGCATACTTCAATGTACAGGTATGCAGTTCAGAAATTCGTGTCCTTTTTAAAACAGAACAAGGGTTTTCAGAAACATAAACCTCGGACTCCTTCTGTACTTGGGTTTAGACTGATTTAATATCTTTATCAAATGCACCACATTGAACATTTTATTAAAGTATCTGAAGTGGGGGCATAGTACCTGTGGGCTCTGTGTACAGTTGTGGTGATCTGGCTCTCAGAATCTTGTAGGGTGACCAATGCTTTTTAATTTTCATGCATGGAATCTAGGCCATCTATGCTTCTAATTTAGATGCCACAAACACTTAGCATGCATAAGTATTTTAAAATGTTTCCAGTCTCCTCCTTCCTGACAAGAATAATTACTATTCTTTGAAATAAGTTAACACAAAGGATGCATATGCTAGGTCTTGTCGAAAGCAACCTGAAAACCAGTGTTGTTTGTTAAGTCAGAAATAATACATTTTAGATCTTGGCTTAGGTAATCACAGCTTCTTATTACCTGGAAAAGAACTTCGGGAAGAATAAATCAACAGAGAATACAGTTAACATTCTTAAGCAACGGAGTAACACTTTTCTTGAAATGAAAGTGTTTCAACTTTAAAAACTTCCATTACTATAAAATGTTCAAAGGGCACCCAGTGTGAAATGTGCTCATCAGAAACAGAGAACAGCCTGCCACATGATGGAAAGTCCTTTAAAGAATTACTTATATTCATGAAAAGACAAGAGTTTTATGCTTTCAATCTAAAAAACTGTGAAAATAAAATAAAATCCAATGCTATTTATTGTATTAGAAGTAATTTAAAAGATGGATGAAATTGTTGGAGGCAGAAGTTTTACAGTGGAGATGCGAGAAGTAACATACTTAACACAAGAGAACACCTACACTCAAATACATTGGTGATATGCAGAGAATCTAACAGAAATAATACCTTAGCTCAGTCTTCATTGATGTTCATCAGCTTCCTCATGGTCGTTTGAACATGTTTTTAACAGTTCATTAAGAATACATTCATTTAACAAAATACTTCTGTCTTGTTTTAAGCGTGTTTTACCTCTGTACTCAAGCTAAAGACTGGCCTGTATTAATGATATCTAGGTTTTGAAAAAGAAAACAATTTTTTAGAATGGTATTGATATACCCCATTTCAGATGTCTGCACGGTACCTAGTTATCTTCTGTTCCTTGAATGATCAATGAGAGGAATATGACACTTCTAAAGGATGACTCACCTGTATTTCACACATGTATTTTAGAAGATTTAATATCCTATGAAAGCAGTTCTAGAAGTAGTTATTTCTCTTGACTGGTACTCAGAAAACCTGTGCTGAATGGCTCAGAATTAAAAGTATGGTTTTTAGATGACCCAGTTAGGCATTTGGAATTATTAAATTAACATTCATTTTATTCACACTGAAGTGCTATAGCCATCCATCCCATGGTCTTGGGTATTCCAGAAAAACAAACAAGATAGTCCCATTAGAGTAGGATAAATACTTCAATGTTTTTAAAAGTATCAGTTTGCTATAAATTTTAGTAGAATTTATGCAGCATTTAAGTATGTATTTTGTAGAGTTTATGATTTCAGATTCTCACCAGAAACCACTATTCAAATAAGAAAATACTCACTGAAATTCTGAAAACTACACATACCAACCTGGGAAACATGCTAACATGAATGAATACATCAACTATTAATTTCTAATCTTTATCTATATTATCTCTTATTTTTTGTTAGAAGAGCATCGTTTTCCTTATAAACTTTGTTTCCTAGAAATTTAAGGTAGCTGTGATGTACGCCACAGTCTTTTCCCAGCTGGTGAAATAATAAGCGTGCAGTGTTTTAGCTGAGTTATGACAAAATATACCAGTTCTGAAGGCCATTTGTACTGTTCTTGGTGTCTACATTTCTGACAAAAGAGACAACATATCTGTGTTGGCTTACAAAACTACTGGTTTACTCAAGGACAGCAAGCACAGAAAATGATAAACAAGTGGTAATCTTTCAAAACAAGCTATAGCAATTTTTTTCCATACTAAAAAAAAAAACCAACCCACCAAAAAACACTATAGGAAGACCCATTTCCTTGGCAAGAACACTAAAATGTTCCAAGAACAACTCCTATAGACCACAGGAATATATCTATTTGTTAAAGAGATGTACATTGGTAGGTATAATTTTTGCTACGCTGTTGACACATAAGAGATGTTTCCAGTCTAAACTTCAAGCTGTGAAACAAATACACTGTAAGTGCAGACAGATGTTTCAGTTTACTGACTACCTTCTGAGTGTTTTCCCAAATCATAGTGAAAAAAACAAAAAGAAAGAGAAAAAAGTATTCCAAAGAAGGCTGACAGTGCTTTTCGAAAATGTTGCTTAAAATGAGCTCCTCACAGACTCAGTTTGTTCTTATACATAGCAAACAGCTCATAGACTCACTTTTACTTTCAAGAAAGTATGGACAAAAAAAGAACAACTTAATTTTGGCCATTCCTAAATACATTTCTGGCCAATTTAAGAAGATACATATAGTAATATACCACTAGCTGGTTTCCTTCTGGCTTTTTTTTTTCTTAGTGCACTGTCCTGATTCAGAAAAACTAAAAAGCTTTTCAAATTAGTAGTCAAAAACTGCTTACCTATGGATGCCATCCATGTCTGCATGTTTCTGCAAGAAGGATCTTGTTATTACTGTGTTACAAGTATTTGGCACAACAGGAGCCGATTGAAACAGATGTTGATTAGATTAAACTAGATTTAATATGGCTTTTTGAATCAATTGTTTTTACTGTAACATGGAGTTTGACAGCGACTGAAAGACCAGTCGTTGCTTTGGATCCTTTTGAACTGTCACAGTTTATAGAACATTTTGTTTATATCTGATATGGTACTTCCAGGATTATTCCTCCTAAAGTTATCAGGTTTGCCTGCACAAAACACACTCTGCAGACTGATCAAATATTCTCTAAATAAGAACTATTGGTGGATTCACTAAAAGCCCACACTATTCTAAAGAAAACATGAATATAGGTAAAACCTGTACATACTAATTTCTTGTATCTGGAAGTGAGTTTTTGCATAGCTAAAAATAGCTTATGAATTGAAACAGGGAAGGATAAGAACTTTACTTTCCTTCATGGACAGTCTCACCTATCTTCTTCACATGGCAAGTGTTTCATATAGGCGAATTCACAAATATTAGCAGAAAAGTATCTCCCTTAAAACAATGAGAAAATATGGACATAATTTTGCTTGGGAAGGGCGTCTGAGAAGTAAGTTTTATGATTCCACTTTTGAATTTCAGCTGTCAGTACACTCTTTGGTCAGTTTTACGCATAACTAGCCAAGGTTTAATATTCTCCCACTAATAAAGGATTGCAGGTATCACCAATTTCAGTATAAATGCTAATGCTCATGTGTTCAGAGTGTCAGACAAATTTTTTGAAATGTTGAAATGAAGACAAAATCACAAAGCTTTCTACTATTTTACTACTTAAATATTTGATCAAACTGATGTTCTTATTGGTTTAGCAGCTTTTCAAATAAATCTAAATGATAATATAACTACTTAAAAATGTGTTTTCGGAGAGGTTTTAGGATATTTCTGAAAGCAGAAATTGCATTATTCTTTTTCTTCAATCAGAAGACTCATTTCTGATGGCAGAAAGTACTTTTGTCCTCAGACTGCGAAGTTGGCAGCTTCTTAGTTGAATGCTAATTCTTCTTTTTATTAATCAGACTATTTTTATGTATTTATTGCTCTTCATAACTAAACGTAGAAATTAGAATATATTTTATATTACATTGCAGAGTTCTTTTAATGTTCTTGAATTAGAAGGTAACCAAAAAACACAAAGGAAAACTGTACTTGTTTTTTCCACAATACTCTCTGAAACCTCACCTTAATTGAAACTAGAATTTTTATTTCTGTTCGTTTAGATCTGATCCTTTAAAATAGTCCTTAGAAGTAAAGCCCTTAGCCAAATGAGTTCTCCCATTTAATGTGATAAAAAAGACCTTGGCCTAAGGACGGAGACATTTTTTGTTCATATTTTTTGATATGTGATAGCTTTGAGGATTTTGTTTCTTCTGGGAAACTCCCAGATCTACTTTATCTTCTGTGGCTTCAGCTTTCTGAAGAGAGTTAAGCTATGTTTTACCAGATTATTAACATAATATTGTGCTCTCTAAAAAAATGGTTCTAGAGAAACACAGAAACTTCTCCCTATTTGAAGTCATCTGAGTAACAGGATTAATCTACTTGAAATTCATATGGAGTCTCTTGGACATGCTTTGAACTCATCAAGAGACCTGTCATTGACTTTAACAAATGCATGACTACACTGCATATACATAAAATTATATACACAGTTTAGAGGTTTGCTAGACTGAGGCCATTGATTATAGTATAACAGAGAGTGAGGGCTTTACAGACATTATATTCAATAACTTTGCCTCACTGGGGACAATGGTAATGTCAACACTGACTTATTGTCAATAAAGGTTATACAGTTCCACAGAGGGATCATACATACATGTTGGATTTCCAACAAGAAAAGCACTACATTCTAAATAGTAACAACGGTAGGTATAACTGTAAATATGACATGCAAAGGTACTGTTTAGAGGAGAAATTTTGGAACTAGGAGATAAACTAATACACCTCTTCAATATCTTTATGTTACACGTGTCACTCATCTGTCTCAGGCTAATCTAGTGTTCAATGTAAGCTGCTTAAATTATAAACATAAATAAAAAACACATACAAAATCTCATCCACGTATTTTTCTTTTTCTTTGTCAGTGCTATTACTCTACAAAATTTCACAGAAATTAAGAGCAAAAACCTATGACACTGAATATGATACTTTTAGGGATAAAGAAATCTCATAGCCTATGAAAGAATAAATAAATAAATAAATATATACTTTATGTTAAAAAATTGAGTCTATGATTGAATATTTTTTGTTATAGATACAAAACTTACACACTCAAAAACAGCCAGGCAACTAAGCCTCTAATTTTAGTCACAAAATTTCTTTTGATGCCTTCCTCAGGAAAAAAAAATAAAATATTACAATTTCTACTTCAATAGAGTTGTACTGAGCAGCCAATAAATGGTTCACGGATTTAAACTGTTCATGAATAATTCACAAGGTTCACTTCCACCTGCCAAATATTTGGATCATATGTTGTCTATGTACAGTCACAGAATGTACCCAGAATAAATTCTGTTTCACAATGCCTAATGCCTGACATTACATTATTGTAAGATGCTGTATTGAATTAGCCTAGAAGGAAAATACTGATGTGCTAGTATAATGGTTTTCAGATCAGACACCTTTTATCAACTATTTAGTTAATATCCATTTTTAAATTCAAAGAGTGGTCAGAAGTGAAGGGTAAACACCGAAGTCTGCCATGCTTATGACTTTTAATTGTATGGTTGGCCAACCATCTGCATTTGATTTGGCTGGTTCAGTATGTCTTTTTTTCTCTGTTAATGAATACAAACTTACTGCACAATTCTGGATGCAGTAAATTACACCATGATGGTTGATGCTGTCAGTGACATGCGGGGTATTGAGTTTGATAACTAAAGAATTACATTTAACAGAATAGCATATCTGGAACTGGATGACTTCGCTGAAAAATGACTATGAAGGCCAGTTGAAGGTTCTTGTTATCTTCAAAAAGAAAGCTGGTAGAAAGAGTGGTAGAAAGTAGAAAGACATGCTGATATCTCTGCATTAGTTGAGGACGTAGTATTGCATGACAGATTTAATAAACAGTAATCATTTGTTACATAAAAATCACAGTTACCTTGATACAGGGTCACTTTTGGCACCATAGCTGCTTTGGCACTACAGGTTCATGAATGCAAACATTCTTATATTTTCTTCGTGTGTATTAAACTATGGTACATAATTTAGGAGCTCAAATTATGTCATTTTTAATTGATATTATGATTGTTAGAAGAAGTAAGAGATGTGCTCAAGGTGTGCATAAAGATCTTTTAATGGAACTGAAACAGATCTTTAATTCCAAATGTATTGCAATGTCCAATTCTCCTAATGCACCAGATCGGCATTTACAGATCACATTTACAGCTGTGGTCAAAACTTTAAGCTATAAGCTGTTTAGAGTACTAAACAGCTATGATGGACTTCTGTCATTTGAGTTTTAATATATATAGAACAAGATATTTACTACTTTTAACTTTTTTTCTTTCCTTTCTGGTTTAATTCAATCCAACTACTTGATGGACAAAGACAATTCAGTGAATGCAAAAATATGTTTTTTCTCAAAATATTTAACTTTTTTTCACATATAACAAAACCAATCTCCATGTTATGAAATATTACAGGCTTTTAAACTTGCTCAGAATGTATACCAATCAAATCACAGAAGTGGACCAAATGTGAGTGCGAAGAAGCAATTCTATGCAATGTTTTTTGTTTTCTTGCGATGAGACATTTCCAGTAGTTTGCATTTTCAAAACAGTACATCACCGATTAATGGAAGAAGAGGTTAAAAACCTGGTGTTTTTATACCACATCTGCATCAGTTTGTGAAGAATCATACTTCCTCAGTAATATTGAATCTGTCTTCATATACAAAGATAATTAAAACTACACAGAGTCCAGTTCTGAGGATGAACTACTTTAGCCTCTGGTAAAAACAATATAGGTTTCAAAATCTATAAAAAAGTCTATAAAAATCTTTTTTATTGTTTATAAGCATAAATAAATCTCAAAAGAGAAGAAACCTCTTTTAAGCATAATTCTGTGTGGCCTCAAAGTTTCTGATAGCTATTTCCTGTGAAATTAATCTTTTCTTGTTACAATATTTTCCATATTATTTCAATGTAATAGTATACATTGTATACATAATAGTATTGAATTGTATGAATATGAATAGTATACATAATAAAAGGAGGTAAATAGTATATTGAAGTATAATTATACAATATATTATATATATATATTTTTAGGCACTCACAAGGCAAAATCTAATGGACAGACTGGACTTTTAAAGAGCTGAAACACAATACAAATAACCTTTCCTACAGTATATTGCACAAATACTGCTTCTTGTTCTTTGGAAAATAAACTCATGCATAATTTTACACAAAGGTCAAATTGTAAAATTTACCATTTGCATTCAAATAATGCTTTTTCTAATACTTACATGAAGCCTAAATTTTTCATGTTAAACTTGGTATCATGATAGAAAAACATCATATGTTAGGGGTTGATGATTTCCATTTACCTGTCATAAAAAATGAGATATCAGAAATAAAGTGATGGCAAACAGTTGTCATTTATCTTCTGGCTCTGGTGAAGGCTGCTGAGAAAGGGAGAAAAGCTTCCGTTATCACTTAAGACTAGTATAAGAATATATTGAAAGCCTCTTCAGAAATTTAAGTATTATGTGAATGTCACCGTGGTTCAAATGTTTTTACTCTCTGAATGAGAAATCTTCTGGAGACTTTATTCTAGAGAGAGATACATGAATCCTTGGGTATAAGCTTGTATCATGCCGCTCACTGGGGACAACCATGGGGGCTGGATGTAGAATGGCAGCATTGACACTGTGTCAGCAGATCATGTTCATCCTACAACATTCTGAAACCCACACATTTTTTAAAGTAAACCCATGTATAAAGGAATGCAATGTGTGGAGTGAAGGAGGTGTGTAAAGCTGTATGGTCTTCAGGCATACTTCCCCATTCCTTTGTAACTTAGCCATTTGGAACAGGCATGATCCATTTCTGTGCCTACCTTCTGAGGTGAATATCCATGTGTGGAACATGTGAAATCAGTCAGTTTCCTCTTACTCCAGCATAACTGTCTCTGGAGGCTTTCTAAACATTTTTCTTCCAAAATTTCTTAGGATATAACTGGAAGAAAGAAATGAAAAGGAAAAAAAGTATTAAAAGTTTCACAATATGCTATAAAAGGTTTCATTTATTTTAAAACACAGATGAATAAGGAGATGTCATAACCATGCAACTAGAGCACTCTTTCACACATGGGAAATGAAAATATAATGGCATTCTGTGCCTTAGGAGTTTCAAACAGACTAGCAGACTGGACACTGACTGGATTGGAAAGTGGGGAAGAGTACACCACATTTCCCCAGATGGATAAAGTGATAGTAATTTATATTTATGTAGGAAAAAAATTGTGAAGGACAGCGAAAGAGTAGGAAGAAGGTGTGTCTCCCAGTAATTGTATAGAGCGTTTATCTGGGAAACAGGACAATCATCTGTTTCACATTGCTTTAGGAACAGTACACATTATTAAATATTCTCTCTAAGCAAATCCACTTCAAATTGGAGAATAAAATAATGCCTATGATTAATTTTGAGTGTAAGGGGTTGTTTTTAAATGTATTGTAAATAATAAAGACTTTCTTTTCTGATTGAAATTAGTACTCTTCATTCCTCCTAGCTAATATTTTCCCTTTAATATGAAAATTGATAAAACATAGGAATCAGGAAAATGGAGGGCTCAGAAAGATCTCATGAGTCGTTTAGTCCAACATCTGAATTGTAAGCTGGTAGACCTAGATTATTCTTGATGAATGCTTGTCTAAATTGTTTATATGAAGATCTAATGAAGCTTTGATTCCACCACTGTGCATGTTCCTTATGAGTGCATAATTAATTTTACAGTGAGAACATACATCCTATTTTCTAATCTGTAACTTTTTAGCTGTAATTTAAGATAATTACTTAGTGTTCTATTGAGCAGAATGGATAAAACTTCTTCACCATCCTTCTCATTCTCAAACAAGCTTTTAATTGTTTGAAGACTTTTATATTACTACTTCAGTATTTTTTTCCTTAGAAAATGAACATTAATGGAAGAGATTATGCTTTCTTAACCTTTGATCAAACCAGTTGCTCTCAAAAAGTTTGTCTTAGAGTTTCTGTAATTGCTGACTATCCTTCTTAAGTGATGATAATAAAAATGGATGTTGAAGACCAGACATGGTATCAGGAAAGCTGATAGAACAGAAAAATATCTTAGTATCTTGCTTTAAAAAGTTCCTATTAATACATCCTGGAATGAGATGGCTTTATTTTGCAATCCACAATAATCATTACTCACTTTGCATGTAGACACTTGACTTCTCTCTCTGAATACAGTGTTTTGCATTTCCCTTTATTACAAAAACTTTAGTTGATTTGTTAGCATCATTCCAAAGCACAATCAGATTTTTTTGAATTCTAATTCTGTTGTCTAGAAGTCTTCCTGACTCTTTCTATCTGGTGTCACTGACGTTCCTCAGTATAGTGTTTCACACATTAAATTAACAAACATTTTAAATACAGATGAAAGTCATAAAGACTCCTGGATTTGCTATTTAAAATGGTCTCAAAATGTGATAAGAAATGATTTTTATATATCACTTCTGGAAGATGGCTTGTCTGTCAGTGCCATAGCCACCACAGAGCACTTTAACAGATCTCACATTTTGCTAGCTTGCATATGACAATGTTGCATGAACTGCCTATTATACTAAATCTGTATCATACTTGCTGCTTCTTCCTTATTCACTAGTTATCCTGTCATAGAAGAACATTACCTTTCTTTGATACAATTCGGTTTTTATATATCTATGTTGGCTATTTCTTACCACCTTATTATACTGTACCTGAGTACTTGTTTCTAGCTGTGAGCACTTACTCTTCCTTACCTATTATACTGAGATTTAATACAGATTTTTACCTGTTAATGATTCAGATTTTTCAAATGTCTTTTTTTTTTTTTTTTTTTAAACATAAAAATCTCAAAAACTTTTTGAATTGGCATTTGGATGCCTTCGTATGTGTCCCTCAGATTGAAGTGTTCTGCCCATGTAGCTTTTTCCTCTAGTATTTGCTAATTAAGTAAACGATTATTTTGTTTCTTTCTCTGCTTGTGGCCAGTAGCAATGCTACTATTTTCAAGAGTCTATCAGATTTTCACAGCAATATAATTGTCCACATTTTTTTTCAGGTGTGTACTAAACCAGTCAGGGACTTGATAAATTAAATTTGCTTGTAAATGAAAGCCCTCATTAAGGTCTTATTTTTATTCCATTTCACAGATAGGATTTTTGGCTGACACCTTGGTTTAGAAAAGTACAATCCAGAAGTTTCTCTACTGAACTGAGAAGTATGAGATACAGGTATAGGTAAAGAAAAGGATATTTTGTGATTATGGTAATAATAACCAAACCCACCTTCTCTCTTACACTCATATATAAATATGTATTCAGAGAATTTAAAGGGAATAATCCTGTATCACATAGGTTCTATGTGTGCAGTTTTCTGAAGACAGCATTTTCTGCTCACAACCAACTTTTTCATGAAAAGAATTTGAATGCGAGCCAGGTACCCATCACGTCAGCTGGAATTATCATAAAAGAACTGCTACTTGAATTTTGTGTAAGAACTAGAGGTGTTTCAACAGTGTGAGGCCTTACAAAAAAAATAGATTGCTACAGATTGGTTTGTGAACCAAGGAAGACCCTACTGAGATTGAATTGCTGTGTTTGAGGCCTCGAAGAGAAACTGCTACTGCAAGATGATTATCTGGCTTGTGTAAATGGAAGTACAGGATTTCAGTTCAGATAGACATCCCTCCTTTCTGATAAAGGACAATGTTTAAAGAAGAAAGAGTATTACTGAAGGATGCTTCTTGTAAGTAATTGCACCCATTAAGATCCTGATCCCTCAAGTACCTATATATCAGAATAACAATGAGTTCCGATTTTTTTGGAATATTATTGCACTTTTAAAAATCAGTTTGTTCCTAAAGCTGAGTTGAAAGCTTAGAGTAGTGAAAAAAGAATAAAATGTGTATTCATTTACTTGTGACACAGAAAAGAAAAGGCTGCTTTTGTGTATTCAAGTTTAAGATTCAAGAGTCTATTCTGAGACAGAATGAAAGAAGCATGCAGAGGTGAAAGAGTGTAGGATCCAGTCCCTGGAAGTGAAAAGGGGATCAAGTGGAAATTGAAGTATCGTGGGAACATGAGTGAACAAGAATTCATGAAAGAAATATTTTGATGTTGAAAGGATGGAGTAAAAGTTCGAGAAATTCCATTAATAACTTTAAAGTTATTAGAAATCTGTATTTTGGCATATATTTTGGAACATCAGATAGGCATCAAAAGAAATTTGCTAAAATGCCTGTTCAGTTATACCAAGATAAAATATTAGACCTTCTTTGCAATTAAGTTTCTGTTGTGTTCTAAATTTGAGCAGCAAAACAAATTTTGAGGGAAAGAGTTTCAGGATCTGGTGAAATTTAATTCAGATTTTGAAACAAAAAAGATATTTAGTGAAATATTTCTATTATTCAATGCTGATTTATAAATATTGAACAATATATTTTGTACGACAGCTGTACATTAATCTACATGGACATTTTAATCTAAGATACCTATCTGTCTCTCTCTCTCCATCCATTCATCCACCTGTCCATCCATTCATTCATTATTGTTTCTATTCTGGTCAAGTATTTCACTGGAATAATATTTTGTACCTAAATCTTATAATTCAACTGAAATTCTGAGTGCAATGTAATGGTTAATTTAGCGCACACTTATTTTAGGAGCCTCTCCTTCCATTCGTATCTCATTCAGTTACACCTATTACACTTTTCAGAATGTTAAATAAAATAATATTGTTATTAAAAATCATTATGCTCTGGAATTTAACTGTGCAGGTGCGCTTCAGGAGCTTTACAGAGATTTATTTTTTTTAATTTAGGATTCTCTGTAAGTGCACATATATTATTAAAAGAAACATGGAGATAAGACAAAAATTATCTGGAGTTAAACTGTACAAAATGCATGTAACTTCAAACATTCCTTATCCTTGATAGAGCAGCTATATTTTATAGTTAATGAAATGCATCTATTTTTGTTTACACATGTAAATTTGTACTTCAGTATGATTTGATCCCACAAGCCTTATTCAGACAAAGCCCCCATTGAGCTACTGGCAGTACAAGAATCACATGCTTAACAAATATGCTTATGAAGAAATCTTCAAATTAAGGTTTAAGTCCTTTCACTGAAATATTTCCAAATGAAGTCTCCAAAACATTTCACAATGCTAGGAGAATTCTAATGAAGTATAAAGATGTTTTAACTTACCATAAATCATAGTTCAGCTCTGTGATATAACTTTCCCTAAAGCTCTGCATGCAGTATTGCATGTGCTATGAACAGATCAAACTAGTATTTTCTTCCTACAGGCAAAATTAAAGCAGTTCTTCTAACTTATAGCATACAAATTCATTCAGTATTTCTGACAGTTGTAACAAAAATAAAGTTCAAGTTGTACCCTGTGGTACCTCTTTTCATTCAACTTTGTCACTTGAAAAATATGTTTAAAACTTCTCAGAGTTATGGATTGATATATATTTATTTCTGGTCTTTGATTTGTAATTGACATAGCTTTTTTTTTTACCCACTTCATCATGCACCGAATTATATATCTAATTTAAAGATTATGAACAGTTTTGAAGAATTTCAGGTCTTGCACCCAGTCGAGCTCTTGCAGTTTTTTCTTCTATGCTGTTTCCAATACTTGAATAAACCAATCAAGATTTATCTCTACTTCTCCTTGAAATTATTCCTGGAGAACTACTTACTGTGCAACAAACACATACACAGAAAAGATCTCCATATTGTGTGCTGATCTCGAAGTATTTAGTTATCTGAGAAAAAGATTCATAGGTAATGAGTTTAAAGTTGACCTTTGAACACTGAACACACTTTTAAGTTGAGATTTTTGTCTGCTAATTATAGCTGATACACAATACAAAACAGATGGTAGACAGAGAAATATAGCAAGCTACAGAAGCAAAGACAACTTACTTTGAAATATTATGAATGTTAAGAACAATTAACAAGGGCTGTTGTTCACAGACCCAATTAGAGTACAGAATATTATTTGGAAAGGAAAAAAAAATAAAGGAAAGGATGTAGGAAATAAAAGGAAGAGTTAAATAAATCATCATAGCCAGCTGATCATTCCTTAAGGTTAAGCAATCAAACACTTTCAGAATAGTTTAGAAGGTTGTAAAGTTTGATAAAATGCCATAAAACCAAATCAAACCTTTCTTTAAAAAAGTATCAAAAGAATTATAGTAAAAGAGATCAGCAAAGGTGATGGGTTTTTTGTTTTGTTTTGTTTAGGGTTTTACTGTTTGTCTGTTGGTGGCCTTTTTTTTTTTCAGAAAAAATGTATTATTTGGATGGAGAAAAAATAGGTAAATCAAATAGGATAAGGGAGTTGTAGACTACATGTGAAACTAGAAGTCAGAATGGGGATTTTGGAACTGTTTAACTCTTCTCCATGGTTAAAAAAAAGATTTTTTTACCCAGTACAGAATATACTCTGTGAACATTTCCTTTTATTTATACTGTTACGTTGTGGATGCTTCTATCTTATCTGCGAGGTATCCAGACTATGTTTCATGTAACTATATCCTTTTCCTGTGAGGTCTTTTAGAAATCTCTCTTATGCTTTTTAGACATCTTTTTAAGCTGTACATGGCGTCAAGACAATCATTCTGAGATAATTTTTCATCTTATCTTTCTCTGGATCCAAGGAACAAATAATCAAGTACCCCAACAACTGCACAAAAACTCTGCTCCCAGAGTTGCAGACTAGGAACCTCTATGTGAAGGAGAGCTAAAATGTAGCCTTGGACAAGCTTTTGTTGAGACTTTAACCTTGTGGTATGAGTAAGTGAACTCAGCACACATAGCCATGGGTGAGCAATTATTGAAGTCCTACTGCTGAAGTTTAACAAAATTTCTGACTCTGCCAGGATCTTAGAAGGCCACTGCTTCTGAGAGCAGGTCATCAGCATGGAGATAGGATGTTGGTTCCAGCACCACAAATAAACAATTCTAGCTACTGCTAGTATCAAGCCCGTAATGATAATTAATATTCAACTTGGTGAAAAAGTATTGAGGGGAGAATGCCATCCTAACAGTATAACATGACTCCAGAAAGTCATTGGACGCTTACTCAGGCCAGTATCAAATTAATCTCAGCGCTGTTCACACTACCTGGACAGCTATGCTTGGTGTCAGGGCCCTGATACCATCCCTCCTCCTGGTGATTTGGCTGCTGGGGCTGAGGCCACCCTAGGGATAGTGCAGCTGAGGGTGGACCTCTTCCTTTGCTTACCCAGGACAGGGCATCCCAGACAGGGCTGTGGGACTGTGGCCCTCAGCCAGGGCCAACCCCCTTCCTGTGGGTGTTGATTGAGGCTGAGCCTCTACTGTTCAGCTCCTGGTGCACACAAGAGACCCAGACCCTGGGTACCCTTACGGGTCCTGATCATAACCCCACCTGCCCATCCACATCCCATCCAGGCCTCAGCCCTTCCCCATCCCCAGGTAGCTGCCCAATGCCCAGGGCTGGGGCTGCCCCTGGTGCACCCTGGCTGCCCTCCTCTTGTCTGGGGTGGTGGGATGGGCCCTGGCTGCCAGACCCTGCCCTGATGTCCAAGGGAGTCCCCACCACTCCCAGCCTCTGACCCAAGGAGCCCCTGGACCTGTGCACCATGGCACATGCAACCCCACTGGTTAAGTCCCTTAGGAAATTTTGAATTACCATGGAAACGCACTTGTTGTACAAGTATGAATCATGATTTTTAGAATAGTGTTTTCTCATAGGGAATGGATTTTTGGCTATAACATTTAAAAAACCCCACAACTTTACAGTTATATGTAATTCAGTAACAGGAGGAAGCACTTATGGATTAATTAGTGTATCTTATGCATCTACTTGCTCATGTTATTCTTCACAGATATTTGAGGCTCTGATTACAGCATACAGAAATCAATACTTTTTTTTAAAGATACTGTAATGTTGTTACCAGTGCACTAGGTAGTTCTTAGGGCTGTAAGTACAGGAAAAATAGAAGGGTGCTATAAGACTTAAAAGACATTTAAAAGATGGTTAAACTATTCTGAAGGTCTAGATTTAATTTATATTGCTTAAACAATGATTCGCAATTGACGCTACAATGAAGATGGGCTAATATTCTGCCGGATGGATCTGTAAATTAATAGCTTGATCTGGAGGTCAGGAACTGGAACTTCATCTTAACTTCCAAAGTATTTTTTCCTAATAGTCTATAAGCCAAATTCTTCTTAATTGTGCATACATTGATGCTGATCAGTCTAAATTTTTCCTGTGTAGTTATTACCACACTGCAATCAGACTGATTTTGTCACTACTATAGCTTTACACTTTCTTCCTCAAATTCTAATGCTTCTGGAGAATTAAAGCAAACATGAGACATTATTTTTTTCATACTGAACCCTGAACTGCTTCTATACTCTCAGATATTTCAACAATTATCACCTTTGTCAGGAAAAAGTCAAGCTGACTTCTGGGTGGAATTGACAAAAATTATAAAAGGAACCTATGTAAATGTTCTGACTCTCCTTTAAAAACATATAACAGAATGTAATCTTTGAGTCCAGGTAAATTTGAGAATATAATTTTTTTAAAAATAAATATTTTAACTAGTTTAAATTATATCCAAGAAAATGCTTTAATGACTACCAATGGAGTTGTTAGGGAGAATTTTTAAAGCCTTTTTTTTTTTTTTCAGGATTTTTCAATATTATGTTGAGATTCAAAGATCTTTGGTGTTTCACCTGAATTTAACAGTATTTTAATGTCTCCTTTTGTTCTAACTTTGGTTGTTCTTTAGATTACGGTTTTGGCGTAGCCTTCAATTCAGATCCCATTTGATAACCTGAATTTTAGTTCAGTGTCTCAGTTGTTTCTGACTGTGAAACTTCAAGTACATATACTGACTCTTACTCAAAGTGGAGTTCTCCAGCTAAGGGTTTCCAAAGCTCATTTTGGTGTGAGCCTGAATCAATAACAATAATGGGAGAGAAATAGCTAAGTGCCTTTCATACTGAGTATCTCATGTCTGCAAGAGATGTTTCCACTGTGGCACTACTTAGATTGCATCTCCCCACTGCCCACTGAGAAGCATCCAAACATCATCACTGATCCTGTGACCTCTCTGTATTCACTTTAAATGCATCTGAACAGTGAGGACGGTGAAGGAGTTCCTCAGTGTTCTACCTATGAACCTTTGCTTTTTCTGAACTCCTTTTAGTCCATTTGATGGAAGAATTCAAAAGCAAAGAAGAACATGCAATTATACTTTAATACATCAAAAAATTTAAACACTGCCATCTTTTGCACCATTGTTTATTTTTTTTCCTCTCAGCTAGTCTCTATTTTTTAATCTTTCTGATCTGACTTCATCAAAACTTACTCTTGATTACGTTAACAGCCTTTTCTCTGTTTCGTTTCTGTATTTGCTTTGCTCTGTAAAAAAGCCTTTAATAGCTGAAGCACAAATACTAAACAGAATATGAACAACAAATACGATTTCTAAAGGCCTTGTTAGGCTTTCTACTTTACCAGATTTTAATAGACTTCCTATTGGTTATTGGGTTTTATTTCACAAAATACTTTTTAAAAATAGAGTTATTGACACCAGAAAAAAAGCACTAATGAAGCAGTCCTATCAATTCTCTCAAAAAGCTAGAGGAGAAACAGTACAGTACAGTACAAAAGAAAAGGAAATACAAGGCTCTATAGAGAGGTAGACAGTGATTAAACAGGTAGAATGGCAGCACTGAAGTCAGTGGTCTTCCTGCACATAAAAATGATAGAGCATTTGGATTGCATTTTGGAACTCTTGTTAACAGCAAAGAGTGAAAAAAACATTATCAGGAGACACTGCACATACTGCTATCATTTGTTATATTGCCAGGATGCAGAAAAAGTTAAAGATGAGAAAATAGCCATGAATTACTGAGTGTATGGCTACGAGGATCATGATTTGTTTGTTCTTTATTGTTTAGCTTTAGTACATATTCAAGGTTGAATTTGTCATTGATAACATCTTGAAAACAGTACTTGCAATTGGAAGTTTGGTTCATCCACATTTTTCTAGGCAGTCCTCTGAAGTCTTACAGATATATGTATAGGGTTAAGTATTTACTGTTTAGAAAATGGCCATGCTAATAATGAGAAAAAAATCCTTCTTTTATAATAACTCTGAAGGCTTCAAACCTTGCTGTGAGTATTATGACTTATTTCTGCTTATAACAATGCCTATACCTGTGGTGATGCATCTCCAGTATACAACAAGTTGTGAAATTTAGGCTTTTACTATGTTCAGATGAGGCCACTGCAAAGCAAATAGTCTTCTTTTTCTGTCTCAAAAAAATTGTTCTATTTGCCCCTTCTTTCAAGCATGAGGAAAAACCTGATAAATAAATGAATGTTCTAATTTTATTATTTTATTAATGAATCTTCTAATCTTATTTTTTATGCTTATTCATTTACCAAATTCAAGTACTGGTGAACACTCAAAGAATACACTACCTTTAATTGCTTGACATAAATACTTGAAGTCATGTTTAGACAATAAAATACTGCTTACAACATTATTCTTCTAGAGGTATAGTTAGACTCAGAGCTAGCATCCTATTTTTAAATAAAAAAAAATATTCAGAATCGTTTATCAATGAATGGATAAGATGATGATATGAATTTTACCAGGAATATGATTGTATTCAATGTACAATGCCAAATGCATGTCTGATTTGTGTTGCTTAGAAAGTGGACAGATTCATTTTTCAGTTGCTAGAATTTCTGAATGACCTTCGGGATTAGTTCCAGTTAAACTGTGTTGAAATAGCCTACCCTAGATGTGTATAACTGTCTAAAAGCTTTAGTAATGTACATCAGTCACTTTATGAGGAAAGTTAAAATGCACAACAGTACACTTGTAATGGGTCACAAGGCCCCTCATTAGTGAAGCGTATCTTTAGGGCAGTTGGAGCAGATCACATGCAGCAATGAGACACCCATGTGAGAAAAAGCCAATCATACAACTGCAATCACCTATAAAACCTCTAGCTAATAATAGAGAAGGTAGATAAATGTTAGGGAGCATTCTTTTAGCTGTTCTACAGCCCTTTGGCTTTGGGACCTCAGTGATTTTACCTTCTGCCCTATACTAGCAGGCTTAATATGGGGATAAGAATGCATTTGTTGGTACATCTACTAACCCGCTGCTCTTGGGCAAGCTTGCAAAAACTATTCTCCCAGTCAATCAGAACATCTGAGCCATTCAAGCTAAGTGAAAGAATTCACTTATACTTTCTGCATGACATAGTCATGGATCAAGGTCCAGAACCTGCTGGATGTCTCTTTCTTTCATACTTCTTTTGTGGTGCACTTGAGAGCAGGGGGCACATCATGACCTGATTGTGCAAGTCTTCTTTGTTGCTGATAAATACACCTATAGTAGTGTCCAATCACATCATATCACATCTCATCTGCTGTTATCACAAAACATCCTGGACAAGGATGCTTTCAATTACCAAAACTTCCCTCAGCCACTCAGGCTGAAGCAATTCCACCTCGTCTTTATGCAGAATATGAAATAAAATCAGGTTAAGGATAATTTAGCATGTCCCCCACACTAACATCAGGCTCCTAGAGAAATACTAAGTGACACTGCCAACCTAATTGTGAATCAGGACTTTGAAGATGCCTTCTATAGCTAGTACCATACTGCACATACTGCACAGTACATACTACTGGCACAAAGCCCATGGATGTGACCTTTCACATCCTGAGACAGGGACAATCCTCTTAGTCTCGTTCGTGTTTACTGCTGCACCTCAGATGATGCACCATGTGAGGTACATTATAAAGTAGGGACACAGAACAGGGATAGGCTTATAGAATAATAGAGGTTGGAAGGGACATCAGGAGGTCTCTAGTCCACTTTTCTGCTCAAAGCAGGGTCAGCTAAGAGGTCAAACGAGGTTGCTCAGGGCTTTATCAAGTTGGGTGTTGAAAACCTCCAAGGACAGAGACTGCACAACTGCTATGGACTATAAATTCAACTTCTTGGCTGTCTTCATGAGGAAAAAATTCCTCCCCCACTTTTAACCCTTCTTGTTCCAGTTTATACCCTTTGTCTCTCATCCTCTCATCACACACTGCTGTGAAGAGCCAGGCTTCATCTCCTTATGAACCTCTTTGTAGGTGCTGAAAGTCTGCTATTCTTAAGGATAAACAAGCTCCATTTCCTGTTCAAGATGTGCTCCAGATACTCAACCATCTCAGTAGACCTCTGCTGAAATTGCTCCAGCTGATCAACGTCTTTCATGTATTGGGAGGCCTGAAACGGGGCACAACGTTTTAGAAAATGTTATGAGGGTAATCACTTCCCTCGATCTACTTGCTATGCTCATGAGATTGGTAACTCTGCTATATTCACAGAGTATTGGAGAATACTTTGTCCATAACTGTTTGCCTGACATTAGCCACATTCCAGGTACCACAAGGTTATGCTTTGTTTTATTGTGCACATTCCATCTTACAGACTTACCATCGCCATCTTACAGCATTCCTGTTACCATCTTGTTGCTGCACCACAATCAGGGTGAATATTAACAATTCACAAGTCCATGGGGAAACTCTACAAGTTCACTGAAGTTAAATCAATTGAGGGCTAAAAAATACACAAGAAGTTGTCTAACTCAGAAAACCCTTGAGCCAGAAAGCACTAAAATCTGGAAAAACAATTGGAAGAATTATTGTATATACTTACCTGCTCTTGCCTAATTTCCTCAGCTTTACCTTTCAATGACTGCTATAAACAGGCTACTGAATTAGATGGAGCTGTGGTTTGATGCTCTAAGGCCATTCCTGCATTCATCTGTTGCTGAGGGCAAAAGGCTTTAAAATGGTTCACAGGATTTTGCACAAAGGAGAATTTGGTGATGGGATTGCTGCAGAAGGACAGGTATCATGGTCATATTTGACATAGGAATTGTTTATGTGACTAGAGTCTATTTATAAATCAGCTATTGATAGGGTGTAGCACCCATATTAAGGCAGGTCTTAAGTAAAACCTAGTAATAGTATAAATCTCACCTTTCGCAATTATTAACATCTCCCTATCACAGTATAATCAAACAAGTGACTATCTCCCAAAATTAAATTTCTTCACACAAACATTCACGAAAATGTTTCCAAGTTATTCAAACTGTGAGTCTGAAGAGGATTACTTAACTCACAGAATCATAGAAACATAGAATATTTCTGGTAGGACATGGCCTCAAGAGGTCTTCTGGTCGAGCTTCCTGCTCAACTGGGGTCAAGACTGACTTTAGACCAGGTTACTCAGGTTTTTTCCACCCAGGTCTTAGAAACCTCTAATGACAGAGGTTATACATCTCCCCTGGTAACTTCTTCCAATGCTTATTTATTTTCATAGTGAATTTTCCCCCCTACATTCAGTCTGAACTTCCCTGTTACAATTTATGGTTCTTGTCACTCATCCACCTACCGTGTGTGTGTGAACGGCCTGGCTCTGTCTTCCTGACGATCTCTTTGTAGGTATCGCAAGGCTGCAATTAGGTCTTCCTGAAGTATTCCCTGACCACTTCAGGTGGCATAACTCTTTCCAGTTTATTAATATTTTTCTTTTATTTGGGTTCCAAAACTGGACACAGTCAAGCATGGTCAAGAATGATTTGTCCTCAGTGGATCAATGCTGGCTATTCACAACCACCTTTCACCTTTTAGGAGAGGTGAGAAGTGCAGGAGAGAGAAAAGAGGGAGGAAACATGAAATCACATCGTTCAAAAAAGAAAGAAGTGTAAGAAGAACTATTTTCAAGCTCAGTTTCTATATTCATATCCAGTGGAAACAGAACCACTTTTAAGAATTCAGGTTTGACAGTTTCCCTTTACATAAAGAAGAAAAGAAACTTGAGGAGGGAGGTACTGAGGAGTATTTCGTTACCAGCGTAGCCAGGAAACAGGTATTCACACTCCCTGGGTGTTCAAATAGTTGTTCTTTGTGCAACTGAAAGAAGGTGAATCTGACTCACTGACAGAGCAACAACATCCCAGATTCCTGTGTTCATTTGAAAGAAGTCTGGCTCACTGACACTAACATTTTTCTGTCATATCTGAGTTCTACTAGCTCTAATTTCATGTTTATATATACTTTGAGGGATGCTGTTATAATGTGAACAGGTAGATGAAAGTATTACATTCTACACAAATTTCTTGACTTGTAAATACTCTTTTCAGAAACTTATGCACAGGGTTATTATTACAGGCAAAATGGATTCTTTACTTACAGATGAATTAAATGTGTGAGAAATTATAATAATAAGTATTTATTTAAATCTTTAGCTAATTCAACAGCTCAGTCACACTGCAAGTACATACCATTATAAACCTACCTTTTTTTGGATGCTTGATTTAAAAATTCTTTTTACATGAAATTAGAATGAAATAGTGAGATGAAAAAAGAATTATTTTGGCAAAGTGTGAAGAAAACTGATGGAAGTACTTTTAATGATGGATAATTTTTTTAACAGTCTCATTTGAAGCAATTATTTATCTCAAGTGTTTTGAGCTTTTTAGCTTAAAACCACCTTGTTAATTCTTATTGTTTGCTCCATTGTTCTCTACCCTTGCTCTTCATTGAGACAGTCAAGCTCTGCGATCAAGAACGAACTCTCATTTGCATGGGCTTTCCTCATCACAAATTCTAGACACTACTAACTGCAACTAAAAAGCAAGAACAGCAAACATTGTCATTCTTCCAGCATTCTGAAGGATTTTGTATAACAATTTTTTCAAGATATAGCTCATTGTTGAGTGTCTTGCGTCACTCAAATATTGTCTGATTAAGATTATGAGTGTAAACATCAGATTTGTGGGATATGTGTGGAGCTGACTTACTCTGCTTTGTTAAGCTAGTTCATAAGACCAACCTAACACCTGTTCAGCACACTGAAAAGCTAAACAGAGGCCTGAAATGCGACAACTAGCAGGAGAAATAGGAAGTTCCCTGATGAATGCTCTGAGATGTTCTTTGTATCTTAACCTAATCTTATCCTCAAAGGCTTTTACATATTAAGAATTGCAGAATACAAGCAATCTCCTGAAGAGAGAAAAGCCCCTATCTTTCAAATGTTTAATGGAGAGAAATGCCAAGATGTATTTTCAGCAAGCAAGTTGCCTTTGCATGGTTGGTTTTAATCTAGCAAGTACGATAGTATATAGTCACTTTGTGGTGTATGATACCACCTGAGAAAGCATGTAATCCACCTCTAGTGGCAAGCTTTGGACCACCAAAAATAAGTTCTGATCTGTGGATTCCAGCAGATTTTTTAGATGCTTTCATTTATGGGTTTGAAAGTTGTATGAAGGAAATGTGTAAACTAGTTTCTGAAAACAGGTCATTAGAGCAATCTTAATAATATTTTTCCTATACTTTGTTTATAATTGAAATAGCAGACAAAATTCTCAGCTAGTAATCTGTAGACCCATTACAATTCTTCACAGATAATGTATAACTCTTACAACTTATCCTCTTTAAAGCTTTTGACATAGGACATCAGAATATTGTTATGTCTTTTGGTGTATTGAATCCATCATTGAGTGATCTTAAAACTATTGGTACATAATAAATTAAGAATTTGCAGATCATGCTGGTTGCATGTACCTTACTAGTTTGGACCTCTTCTTGCTTCATCCAGAATAAACCATGAACAACGGAAGTCATGGATCTCATTCAGGTCCTTTCTGGGACAGAGCAAATCCTTCAAATTAACAGCTGCTAGACTGGCCAAAACCTGGTAATAATTCAGTTATTAGATGTGGCACAAACCTCTGCAATATTTATTATGCAGAGGACCACAGCAAACCATCATCCTTCCTCCAGCCTCAATCTTTCAACATTAGCTGGACAGGTCATACACCCTCATTGATCCTTATGTTATGCTCCTTATTATTCTTGTTTTACTGAATTTGATTTTAATCAATTTCTTATTGATGGCATTACAAGAAAGAACAATATCAAGTGTTTTCAGAAGTTCTTTCACAAACATCTCAGCAGCACATACTGAAGTCTTGATGATATCCTAACATTGCAAAAGAGTGTGGTTATATTTATTTCTTAAGGTTTATTGGTAGCTTCTTTGCCTTTTACCTATTTCAGCTGTTTTCTTCTCTGAAAGAAAGATGAAAAGGCTGAGAGAAGCCTTTTGAGTTTTCACTTGAGAGACAGGAAGAGAGTACTGGCAGAGTTGCTTACTTGGTTCACAGAGATTTATTTGCTTTGCTTTCATATTTTCAATGGAAGAGGAAGATATACCCCTTTTAAACTTCAGGTAGACTGAAATTTTTATTGCTGTCTCTTTCATTGGCTGAACATGAGCTTGATAGCTCTGGTTGCATTATCAACTCATAAATATTTAATCTCTTAATAGGCATGCAAGAAAATGATAACTGACTTTGTCCTTGTAAAAGCAAGTCTAACAACAACTCTACAAAGTTGTGTTTAATTATCTCTTTTTTTTAAAGACATTATTTTAGTTCATTGTGTTTATTAATAAGATATGAAATTACGTTTTAAAATATTTTAAACACTGTATTTTTATACAAAAGCTTTTCAGCTTAAAGACTGTCTTTTACATGAGTCCCGGAGACATGCTAAAATTCTTTTCAAGGTTTATTTTCTGAAAAATTTCATTTTTTCTTTTATGAAAAATACTTTATGATTTCCAGGTACATAATTAATTCTGTTATTAAATTAAATATGCTATACTGAGTTCAATTACATGCATTAGCAAGAGCAAATGATCTTGTTATATTTGTAAATACACACTTACTAATTACATAGCAAAGCTATAGGACACTCATATGTAGAGGTAAACATTTGAGACAAATAATTTCCTTGGATTACTCTCTGAATACTTAAGCAATTAAGAAAGGAAAACTATTTCCCACTTATTTCTTTTTTAAAGCTTATTCAAAATTTTAGAATTTTCAAAGGGAGAAAAAATACATTTAAATGGGTCTGATTTTCGAAATACTATAGTGCATTTAACTGCAACCTTTCCTTCTTATGCAGGGAAAGGAGACAGGAGAAAAGAGATATGGGTGTTATTGGCTGTCTTCCTGATTTGGTGCTCTTAGAAGAAAAAAACTTAAGAGAACTTTCTGACAATTTCCCTATAAATCATTTACTTGTCACTGCACAAGGATTATTTCATTCTTTTCTCTAGCTACAGTGAGTTTAGAAATACTAGCTGTTTCCACCAAAAAAAGGCCTTATAGAGCCCAGCTTTACACCTTTTTCTTAGTCTACATGTTATTTCTAGAACATTACTGCTAAAATCTCAACAGTGTTATTATGACTTCCAAGTTCTTCCAAGTTTGTTTTGGTTTGGGTTGGGTTGTTTTAATAGTAAGTTACTGGAGTTTGTAGTAATTTATGAATGATTATTTTCTTCTTCTTTTAGGATAGATAGACTTTATTGGAAAAGATGTTCTACCAGTATTTAAGAAAATTTGATTCTTTTTTTTCTCATGAAATTTTATGGCAGATATTTTTGAAAAAAATCTTCTGTATTACCTTCTAGTATCAGCTGATAAGTCCATCTTTTACTAAACTTTATTAAAAGTTTGCATTTCATTGCCACTAGATCACCTGTTCCTGATGACTTACAAGTCATTACCCACTAGTATATATTTTGATACATTTTGCACAGGTTTTGTTTAATACTTTTGCTCTGAATAAGTCCCCGAAACAGACCTTCAAGCTATCATACAAAATAGTCAAAATCTCACATATCTCATTTCATGTCAGTATTCTTTTCTCAAAAGAATATTTATTATTACTGAACACAAGGAAAGTACATGGCAATTCCATTTCTCCATTTTAGTGAGGTTGATACTGAAATATATGGCAAGTCTTTAATTCTATGAAAAGCAAAAAGAAAAATCAATAAAATGAAAATTATTAGCAAGAAATTATTAACTTGAGACAAATGAGGCAAAAATCGCAAGCTGTGCAATATTCTTACAATGTATGATTAATTTAACAGGAAAAGTTTACATCTTCCTCATGCAATTCAGGATTATAGACTACAGAACATAATTTGCACAAAAAAACAAATTAGTTGTGATTTAAGTGAGATTTTTGCAAGTTGACCTTTCAGTTTTCACCTTTAAAAAAGCATTTTGTATAAAATTAAAACTTTGTAAAGTGATTATTTTCTTGACGAATTTTTAAAAAGATAAAACAATTAAAATACTTCAGAATCTTCAGTTCACAAAAAAAAAAAATTATCTTGGTTTTGCTTTTAACCATTTTAACCAACTTCCCATTTTATTTTTTGGCATATTTCCTAATTTACCTGACTTTAAAATAAAAGTAAACCTAGGTTATATTGTCTAATGAAGAAATTAATTATGAATTAATTTCATATTAAGCAGGTTGGAGACCCAGATTTCCATTTGGAATTCGGAAATTATATTTCCCATTCACTTATTTTCTAATCAAACAAAGGCTGTGTATTTCCACAATAAAGCAAAAGCTGTTCAGAGAGAATGAAATATCATAATGGGCAAGGATTTTGTTGTTCTTCAGTAAAACTTCAAATGCCTTGATAAACTGCTTCTTTTTGGCCCTTCAGAAGCTACCATATTCTTCTTGCAAATTTTAGAGGCTGCTACTTAGTAAATAGTATTCTGTGATTTATACATTTCAAAACTCATAGAAATTGAGAAATACTTGCCATAACAAACTTTCGTTTGATTTTCTCATCTGGAATTAAATTATCTCCTTCAAACAGAATGCCTATATATTACTTGACTCTCACCTAAGCCCTCAAGATAATGTTTAATTGATAGCTAGAGTTTGTGTTGACTTTTTGCATGAAGTTAACTTCTTCTCAGTTACAAACTAGCACCTAGAGAGGAGTGGATACACTGCTAATGGAACTGAAGGAGGTACATGTTTTTCAGATTCTAGTATATATCCTGTTCAAATTCAAACAAACAAACAAAAAACTCTACAAGATTACAGAAAAACCATAGAAATATAAATGAACTTATTTTTTTGTCACGTAGTCTTATTACATTACTTATGCTCACACACTTTAAAAAAAAAATATATATATATATATACAAAGCCCCTCCCTTATTTCTGTGTGCAAAATGACCAGCTATATAGTGTGTAGGGTTCGAAAGAAGTTCAGAAGTTTGTCACAAATTACCTACTGGTTGAGACTCTTGGTTAATAGTTTACTGTAAACATGCTACATATTGTATAGGAGTGGATGTGAAGCAGACAGGAAAAGGGATTTCTTTGTCATGGCTGCTGCGTGCTCCGGCAGGCGGGACCAGCAGGAAAGAGGGAAAGATTCTACTTCCCCCAGTTAATGAATGCGTGGCCAGTAGGCTGAAGCTCCAGGAACGTGGGTTAGGCAAGTATACAAGAGCAGAGAGAGCAAATAATGGCATCTGCTGAACGTGGCGAGGAAAGGCAAGGCTGATGTAGGGAGCAGAACCAAACCTGAGCTTAAGAAGGGTCAGAGACTGCTACAGACCAGGAGGGAGTTATGCTCACAGTAAGAACATTTTGAAGTCCTGAAAGTGGCCAAATCTGACAGCAAGGTGGAAGGAGAGACTGAAGGCTGGAAATCTTCATTTTTAAAACTTTGTATTTATCTTTTTTGTCCAGAAAATCTGAGGTTTGCCTTGATCAGGTATGTTTTGTGTTCTAATAAAATTGAGTGGTACATTTTGACAACCTCTCATGCACCATCCACTGTTAGCCCATATCATTATGACATGAAAAAGTTTAGCTGTTAGTACCTAAAGAAAACTTAATTTTTTTTAAACAAAATAATAATGAATAATTTTCACTACAGAAGGACAAAAATGCTAATTCTTTTTCATACCATCATGCCAAGATAAGGCAGTGGTCAATGTTAATAACCCATCTTGACAAAATACCACGCGTAATTTTTGAAGCTCTATTGTACTGTTTCCTTCTCTAATTTGATCCACATATTTTTTAAAAGGAGGGATAAGAAAGAAAGACAAAACAGGAGAAAACTTGACCACACTGAGTCAAGGTCTTTCTGAGCTGAAGTTAGATCAACTGTTGGTCTTACTCAAGTTCTTCTTGGCAGGTGTTCATCCTGAGCCATCTCTCTGATAGCAATGTGACATCATAGTCTGGATTTACCTACCTTCTTTTAGATATATATGTGTGTGTGTGTATATATATATATATATATGTGGAATTTAGTTGTTTTAGCTCCTTTTACAGACAATGAAGAAAGGCAGGTTGGTTTGTGAGAATTCAGGGTTTGGTTAACAGTCTAAAGGAGAAGTTTTAAATGTTTTACATATTTTTTAAGGTATTTTGCATAGACTTAGCCTCACTATTCCCTCATCTACAGTGTAGAAATTCTTGTTTTTCCTTTTTTTATTTCATAGAGGGAAACTGTTGAAGTCCCATATTATAATTTAAAAAAACCTAATTTTATAGAAGGTCATGGTTGTGAGGTCTTATTTGTCCTAAAACACAACCCAAGAGAAAAGGGTAGTGTGAGCATTCCATAGATCCAAAGAATCCAGGGAATCAAAAAAGCTGAACAGGAACTTGGCTGCGAGTTTCTTTGTCTGCACAGAAGGAAAAATTTTTCCCTAGACAGGTCTTAGAAAAGGTGATAAATTTAGAGTATTTTCCCTTCATGTAGATTTACAGCTATACTTTCAGCTTCCATTTCAAGTTTCTTCCAAATGAGATTAGAAATTGCCAAGATGTTAATCACACTTCAGATATTTATAGTATAACCGCTAATTTAACTTCAAATACAGCATTACACTACTACCCCTAAAGTAACTCAGTTATACTTATTTTGTATTACATGATGTAATACATCAGTGTAAGAACATAATGGCATAATAAATAAAAGCTGTGGAAAAAAGAAACCTGAAGGAATTAATTAAAATAGTATTTACAAGAGATGAAGAGAGACTTATTGTAAAATTTTAGGCCTTGATCCAGAATTTTCTTCCTCATACCCCTATCACAGTAGGAGTCACTAATTTCTTACAAAGTCTCAAGATCTAGCAATGTGAAATGAATGTACTGCATAAAGGCCAGAATTCTCAACTTTGATGAAGACATTATGAGATTTGCAAAATCAAAATCTGGTTGAAAAAATACACAAAAGCAAGGTCAAGGATGCAACAGAAATTCATTTACAGAGCCAAGATAGAAGGTCTGGACAATTACAAAAGGAGATTGAAATTGTGAATACAATAATCTGTAGGAGGAAAGAAAGAAGCATATGAGAACATTATGGTGCAATAAGATGAATACTACCAGTCAGGTAATCAAGTAGGTTAAGTACTCATTACAGCACCAAATAACTAGTCCAATGATAGCTATATAGACAATAAATATTCCTTTCTAATTAGTTTCAAGAAGAAATATACGCCAATGTATCTTCAGAGAAGAACCTTATACTACTAAATATATTTCCCCTTCACCCCCTTTTCACTGGAATTATTAAATGGACCCTTTTCTCCATAGGTGTTATGTATACTCAGTGAATAGTAGCAGGAAAATATAAACAATCACTTAACATTTATGAACCAACAATCCTATGCACACTGCTTGTGCATGTATATATAAGCACTCAAGCATCAATACAGTAGGTCTGATATTTTCCAGTTCCTTCAGGCCAAAATCCCACCAACGCCTCTCAGCATGAATCCAACGTGTTTCAAATGTGGCCAATTAATTTTGCAAATGAAGAGCATCTGTGCAGGGTGCATGTCTCAGACTTGCGTTCATTTCGCACTGCATATATAGCACACTGTATCTGTGGAAACATTTCTGTTTAGAAAATACCAGTTAGAAGTATGAGAAGCAGGAAGTTAAACAAAAGAACAGTTTTCTGAGGGAAGGGAAAAAAAAATCAGAGGTAAACCTAAACTTGCTTCTAGCATTTTATGCCTATCATTTCTTTCTTTTGGACTGTCTTTTGAATATTTAAGAGTCAGAGTCAGAACAATTACACAGACAGCAACTCTCATTCTCTGGGAGCAAGGAGACAAATTTTAAACTGAATTGAAATAATGGATTGGACTTGGGTGGAACTTAACTTTTCCAAATCCAAGATCATGATTTGGGGGGAAAAAAAATAGCAGAAACAAAAAAGAAAACAAACAAACCTAACTAGTAGGTAAAGAAGAAATGGGAAGGGAAGCTTCTGAATTCATAAGTTACATTCTAGCTCAGTGTAACCACAAGGAAGTGGTAAGTAAGTTTTCAGCATTGAAATGTAGCTCCATATTGAGGAAATGACTGATGAGGACTTTGGACTTCCCTTCAAAAGAAGATTCATGGTTATTAATGCCACAAGGAGTAAAGTGGCTCTGTGTATCTGGAAATAAGTGATAAAGTAAATAGGGGAAAGTTTAGACTCTTGCACATCTCTACCCTGTTACGCTATGTAGCTCATTAAGACCTTGTAAGACTGAGCCTAAGGTACCCCCGAGCCTAAGGGACTCCTGTTGACTGACATTCAACCTGTATTTTTCCTTTATGGTTTTACAGAAAACTTCCTCAATCACGGTATTCAGTACAGTGTCTATTCATACTCTATTGCAATGTGTCTCCTCTTTGGCTGTGCAGAAACAAAGACATTTCCTATCAAGGACTCATCTACTCCAACACTTTTCCTGCCATTCATCAAGATCAGATACTTAGAGAAGTTCAAGGCTTTGGAGTGAGGCTTTATGAGATAAACTACCAAAAAGCAGTTTTTTTACCCTACAGAAAATGTTTTTCAAAGGTTGATTTATATCTTAAATAAAGAAGTTCTACAGTCTTCACACCTTTTTCTTTTAATATGCTTTCTGTGATTGGTGTTGTAAATATTGTTCAAGAAACATCGGGCTTTTTTTCTTTTTTTTCTTTTAGGAGTCTAGCATCAACCATATCTTGTTGTGATGTGTCCTGTAGATTGGTTAGGCATTGTATAAATAAGTGTTTCTATTTAATATTTGTTAATTTTCTGCCAAGCTATGCATATAGTTAGTCAAGCTGAGAATATTTAGGTGTTTGTGACCTTTTCTTAAATAAATTTCTCAAGCAATCTAATCACATTAGTTGCTCTTCTCTGATCTCCATTCAATTTGCTCCTCATGCCTCACTTCCCTTTCCAATCAGGTACCAGGATGCTGAGAAATGTATAAAGTATTCTAGACACAGTCTTAACAGACCTGATAGACAGTGACTAATATTTTCAGGATTGATTACCTGATGTTTGGCATATGATGCCAAAAACTGCACTGACCTTGAATTATTTTTCCCCCTGAAAGATCACATTTAGAGCTGGAGGAGAAATGTCAATACTCCCAGAAAATTTTCAGAAGTTAAATGTTTTCTTTTTTAAAAACTGAGGCAAATAGTTAAAAAAAAATTTAAAAAAATTATGACTTAATAATGCCCTTCTACATTAAAGTCAGTTGAAATATTTCATTTTGACATTTTCCAAATGTTGCAATTTTAGCTTGCTAAATGACAAGCCAGCTATAACTAACTAATATTTTTACACAAAATCCTAATCTTTTTGTGTGTGTGCAGAAGGTCAAAATAGGGTATTTTAATAATTCTGAAAGATTTAGGAAGCAATAGGTTGTTGAAAATAACTTCTTCCCAGGACATTCATAGAATCAAGAGTTTGGCACATCTAAAGAAAAAAAACAGTTCAGTGAAAATTTTCTGACCATCTTTAATTATACTGAAAATTCATTTTTAATTATTGCTCTTTGTTTTAACATTATCGTTGTCATCCATGTGTCACCTTCCTACAGAATATCTATTTTAGATTTTTTTCCAGTTAAACTTTGTGGTTTTCAATTTTTTTCTTCAAATGCTTCTGTACTTTCTATTTACATTTGTAGTCTTTCTCATGGATATCCACTACGCTTTCAATTGCAAGTTTCATTAATATGCTGTTTAATCTCACTTTCAGACTGTTAACGAAGATGTTTAATAGGACAAGAGCTGATTCTGACCCCTGTGGCAGTATATGACACTTCATCTTGAAACGTTGTTGTTCATGGTTATTCTTTGTATTGCCTCAGTCAATTTTTAACCCCAAGTCTTTATGCCTATTTTGATCTGAACTAAATGTGCAAGATTTCTTCAGATAGATACTACATCTAATATTTAAAAAAAAAAAAGAAAATACAAGAAAAATCCCTTCTTGCCCATGTCTAGTCTGCTCTCTATCTCCTACAGTTCTGTAAAAAATAAATTGACTTATTGTAGAATACAGTGAGTTTCAGCATTACATGCTGCTTGCAGATCATGGTTTCACTATTATTAATGTGCTGCATATGTAGGCAGTGCAATTTCATGCACTTTGCATGACCCTGGAAACTAAGGGCAAAACACTACTTAAAAAGTTATTGCCCAAATTTGATGTGGACAAAAGAAAGCAGCACAAATCCAAAACCAGTGACGGAACTTCTTCAGCAGCTTCTTGGCTAATGTAAATAGGTGTCTACCTTAACAGACATGGTCTGCTGCCCCTCTTCTGACCCCTCTTCTGAAAGAGGTATAGACCCAGAACTTCTGGTCTGAAAGATTTGTACATATTCTTGTTAGACCTTGGCTAGAATTAAAGTAAGGCTAAGAGTTAAACAGCAGGGGAACCTAACTCCTCTGAAAGGCTCAGCTCGGCAGCTGCTCTTAGCACAACCTTAGTGCAAACAGACTAGGATGAGCCCTCTGAGGAGGAAGCATTGCTAGGGGTTTTTTTTGTATTTAAGTTGAAGGATGTACTCTTAAGGTTGTAAGGAACTTGTATTGCAAAAGAATGAATGTACTTGTTTAGGAATTAGGAAATCTGAATTTGTGGTTTCTAATTCCTAAAGGAATTTCTAATTCTCTGACTTCTAATTCCTAAAGGCAACTTTTTCGAGGAATATACAGCAAAGCATGCTTTAGAAGAAGGATGGCTTAGTTGCAAGAAATTATTGGAGTCCCGAGCACTCTTCTGTCATCAGAGGGCCTTGATCACTACCTGTATTCTTTTGTTCTGCTTCCTTCATAGTGGACAATGTTTCACCCTAGCCTAAGGCTTCATAGTTAGAGAATCTGTGTAAGAAGAGGTAGCTTTGTATCTGTCAGGTACAAGGAGAAATTCAGCAGTTGTCTCCCATTTTTAGTGTAAAACCAACCTTGACTGTTGCTATGATATGAAAAGGGGAACATAAGCAATCTTTTAATACAGGAGATTAATTGACTCAGTCCTGTTGAATGTTAGGAGTTACATTCAGGAAGAGGCCAATGGTTATATATCACAAATAGATGAAGGTACACAGAAGAAATATGTTTGAATTGCATGCTTTACCACAGATTTAACCTTAAGGTTGTGTGTTTTGTTTTCTTTTCTTTTCTTTTGTTTCATTTGCAGAACTGGTGAAACACCTGCCTTTACATAGTTCTTCAAAATTCATCTGTCACATCCTCATCTGTTACAAGCCAGCCATAACTAATTTGGTCCCACTTGGTAGGGTTTTAATCTGTAAGCAAACTTACTGAGACCAACAAAATATCTCAGAGGATCACACTTTTTTTTTTTGAATGATGTTGCTAAACCTTTCATAGTGATTCAGAAAATTGTGAGTCAGGAAGCAAGACTCAATCACATTAAAACTGTTCAGTGTCTTTTTCAGCAAGAAGGGAACAAAGAAATACTGCTTATAAATCTGGTTCAAAATTTCTTTTTCCCAGTTTGCTGTGTTTGGTTGGTTGGTTGGTTGTTTTTTTTTTTTTTGTTTAATCATTTTAGTGTATTTGGTTTACACGGCAAGGTTTTGGTAGCTGAGGGGGGGCTGCAGAGGTGGCTTCTGTGAAAAGACACTAGCAGCTGCCCCTATATTGGACACAGTTCCAGTCAGCTCCAAGGTCCTGTTGCTGGCCAGACTGAACCCATCAGTGACGCTGGTGGTGCCTCGGTGATAATATATTTAAAGAGGGGGAAAAATGCTGCAGAACAGCTGGGAGAGAGGAGTAAGAATATGTGAGAGCACAACTATTCAGACCCCAAGGTCAGTGAAGGAGAGAGAGGAGGTGCTCCAGGCGCGAGCCAGAGCAGAGATTCCCCTGCAGCCAGTGGTGAAGCCCATGCTGAGGCAGGCTGTCCCCCTGCAGCCCATGGAGGTCCACAGTGCAGCAGAAATCCACCTGCAGCCCGTGGAGGACCCCACAGTGGAGCAGGTGGATGTGCCCAGAAGAAAGCTGCAGCCCACAGAGAGCCCATGCTGCAGCAGGCTCCTGGCAGGACCTGTGACCCCATGGGGGACCCACGCTGGAGCAATCTGTTCCTGAAGGAGTACATCCTGTGGAAAAGACCCATGCTAGAAAAGTTCTTGAAGAACTGCTGCCCATGGTAGGTAATCACATTGGAGAAGTTAATGAAAGAATGTGTCTGATTAGTGGGACTACATGCTGGAGTAGGGGAAGAGTGTGAGGAGGAAGGAGGGCAGAAAAAACATGTTGTGGACTGACTGCAACCTCCATCCCCTATCCTACTGAGCCACTTGGGGAGAGAAGAGGTTGAGAAGTCATGAGTGAAGTTGAACCTGGGAATAAGGGAGGGATGGGGAGAAAGATATTTTCAGATTTGTCCATATTTCTCAGTATCCTACTTTGTTTGATTGGCAATAAATTAAATTAATTTCCCTAAGTCAAATCTGTTTAGCCCATGATGGTAATTGGTAAGTGATCTCCCTGTCCTTATCTTGACCCACAAGCTTTTTGTTGTATTTTTTCCCTCTGTTCTGTTGAGGAAGAGGAGTGATAGAGCAGCTTCGTAGGCACCTTGTGGCTAGCCAGGGTCAACCTACCACATTTAGAAATTAAATCTTTTTTTCTTCACTACTGCAACAAATTTTAAGGAAAAAAAAAAAAAAACCAACCACAAATTCTTAATGATTTTCCTCAAATTTGAAATTGTCCTGGAAGTTTCTGCTATTAGGTAATTGGAATTATTAATTAGGAAAATTTATTAGCAACTCTTCTCTCACAACGGTCACCACATGCTGATCAGGCCTCAAATGAAAGAAATTCTGTAATAATTACGGCATTTTTTTGAGCTCAGTGAAGTTCCTCATAACATCAGATATCTGGTGACTGATTGGCAGTTCTGTGGAAACTTTACATTCTTTTCAGACCTGTAGTTGTGGGGGTTTTTAAAAATGATTAATGGCTAGTTATTATTACATTTATAAATATACACCATTTTTTGATACTTAGAGAATTTTGTTTCACAGAAACCTGTAGAAACCTTTTGAAGAGGTTTACTCTGTAGTATATGAAAAGCATTCCTCTGGGATATTGGCATTTGTTAATTTTATTGATTCCTTGCAGATCATCTTTGCAACAGGGACACTGCATAAGATGGCCTTCGTTCCCTGTACATTAATTCTCATTGTAGGACTGGCATAGATACAGCTGTGCTGAGTGAACAAGTATAGCTAAATATGCAACTATATAATCTCCAGGATCAGGGCATGAATAAGTATATTATATTGGTATTGATATATCAGCAGTTTATTTTTAAAAGTAGCCAAAGGGATGAGTAATCCCGCAAAATAAAGTACCGCTTAGGGTGTCAGAAGCTTTCAGCTATCCTACATAAATATGCTAGAATGCATCTGGTAGCACCGGCACAATATGGTCCTAACTTGGAAGTAGAACAGTGTTGAAAATTTTTCCTTTAAAACCATTCTTGAACCTTCTTTTCACTGTTTACACAGAGAATAAGGAAAAAAAGTGGAAGGTAGAAAGACAGTAAGGCAAAGTATCGTAATTAGTAATAACTTGTGTATTAGAGAAATAAAAAATTACTGATATTTCCCAAATTTCTATATTTATATGCTTTATATCTCATGTTTTATCAGCTTTTTGAAGAAAAATTTCTGCAAAATGTAGGAAAAGGTGTTGAATTTTCTTTCCTCTGTGTAGTCAACCTTTCTGAACACCTGATAATGCCTTATAATAAGACATTTAAAAGAATACTGAACTGCACAACAAAGGCTCTTTTCTAGAAAACATGATGTGTGGTTGAGTTATTATACTCAATTATTTACAGATGACAGGATAATGACATAAATTGCTAAGAGAGAAAAAAAATCTGAACAAAGATCAAGAACCATATCTTCATGCAGAGAATCATAACTGTGTTAGTGCTATATAACGGTTTTCAACCCAGTTGTGCTGGAAAAAAAGGAAGGGAGGGCATTGAATAATCCATTAGAATGCTCCCTGTGGAGTAATAGAATTTAAAGAGGGAAAGGACCAATACGTCTACACTTTGTTGGTGGGAAGCTTTAAAGTAAATGTCTGATTTGCTACATTTGTCTGCAGTTTTGACCCAAAATTCTCTGCTTGAAGTACCCATCTTCACTGAGAAAAATTATAATAAAATTTAGTAATCCCTGCAAAGAATTTTATATAAGTGAAAACCAGAGGTGCTTCAAATACATCAAGGACATTGTAAAAATTTAGTGCATGTCACATCTATAAGTGATGTATGGATATCATATTGATGGTAAGAGACCTGGTAGCTCTCTAAAAGACAAGAATTGCCTAAAATCAGCATTTCAGTTGAGAGTGTTGCTAAATTATTTATTTTTACCTCATCCAGGAACAGACTTCTGAGGAAAAAGGTTTATTTGTTTGGTTTTTTTTTTTAATTCTGTTTTATTTTTGTCTGTGATACTCTTTACTTTGTTGTAACTTTCCAGTGTAAGGTCTTCACAGGCTCTTCATATAGGCAGTACTGTGTAAACTGTTGTTTTATAAACCAGATGTTCAAGAGAAGTAAATCAGCTCTGTGTCATTAAAGTTCAGATTTGGATTGCTAATTAACTGAAGATAATTAACATGTTTAAATACTAGTCTGAATCTCCTTTTGAATGAGAAATATTTATAGTTTGTCCTACTGATGAACCACACTGTTTATTTGAATTCAGTTCTTATTTGAGTTAGGAATTCATGAACACCCTGAAGAAGTGCATCTGTTATGCCTAACCCTGCCTAATAGTTTGAAAGATACCTTTTCTTGTTTCCTGGGGAAGTCCTGGACCCACAGTCTTCATAATGCTTATGGCAGCCAATTACAAGATTTCTTGTCTGCTGAAATGTTTTTTTGTATTATGATAGCAGAGATGTATGCATAGACAAGCAATACTATTAAATCAAATTATGCACAATCAGTACAAAATCTGGTGTGAATGTAGAAATACGGAGGTAAAAGTACTTAATAACTGAATATATATTCTCTTCCCATGTGAGAATGAGCTATATAATTTTTACTACAATGACAAGGTTATGTTGTTTTAAGTGTAGGGTTAAGGGATTAAAGGATAATTATTTTTGTTTTGTTAGAGCCTCTAGGCAGCATTGCAAAACCTAAGTTACAAACCCTATGCAAGCTGAATCTCATTCTCAGTTAAGATTCAGAACTGTTAAGTCATGGACAAGTCAGGTGCAGTTCAGTTCAGATTCAGAATACATATAGCACCAAAATTGTAACACTAAAATCTATGCTATACTCAGCAGCGACTGCCATGAATGTTTGTAGAGACTTTGTTTTCATGCTTGCAAAAAAGAAGTTACTAAATTGCTGCCTTAAACTTCTGAATGGTTCAGAGGGAATGATTGGGATTTGAGGCACTACCGTATTTTCTGTCAGTTCATTTTACCTTTCTGCCTTTAAAATATGAGTATTAGTCAGATGATGCCTATCTTGTCTTTCATTCCTGGTTCCTGTTACCAGTTCCTATGTCAGCCACCTAGTATATAAACCATCCGCTCATGGCTATTGGATGTATTCAAATTACTATTAAAACATACAGAGTATATAGTCTGATTTATTAAGATTGATCTATTCAAACTTATTTAAGGGATTTATCCAAATGGCTGTAATGTAAATTGTTACTAAACGTCTAAATATCCTTACTGCATTGAGAAACATTTGTTGTCGCTGTTGTTATCTTAAATATAATGTCTGGTGATCAACAAGTGCTATTGCATCTACTATAAATCATTTTGGACAAGGCTTGAACTTCTTACATAGGTTTTAGAAAAGAGTATGACCCAAGTGTTTGTTGAGGCACCATGAGTAGATACCTTACGTATGCTCAACTGTGGTTAGAATTTTTATTTTTCTATTACAGATACAGCTGAAATCATATTTTTTTTTCATGTTTGTCAATGCTTTGGAGTAGATTTGTAAGACTTTATCATGTAATATGTCATATTCATGTGAAAGCACTTCAAATGGTTCTTTAGAATTTCCACTGACCTCATGTTTACTACTGTTTTTCTGATAATTTACAACTGTACAGCACTATAGTCCAAAAATGATGTGTTCTAAATGCTGATACCACAATTGCAGCCTATAATTACCCCTTTACTGTAGTCCCACACTGCTTTGCCTTTCAGTAACTAATTAGACACATCAGAACACTATTTCCAATATCCACCAAAGCATTCAGCTGTCTGCTAGGTGTTATTGATTTCACAGTTTTTTGGTTTTGTCCATAAACGATAAATTCATTTATGACATGTGTTAATAGAATTAAAAATATAATTTAAGGAAATTATAGACTTCCTTTCATAAGATAAAAATCAGGACAAAATTTGGCTTTACTTGTTGTGATTGTATTAAAAACACAGCAGACTGATTAAGAGGTTGACAGCCTCAGCAAAGAGTAAAAAGGTACTGTTTTTATCTTTGGGAGAACTGATATTATTATTACGGTCTTTGATTAACATCAAATTTTGGTTTACCCAAAGTGGGAATTCTAAGTATAAGTTGTCTACTAGTCACACTTTCTTCCAGCTCAAGTATAAGTGGATACTAAAGACACTTAGTCTCCCAAATTAATTTCTTTATTAATGTATGAATATAAAAATCTAAATCATCAAAGCAAAACAAGCTTGACATTCTCTAAAGTCAGTGGAAAAGCATTCAAGGTTTTCTCCAGGTCTAGAGGGAAAATCACTCTGTTTAAAGCTGGACACGTCCTTTGAATTTCTGGTAATCTTTCACCAGTTTTTACCAGCACCTACATATTAGTTTCTAATACAGCAGGGCTAGCTGCTTCTCTGTGTTCCTGAAGTGTAGACTTTTTTGGTCTCTTATTTAACTGGGGGCAGAATGAGTCAATGAAATGCTGAAGCATAAGGGAATTATTTCAGACAAAATGTTTCTGCATATCTAGGAGGCAGTCTTAATTATATTCACCATCACATTGGAGGATATTTCTAAACATTTCAATATGTAAAACCACCTTTTTTTTCCTTCAGAGTGAATATTTTTTATACTTATTCAATATTTCTGGTTTGCTTTTTTTAGGTGAATACACCTGGATTATTTATGTCTTCATTAATCTATTTCGTATTGTAAATATCTGTACTTAGAATACTTGCTTTGTTAAATATTCAGTACAATAAAGCACTTGAAAGAATATTTGGATTGAATTTATATGTCTTTTATCTGTATTTATGTAAGCCACTAAGTTTCTGAAGGCTCTATGCTTTGTTAAATTTTCATTTTCCAATGTTCGTGGAATTAATAATTGGAATCCAGTATCAAAGATAAATGTGTCCTGGGAAAGATTTCAGGACATAAAATCCAGAACAAAGAAAAATGTTTCCATTTGCTATATCCTTATTCACAGCTAACACTATTTATTTCATGGTAAGACTCCTTATTGTCTCAGTTCCCTGCATTAGTGAGTGATTATATGCTTTGCATGTTCTTACATCAAGGGATCTCTATCACTGAGCCTTCAGCAGATGTGTTCCAATTTTTAGCATATGAGAGGTATTTTCTCACAACTGTAAAGTAAAGAAGAAAGAATAGGATGCATTGGCCTGGAATAAATCACATCCATCATTCATGGCCACCCTAAAAACTGCTGTTCAGTGTAAGAAAGGTAATTCTTGTTGTTCCATTAACTCCACCAATTGGCAAGACATGGTAGACAGGCACAAAACAAACCATATGGTAAATGTAACTGTGAATTTCAAACAATGATTAGATTTTGTAAGTAGATTCTGTAACATTTAGACTGCACTCTGGGTTTCAATTATTGTCTATAACAAGAGGCTTACAGAACTAAACATTGCAAGCTACTTAATCAAGTATAAACCCACAAAATTAGAAATTTGATTCCTAGAAATAGGCAAACTAAAGATCTGTGATCCTATGGAGTTAGAAATTCTGTTGAATTAAAATTTATTTTTAATTTGAATAATTGTTTGTAGATTATTTTGAATCATTTTTGAAGCTTTTACGCAGAGCTAACTTATACATGAGGAACCATGAAATCAAAGAGGCGATTCTTACCATGAAAAGCTTCCTCGTTTGTTTAAGTTATGAGAAAGCATCCGTTAGCACTGTCACAATCTTCATTTTTCAAGCTGAGCAGCAAATACCACTAAATTATTTTAGGGAACTACTTCATTCCATCCATCCATAGAAGTTTTGCTCCAATTTAGTATTGTGAATTACCTTCCTACCTATTACTAATGATTACTGATAACTATTGCATAACCTGCAGAACCTGAGAATGTGGAATGTATGTGGTCTGTCAGTGTTCTTTCTCTCTGTTCATTAGACAAAAGGAAGTGAATGTACAGGGTAATAATACAAAATCATAATACCGGGTGTTAAAATAAGAGAGGTAATAAGACTAAGCATTAAGATGAGGAGCTAGAGGAGGAGGATGAGGTGAGGCTGTCTATACTGGCCCTTGAACTAGGAGAGGCTACAAGAGACAATGAAATGAATTATTTATGCTCAGATGGAGTACATATTACCAAGTAACATATTTAAGTAGAAACTGTTGCCTGTAGAAATCCTGTCTTTTTTTTTTTAAGAGGTTAGAATGTGAATACTGAAAAAAAAAGGAAAAAAAAAGTTTTAAAAGGAAAAAAATGGTATTATATGTAAATTACTTGAAACTCCTTTCTCATGCCCTTCCTGGGAAAATGTATAACAGCTTTAACATCTTAGCTACAGCTAAGCTGTATCTTGACTTGTCTTGCTTGTGACTAGCAGAACTTGGCAAGTCACTGAGATCAACTTTTTCAGTGTGTATTTCTCACCATCTCACCACAGATGGAAGCATTATAGTGGGTTTCATCTCACTTAATTGTGTTCATCTCACATTTAGACATCTTCATCCAAGCTGACATACAAAGGAACTCTGTCTTCCAGAGAAAAACATACACTTGCACCATTCGACTTATCTCACCTATTTTAAGATAAGCTAAACCTTAAAAGTCTCTCCACTGAGTGTAAAAGGAGTCAAGGGTAACTAATTCAACTATTGTCATCTGCAATATAGACATCTGTATTTCATCAGTTGATCCCTAACCCTAGGACCTGTTTTTGCAGCAATGTATAGCTCTCATTGCATCTAAAATTAATGAGATTTCTGTTTTGAGTAAATTAAATTCTACAAAACTTGACATCTTTTTAAGAAAACAGATCTTAGAAGTCTCAACATTTTCATAAGCTTTAGTTATTGATATCTCTGTGCCTCAGCTCCCCACCTATTAAACAGGAATAATATACTCTCTCACTTCACAGAGGTCTGTGAAAGTAAATTAATTACTATTTGTGAAGCATTAGATGTTATAATGATCACTGCCATCACAAAACACATGAGGAAATTAATAATTCTGTCTCCCTAGCAGCATTTGAATAGTAGCCTAAGGCTACACAGTGAATAATGATGAGAAAATAAGATACTGAATAGCAACTTATTTACTGAATACTATTAATCATGTGTGCTGAAATGATGCAAGGGTCTCATGGACAAAACAGTACATGAACATTTAATTAAAAACTGTACTATAACGCTTATGCACAAGAGCACAAATTAAAACTCTACCGATTACTTACATTCTAGTCTATTCTAACTTTTGAGTGCTGTGCTTTTGCAACTACAATAGTATTTTACTGTCATTTTTAACATGTAAGTATTATGGAGCTTGAAAGTGAAAGGCACTTCCACAATTTATTAATATCTCTGATGTTTTCACATGCCCACAAATAAAGTTATATCCATTCATCCACAAAGTACATTTGAAGCACAGTAAAAAAGGCTAACATTAAGTACTATATATGGTTGAATTACCTTGTGACAGTAAAGGTAAATAAGCTTAGGATCTATTTGCATGGATTAACTTGCAAATTCAGGGACTGAACTTACACAGAAAAAATTGTGAAAAATCATCAAGTACTTCTCCATGTTATAAATAACATAAGCAATAGGTGAAACACATGGTCTTATTTGTTATTTGGAGGAGGGGGAAAGCAAAACAGGATATAATCAAGAGCACTCAGTTGTTGTATGATGTTTGCCACCTGGTTCTACTTACCATATTCTAAATATTTCTGTAGAGTTCACTACATTGCCAGTTAACTAGATATAGAGAGACAAAATGTATCTACCAGAAAATAATTCTGAACAACAAATTTCTTTCACTTTTGACCTTGTACAGGATTCCATTCCTCAGATTATACAAAGTCCCTGTGCTTTAGTACATTATGTACCTCTTAGTATATCTGGGACATATCTTTTCTATAAACCAACAGTACTCACATCTGAATAATCATTTCAAAGCATTCTTGATTATTATCAGAGATTATTTACCTGTCAAAAGGACTTCCTCTCATATTGGCATTTGCTTTGCCTTGCATAAATAGAAACAATGCAATAGTAAAATAGGGTTGTATTTCCTTTTATATTTCAAGAAACCACTTTACCTCTAAGTAGACTGATCCATATTCTGAATACACTGTTGTATTTTCTTAATGGAAAGCTGTTTAATCACTCTGAAAGAAGTTCCCATATTTTTCTCTGTCTTATGTAGCTGCTGCTAAGTGTTGCTAAAGGGCACTGTTCAAATGAAATTACACTAGACATCATGTTGTATATCTATTACACTGTTTAGTTTGAAAAATGTAAATGTGTGCTGACTGTGTGGCATACTGTGGTCTTTTACATTTTGACAAATGTTTATGTCAGGAAAGAATTACAATATTTGTAAATGTTTGAAAACAATTCTGATACCAAAATGCAAATGCTTCCTTCAATGTACCTACTAAACTTTTCTCTAATCCTTCTCTTATTTTCATTTTAAAGCAAATTGAAATTAAAATACAATAGCAAAACTTGAGTTAATGTCACTCTATGAGATCAATGATCTTCCCCAAAATGTTGCTGCATAAAGGAAGCCTAAGCACAGTAAGCAGAAAGCACCAGTTTCAAGCAGGGCTTCTTAATTCTCCTTGTCATATGAGTCCAATGGCTTTCATCATACTATTTCACCTGTAATTTCCATACTTTTTTCTCTGACACCTTTATAGTATGTACTTTTCTTCCCAAACTGTAGATCCAATTTAATATAGAAAATATTAAAGACAGAATAATTTTTACTCTGCTTTTAGTGATGTGAATAATTCTACCAGTTTGAAAGAGCCACAAGCAAAACAAAAAAACCAAACCAAACCAAACCAAACCAAAACAAAGAAGAAGAGCAATAACCAGTGGCTAACAAAATTAGAGTAGTATTTTGTAAAGCGTTTTTGTTATGAATAAATTAGAGGTAAAAAAACAATAAACAACTGCATGTAATAATAAATAATATCCAGTGTAAGGTCAAAATGTCTGTAAGAAGCTTGAGGGTTTCGTGTTATATCTACAAGATATTTAATACAAAAAGCAAAAATAATTCAGGCAGGAAAAGTCACACTGGATTTGCAACTGAATGTACTGCCCATGTCTTTGAGTTGTGGTCTTTCCTCATTCAGCTCCTATGAATCTCACATTCACCTAATGGCTCAGCTTAGGCAGCAAAAGGATGTGATGATTTTCCTTGAAAAGAAGAGCTGAATCTGAAGCATAATCCCTGAATATGAAGAATAACCGAAGCTCTGGCTTCCTCTTTCCTTCGGGAATCTGTTTGCCATTTAGCTCTTACGCAGAAAGTAGGAAAGTAGATCCTGCAGCTTTTTCCTTTAGTGCCTAATTAGAAGCTAAAGATATATGTTCAAATTCAGATGAAAGGCAGATTTCTTGGAACATTTCCTCTTCTACTTCATATTCTGCCTAAAATGAGTCCCATGTTTAGGTGCCTCTCCCTCTTCAGTTGAAAATAGATTATGAATTCCATCATTGCAGAGAAAAGAATAACTTTTACACATTTCAGTGCTAAGCGTCACAATGCTCATGTATGTTTCTGGATCTTTACCATTGCATCAATTACAATCAATGGACCTTTAGAAGTAGTAATATGCTTCCAAAAGCATTGATTCAATCCTCAGTAAACATGCAGATCTACACCAAGTATTACTTTCCCTTTTCTAGGAAGTTAATTCCACACTCTTTTAGCCATTTTTCCATTATTACACCAAAATTACTTTCACCTCCTTGGGAATCAGCTCACATTTTCCAATTACACCAGCAGGCTCTGTTGCCATTCAGCAAGAGCTGGCCAGGCTAGAGAGTTAGGCAGAGACAAAACTAATCCAATAAAGTACAATAAAGGCAAGTGTAAGGTTCTGTACCTAGGGAGGAATAACCCCACACACCAGTACAGGCTGGGGTTGACCTGCTGGAAAGCAGCTCTGCGGAGAAGGACCTGGGAGTCCTGGTGGACAGCAAGGTGACCATGAGCCAGCAGTGTGCTCTGGTGGCCAAGAAGGCCAATGGTATCCTGGGGTACATTAGGAGGAGCATGGCCAGCAGGTTGAGGGAGATGATCCTCCCCCTCTGCTCTGCCCTGGTGAGGCCACATCTGGAGTGCTGTGTCCAGTGCTGGGCTCCCCAGTCTGAGACAGGGAACTGCTGGAGGGGGATGATGAGGGGACTGGAGCATCTCCCTTATGAGGAAAGGCTGAGAGAGCTGGGCCTGTTCAGCCTGGAGAAGAGAAGACTGAGAGGGGATCTGATCAATGTCTACAAATATCTTAAGGGCAAGTGTCAAGAGGATGGGGCCAGGCTCTTTTCAGTGGTGCCCAGTGACAGGACAAGGGGCAACGGGCACAAACTGAAACACAGGAAGTTCCATCTGCATATGAGGAAGAGGTTTTTTACTTTGAGGGTGACGGAGCACTGGAACAGGCTGCTCAGAGAGGTTGTGGTATCTCCTGCTCTGCAGACATTCAAAACCCACCTGGGTGTAATGCTGTGCAACCTGCTCTGGGTGAACCTGCTTTAGCAGGGGGTTGGACTAGATGATCTCCAGAGGTCCCTTCCAACCCTGACCATTCTGTGATTCTGTGGTTCTTTAATGGCAGTGAACAAGGCTGCATCTATCTGATAGCGCTAACCAAAAAAGACCTTCTGATTTTTCATGGCTGTAAGCTTATCAAATATTCTATTATTTTTTTAGGGGAAACGTTCATTCTTTAGGTTAAGGTTTCCTCTTGACATTTAAGGTAGCATTTTCAAAATAGTTTTTTACATTCTTAAAACTATCTCTGGGATGTGAACACCCACAATGAACTCAGTATTTACAGATACTCTCAAATCTCAGCTGAGATTTTAAGTGAGGATTTAAGTGTTAAAACATTGGCATTGAATGTAAAAGTCTGTCCTTGCTGTCTCTGTGAGTTCTGTTTAACTAAGTACAGGCCAGATATTTAGTGGAGTAATTCCTCATTAATTTTTTCTGCAGGATAAGTACTCACGGTGGTGTCTCACAAAGCTATCACATGACCTGGATGAGAGCTGTATAAAAGGTGCAAAAGTGTATCACTGGTACAACTGGTGCAAAAATATCAATTACAGGAGAGGCAAGACCAGCAGTGCATTGTGTCACTTCACATCCTTGGCAGAGAGATGACTTTTAACACCCTAGGTAAGTCGTGTCATTGTACATGTCATCAAGAGTCATAATAATGTCATATATTTAACTGACAAACCTCCAACTCCTTACTGAGCATTTAAGGAGGGTGAGTACAACTATGTCAGCAGGGAAAGGGGCTGTCATTTGACAAACTGACTTTCCTACCTGAAAAAGACATATGAAATGTATCAAAATGAACGTTTGCTCCAGATAGCTTATAGCTCTTTGAGACAGGTATAAAATGTGACCGTAATATGCTGCAGCCTTCCTTCTCTATATGTCTCCACCCCTCAGAGCAGGGATCACCTATCTTTCCCAGATGGTACACTAACCTGTATTTTTCTTTCTTCAATTAGAATTTAAACACAACAGTAACAAGTCAACACGAGCTCACAAAAGCTGACTCTGAGTCAAAATGCTCCTATTCTGATGATACACAAGTATTTTGTCTGTGGGTATTCAGGCAAATACTGTGTTTCAGAGATGTTTATCTCATCTGTCATCCCCATCTCAGCTGGCTGCTGCTCACTCAACTTCAGCAAATGATTGTAATGTCTTTGAGACTATGCTATCTATGTATTTTAACTGTAAAATAAGGAAGATTTTCAAAGTAAGAGCTCTATGGCATGGATGTCTCAACTTTACGTAATTGATAATGTTATTGAATAATTTTCTACAATATATGAGATGCTTCCTTCCATAGACTAATCACTTCTACCTTAAGATATACAGAGTGAGTTAGAAAAGCTCTCATAGTCCAGACAAAGAGATTTTTTTTCTGCATACCAGAAATACTATGAAAAATGGTTCTGTAAAAACCACCACCATTACATACACATTTCTACATATATCTTAGAGGTATTTCTACGTATACCTTTGTATTTAATTTTCTAACAGTGAACCCAAAGGACACAATCTCAATTAAAATGTGTTTTACCTCTTATATCTGCATATTTCAGTCTACCTGAAACATAATTCTAATGTTTTCCTTACAAACTGAGTCATATTATTCTGTAAAGCACAGTAACAAGCATGGATTACCCAGAACACTGCTAATACAATCACTTGAAAAAGAACACGAGTGAAGAATAGTTTGTGTCAGTACATCTGCTATGAGACACCTAAGGAAAAGGAAAACCTAAATAATACCCCTTACTGAAGTGGTTTCAGATATTATTATTATTTGTCTTTGGATTTATGACAAGATATTTTTCCTAGTTAGGACCTGGTAAGGTCTGTAAGTGCACCCTCAAATCTTTCACATCCCTGAGCTGTTGTCAGAGCTGGTAAAGAATCATTACCCCAGCACAAAGACTACTTAAACTAATTGGATTTGAGACCAGATAAGTATATGTAAGGGTGCTGAGGGAGCTGGCTGTTGTCATTGCAGGCTCTTGTCTATCCTTTCTGAAGTGAAGGGTCATAGTAATCTGGGAGATACCTCCAGACTGGAAAAAAGAAAATATCACCCCAATCTTCAAGAACAGCAGTAAGAAGGATTAGGGGAATTGCAGGAGTAACTTCAGTCTCTGGGAAGATTAATCCCAGAAAAATCCTTCTGTAAGTAAGTTTTGAGCCAATGGACATGAAGGTGATTTGGAACAGCCAGTATGAATTTTCCTAGGCCAAATCAAGTCTGAAGTTATGTGGTGGCTTCATATGATGAGATGACTGGCTCGTTGGACAAGGGAAAATCAGTGGATACTCTTCATCCTGCTTTAAGCAATGCTTTCAGCATGGTCTCCCATAGTATTCTTATATCCAGAATGGTGAGATGTGGACTGCAAGCTGGGTAGAAAACTGGCTAGACTATTGGGCTCAAGATTTGTTATGCAGTTGGTGGAAAGTTAATAGTGACATCCTTCAGGCTGTTAACATCTGTATTAATGGACTGGAAGATAAGACCAAACATGCCATCAGTGAGTCTGCAGATGATACTAAGTTGGGGGAAGTACCTGATACACTGGAGAGTATGGCTGGTACTCAAAGAGATCAAACCAGGCTGGAGAAATGGGCAGAAAGAAACATTTAGTTTAACAAATGCAAATGTAGAATCTTGCAGTTGAGTCAGCATAACACCATGCATGAGGAAAAGCTGGGAACCCACCAGACGGGAAGAAACTTTGCAGGAAAGAAGCCAGATTCCAGGTGGACAAGTTGAATGTAAGTCAGCAGATCACCCTTGCAGAGGACTATGAGATCATGTAGAAAAAGAGATCTTTAAATGAGGGGAGAAAAAAGATTTATTAAACAATACATTTCAAATAAATGCTACATTTCACACTAGCAATATAAAATAGGCAAGGCTCACATTTCTTTGTCACAATTCAACTAGATTAATTTAACAAAATCAGTTTATTACTGCTTACTTATACATAAAACCAAGGCAATGTACAGCTCTATACTTTTTAATTATTTAGTCATAAATAAATAACATAACAAACATAATGTAATGTAACATAACGTAATGTAACATATAATTACACATCTAGCTGTATATACAATGTCTTTGGAATTTTTCAGGAAAAGAATATGTTCTCCTAACTAAACAATTTAAGAATGGAATACACAGTAATTGCACTGGTCCTCAGTGGAATGACATTTTCAGCTTTAAAGAAGAAACACTAACAGAGAATGATTTTTTTTGTAAATAAAACTAATCAAAGAGACAATCCAAAGGAGGCAGTAATATGTTGTTCTAGGACGCTACCACTTTGCTATACAGGCATAAATTTATCTTGGAAACTTGGAGCAGTTTAGCCTGCAAATGTGTACCATGATCTGGACTGGAACTCATAGCTTCTGGACTGATGTCAAAATTTCTGTCTTTTGGGAAGAAGTGAACATCCTGTTCACATCTGTGGATCCCAAGAATATGATTTTCTCCATCACACATTTGCAAATGAGAATTCATTTTTTGAAATTAATTATAAAAGAAAGGATTCTACCATTAGATTATCCCCTCCAGCAGTACAGGTGTGAGATTATTGTTAAAACTTCCACCTTGGCAGATTACAGAGACTGTTACCTGTGGTTAGCAAAAATATAAATTTTTGTGAGAATTTGACTCATAGTTACAATCAGTCCAATATGTTGAGAAATTGTTTGAAAGCTAATAGAACAGAAAAGAATATCATAAAATCATATAATACAACCACTGCAAAAACTGTGAGGGGTGTTTCTCCTCCCTGCGCGCGTGTGCGCACACACACACACACGCACAGTGCAAAGTATGTAGGCTTCACACTAATTTAGTGTGAGGTTAATTTAATGGGAATGCTGAAACACCCTTTTCTAAGTAAGAATACACAGAAATGAGAAATGCTTAACAATGTTTTGCCCTGGGAAGAACAAAGATGGGAGGCATAGATGAGTAAAATATTTTAGTAATATTGCACAGGGGTAAGAAAATGCTAAATTAGTCAGTTGAGATTGTTGTGCTAAAGAATGTTTTTATTGTTGAAAAGGCATATTTAACGTGCTATAAATCAATAAGTGATCAATATTAACACTATCCAGCAATATGATTGGTTATAAAAAATATGTGAGTGGGAATTGCATGTATGTACATGTGCAATTTGGGGGAATTAAAATCTGTGGATGAGATACATGATTATCGATATGGCTATCTTCTCATTTCTACTGAACTCGGTGCTGCCTCTATCATCAGCCAGCTGTGTCAGTTAGTTTCTGGTGTAAATAAAGGCTACCTTAGTTTACATTTGCAATTTCCTTGTATATTTACAGGTAAAATGCCATAACAAAAGTGGAGTAAAAGAAGGCTGTAGGAAATATGATTCAGAAGATATTTCAAGGCCCAACGTTGCATTATTGCAATCTAGGGGCTATCAGCCTTAGCATTGCAATGACTTTAAACACTGCAGTGTTGTTTAATACAGCTTATACGCAGCATTGGTTATGTATTTCAACAAGTGGCACAGAATTTCTCAGCTTTTGTCTTTCCTGAAAATCTGAATTGCTAGATACTGTATCACTAAAAAATAATAAAAAACCTCAGCATATGAAACATGTTTACCATGCAGGATTGATAGATCCTTTTATAATTTATTACAAAAAACACCAGTGATAATGGATAATTAACCAACTTGTGCATAGTGAGCCTAGAACCTGGTAGGAAAGTTAAGATGAATGTTCCAAATGCTATATAACTGTGATTTCTTCACAGCCTTTTAATGAGGAGCTATTTTCCAAAAGATATAATTTTAATTTCCTAAAACTTATACAACCTCTATTCGTTGTGAAGAATGACTCAGGGCACCCTTCCTAAAAGGGAGCAGTAAAATTACTTAAATAGTCCCTTATTTGTATTGCTGAGAGGACCACGATGACTTTCTTGAAAAGTGCCCACACCCTGGGGAGTCCTGGGGAGTCTCCAGAATTTAAGTTTTGTTTTGGTTTTTTTCTCTTATCTCTTAATCTATTTTCTATAAGTGATCATTTCTTGAAAGGTTGTAACTGAATACAAAAGCATAGCCTGAAACTGTGTGTAAAAAAACCCCAGATTCCTATGGTTAATATCAATTTTTTATTATTTTTATTTTTCTGCCTCTGCCACACACAAATCTCTTAGTAACTTCATGGTTTTCATCGGAATTAAGATAGTCTGTCTGGTATGAACAAGTTCAGACCAGATGTTGCTTCATTAAAGATGACTTTGAACACATGGAGTTGTATAAGACAAACCTGAGGTCACAAACTGCATGTTTCCTAAATATTTCACAAAGATATTTCGAGCTGTTTTATCACTTTTAAAGTAGATGTGGACATTTAAAATATCTGGCTTTTTCAGTACTTGCAGTATTTTTTGTTATTTCTCTATAGAGCAAGAATTTATTTTTCTAAGAAATGTCTCCAGACGTCTGTCGTTTCAAAGGGGAATGACTGATGCTTATTATCCCTGGATGACTCTCCCAAATTTCTCACTGAAATATTTGTATTCAGGCAAAGATGGTTACTCTGCGAGCAAGACTTTGCAGGAGCTGTTACAGGATTTCCTGGAGATAGAAAGTATACAGTCTGAGTGACAAAGAACTATGAAAAAAGACATACCACAGGATAAATTCACAGATGGTGTTCTATCCAAAAGAAAATGGATAGACAATTCCATCAGATGTTTTACCACTTCACAGGTATTATGCACTCTCACCAAGCTACTGATTCTAGTTATGTTTTAATTCTTACTATAAATACTTTCAAGGAACAATATTTTTAATTCACATTGTACTATGTACATAATCAAACTTAAGTATAAGCCCATAACAATGAAAACATAAACTATCCTACCTATTAACCTGCTTTAGTTTCTGTAGTATGTGTTGTGATATGATGTGATATGACAGTTTGATAGAGTAAACAAGAAGTGTGCTGCAAGGCCACTGTTATAAAAACTGTTAAGATTCATGGTAATTTTCAGCTTACTTTGGAAGCTTGGTTTTATTTTATACACCGAGCAAAGCATCATGCTATAATAACTCCCCACTGCCTGAGCTACCCAGAACAAAAAAAGACTGTATGGAAACTTGACTTTGTGGTAAACATGCAGCATTTGAATAAATGTATAATAATCCAGTGGTGAAGTGTGTTGCTTGCCACAGATAGTATGGTCACTATATCTCAAAGAATCCATATGAATTGTGTATAAAGAACTAAATCTTCTCTTAACAGTAAAAGGAAAGGCAAAACCTGGTTTGGCTGAGTTTTGGAAGGTGAATTTGGACACCTAAAAGGAGAAAGCCAGCTACTATGGATCCAAGATAGTTTATGATTCTTTAACTTGATTTAAAAAAAAACAAAAAAAACCAAAAAACAAAAAAACCACAAAAAAAACAACAAAGAAGATTGCAAAGATCTTATTGCAAACAGCTTCTGGAAATAGAATCAAATGAGACAGGTGGGTGGGTGATATATAGGTACGAGGGCTGTTTTTACTTTTAGGGCATAGTTTTAGCTTCAGACTAAGTTTAGGCTGCAGGCTGGCAATAGGATCTCACACTTCGAGTTTACATAGTGGGAGCTTGAGACCATGATGATACATATTGTAAAGCACAGACACTTGCCAATAGATCTCTACATACACTAATTTATGCTGCTTAGGATTCTTATTGGTAACTGTCATGATCCAATAATCATTGACTAGCTCTAGAAGGCCACATTGGATTTGAAAACCATTGGCTCAGTAAATTGAAGAATATTTCATACATCTCTCTCATGTTCAGAAGCAGTTTCCAAGGCTTATGACCTTACACTTTTTCCTTCAAACCAGGTGCAACTAAAACCTGAAAGTTTCATTTTCTGTATTTTCTTCCAGCTTGAAGAGATAACTTTGATCAGAATTATTTTCAGTATCTTAGGAACAAAAGCAGAGCATGTGCACATCATCTTAAATACTGCTTACGAGAGAAAACATTTTTAGTTCGGGAAACAAAATATACTCTTAATAGAAGAAGTATATATGTTTAAAGTCACAAAACAGTCGCTCACTGAAGGAAGGAATACTGGTTTCACATATTCAAAATCTCTCACATAGATGTGAAAAATGAGCCTTCTAGCTGACTGACAGACTGGCTTTAAACAGAAGAGAATTAAGGAGAGATGGGTTCTTTGTATGCTTCGTTTAGTTTCTTTCTTGAAAAACTTTGTATGTGACTACAAAAAGCCTAGCAAATACATTGGAACTCATATATTTTATTTCATTTCAAATTGACTTTTTATGAGGTTTTTTACATGATAAGGAACTTGTATTTGTCCTATTCATACCAGTTCCCTGCATTTCTGCAATCCCTTTGAAGACAGTACATTAAAAACAGAATTGGACTGGACACCTTCATACTTCAATATGCTGACTGTGCACCACTTCAAGACAGACATCTATAGCAGTACCACTGTAATATATTCTAGTATAAATATTGCATAATGGGTATGAAACTGTATTTGAGATCATTTAAGGAAAAAGAAGTAGAGTATCGCACTCGTACATTTTCTTCCCATCTTCAAATGTATAAAACACTTCATTGGCTGATAGCTTCTTGTCAAGATGCTTGCCCGGATTTAAAGATTCATTAATCTCTTATTTTATTTGAGCCATATTAAAGAACATGATATTCATCATATGCAATATATTTCTTTGTTATTGTTATATAGTCACCCTTCTTCCATACCATGCATATTGAACAACTATTGATCTTAAATCTTATGTATCTTCTCATACTTGACAATTTTCATCCAAGAGGTTTCATTACTGTTCCAGTAAGGTGAAAAAAGAATCAGCATAATACAATTCATACTTGAAAATCACCTGTGGTGAAATGCAGTTGTAATTTTGCTATTTTAATTAGCTTTCAATGCTAAAAGATTAGAGAAGAAAAAGTCTATTGCATGTTCACTGTTAGTCTGATGCACAAGTATATGCCACTGATTCAGGATCTGATCCAACTCCTTTCAAACTGGCTATACAATCACTGATTCCAAAAGGAGCTGGATTGAGCCAGTATTTGCAATATGAAACTATGGATATAATAAATCCAGGCTAAAGTAAGTAGAAAACTTTACTGTTTAAATCTGATTTAACTTAAGATACTTTTATTTTTTTCCCCTGGCAATGTGCAGCATTATCACTATTGTCAAAGTTTTATATTAATTTGACAGGTAAGGTTTTAGATAATATATTGTTACTAAGAACATATAGGGGAAAAAAAGTAAAACAAAATAGTTAAATGAAATTAGCTAGTAGTAGGCATGCCATATGATTCTAAGGAGACTCTTCTTACAGTTTCACTCAGCATCAAACTCAATGTCTATCAGAAGATTTCAGGCAAGCTACACCAAAGCAGATTATCACATGGTTTGGGACCTTAGAAAAATCAGAAATCCTGCTAAAGTCAAGGTTATAGGATTCAGCCCTATATGTATGGTGCAGTAGACTTACAGGTTACTTTGAATTTTTAATTTTTTTTTCCTTTGCCGTAAATTCTGATCTTTGTTTTCGGATGGACTTTCTTCCAGTCCTGTGTAAGTTAACAGAGTTTTACTGATTAGAAACAATTTAGTCCTAAAGTCCTCAACTTGATTTATAAAAAAATACTTAAGAAAGAACTAATCTAAGTAACGTGGTTTCATGATTTTTTAATCAGATTTTTTCCTCCAAGTTTTGCACAGGTTGCTAATAAAATATTGTCTTTACTCTAGCCTTGGAAATTAATTTGAAGAAAAAACATACTGCAAATCCTGCCCATTTATATTTTGCTATTAAACTTAGTGAATTGTGAAAGAGTTACTGGATAATTTATTGTGGAGTGACTGAAACTGGAAGAGCCAATAAACACAATGAATTATTCATTTGTAAGTTTCTGATAGAGCAGCTACAATTCAGCTTCTTTTCTGTACTGAGTTAATACTGACTTACTCACAATGTATTATCAGTACTGAATGCTGATACATGGAGATCAGTCATCTGAAAAATAATGTATCTATTGTGGTCAATGGGAGAGTCATTCATTACTGTAAACAGAGACACTTAGTAGTGGTCCATTCGAGACACTAACAATTCTGGTACTCTGCTGTACCTCATTATTAGAAGGCAGATTAGCTTAATAGAAAAGATGTTAATCATTCTACTTCAAATCTTCCATCACTAAAGTTAAGTGATCAAAATCTGTGTCAGACTTGCTAGATAAATGATAAAATATTGGAACCTGTAATTTTTTTAGGAAATGTATCCATACATTCAGGTACATACAAATAAATTTAAAAATATATACATACGTATGTATGTTGACAGTAGTACAGTAGTATATGGTAAAACCTATTTTTCAGTTAACAGTTTATTTCTGAGTGCATACTATTTATTAAAAAATTAAATGTGGTATGATTGAGTAGCTAACAAAAAGCTGCAGTCTTCAAATAGTTTAATAGCCACATGAATCCAGTGACACAGAGGATGACTGGCCACATGCTCTTCCCTCCTGTGCTCTTGCATATTCTATAAATAATATTATGTAGTTGTTCATTCAAAAAGTCTATCCAAACTAAAACATGATCAAAGTTTGGTAAAGATATGATTGTCTTGGGAATTTATAGAAATGCGCTCTCTGCCAGTATTAAACAGTGCCTTGTTCAGTTCCTCAAATCCAAATCCACAGAGCTTCTAAAAGTAATCAGCCTAAAAGCCAAATGAATCCCTTGGTTTGATTCTTTCCATGTTGAAGATCCTTGACTTGATTCATGTCAGATTTTCATTTAATGGCTTGAAGGAATAAAAGAGGGAGATGCACCAGACAATGGGCATCATTCATTGCTCTGACAAATTTAATTCCTGAAATAAATGAATAGCTTTTACGTTGAACCTTGAAGCACCTGGCTATATTTTGACTTTGTATTGCCCTCCTGATGTGTAACAATTAAATCTTTCTGTCCTTCTTACATGGTTCACATTTTAAAATAAAAATAGGATGATTGATATTACACTGTATCCCTTGTTTATTTTTTTCTTCTTTTGGTATCTTCTGTTAGTTCCATAATGACTGTTCTGGAATTGTTTTATTTTGCATTTGTTAATCAAGCATTGGAATGCAGCACAAGTATCATAAACAAAAAATTAATTACTGAGTACATTTTATCTCCTTTCAGGAGTGTTTTTTTTATGTAAAACGTTCAATTACATTCACACTTTTTACAGAATGCTAAGCGATTGTGTAGCAATTCTTTAGTTGTTTAGTGATATAATTTCCTAACAGCTAATAAAGGGACATTCAACAACTGAACCAGGCACTCAATTTAGATAGGAGCATGCCAATTATTTGCACTTTTTTGGCAGGTAGACAGCTCTGTAGGCTGGTTGTTGCCTTCTGGCTTTGATATTTGTTTTAAAACTTTGTTAGTCTCTCCCTTTCCTTGTAGTCCATTGTCTTTTTCTTTTTCTCCCCACTCATCCGGGCTTCACTGATGTACACAAATCCTGTTAAAATCCAGGCTTAAAAGGGAAGAGAAAAAAAAAGTTTCTGTTATCAGTCTGCCTTACATGCCTGTTTGTTATCCTTTACTGATATCTATTCAAATACCTTGTCTAAATATCTTATCCAAATTGGTGAAATAGGCTACTCTTTTTTTGGTTTTTGCTCTCATTTTTGCAATGTCTCTCTTTTCTTCCTAATAAGGAGCCTAACACTTCTGATTCCATGGATGTGACAAATGTTTGGGTTTTTTTTAACCAAGCTCGTATTTTTCATTCTGTATTTAAACCATGTACACCAAGTCTTTTACTATCTTGTCTTTTGACCAGTTTCAGCAACAAGATGCATTCCTTCGGAGTTTGATGGTAAAGGCAGAAATATGAACAATCTGTATTTCTGAATAGCTTAGTTTGCAGTTTTTATCACACATATCATTGCTTAATATTAGTTTCCTTATTATTCTACATACATTATAAACACTAAATGAGATAGGCAAGATTTGCATTACTTAGAAGAGCTGCCTACCATATATAGTAGGCACAAGGAAAAAGATACAGATTTCTCACAGACCAAAGAGATCTGCAAAAATCCTTGCATCCACAAAGAGCCTAACTTTTTATATCATAAAAGACACAATGGTGCTTAAAGTCACTTCTCATCCAAAAATTCAGGAAAGATCTGAATCCATTCTGCCTATACCTAGACACCTTACTGAGGTTCTGAAATTAGCATATAGCTTCCTTGTGTAAGTGGAAAGAAACAGATTTCTAGAAGGCTTTCTACGACTAAAACTTTTTTTTGTTTGACTGGGTTTCTTTTTTAAGAACACCACATTTAGGAATTAAATATTTACTATGGCAGTTCACCATAGGGTATAGATCAAACAGTTTTAGATGTATTTTCTTCTCTTCTTCAAGTTTCTACTTGTTATCATATTGAGGAACTTCATTGTGGAATTCATTTTAATATGGCGTCTAAACCAATAAAGATTATGTGAGCATTCAATATAACATGTACTTTTATTTAGAGCAATTATACTGAGATGAGAAAGCAAATTACACTATAAATAAGAATTAATCTCTTTCTAGTGACAAAACAATCATAATGCTGTTGTTAACTAATGCATTCAGAAGTGAGGAATAGCAAGGAAACACTTCATTTCTGCATTCTGAATATTCTCAAGTCTTTTGTTCCAAAGTAAGCATAAATTAAATAAAAGGGAATCCAATGGTAAAATAATCTGATGTTAGAATTTAAGTTATGTGTGAGAGATATTTAACTGAACTCTTCTTAGGACTTGATTCAGCTACAACAAATGTTTTGCAACATGCCAAATCCTGTTATAAACTCATTTTGAGTGCATTTACTTAGGATTTGCTCTAGTTTGACTCAGAAATCCCAACCATACAGTATAACAGCATTTGTCTTCTATGCAAAAGAAATGCAACTAGTATTGTGAAATTTTACCTTTTTTTCATATAAAAATACATTTGTAAGGCATCAACTTCATAAATATGTATTATTTCAATATTTTATATTAATACATATAATGTAATTAATATTTTTATGAGAAATAAAATAAAGGTCTTAATTGACCTCTGACTGTCTTTTGCGCAGACATTTCAGCCTTGCAAAGAATGTATGAAAGTCACTATTCTGTGTTTCAGCTTTACATTACCCAAGTGTATAATATTTCCACCAATATATAAAACTACCCAAAGTAGTATAACAATCAGTAAAAAGAAATCATAAAAACTGTATCAGGTATTCTCACCTTCATATATTGCCGTATGTATTTCAGTGATATGGAGAATGATTTCTGAATGTGGATTATGGCTGTACTTTAGCAACATGTGTAAATACTTGTGCAATAGGAGGTTTTTCAGCACTTAATTTAACCATGTTCTTAATTTTATTAAAAATGGGAATTTCAGATTATTCTTGACCAAAAAAGGGTGCACTTCTGTTATCCCCAGGGCAAAACCTCTCATGAAGACTTCTATTACACCCCTTGTATTTAAAATTGTATAGTTTGTAATCAAAAATGAATTTAAAGTTATTTCATGATACCTTGTAGAGATTCCATTTCCTAACATTTTTACGAGCATCAACTGATAGGAATTATTCTTAATGAATATGGAAGAAGTATGCCTATGATCAATTGTAATTTCTCTTAGTAACAGAAAGATACAAAATGGTTTTAAATACATTCAGCTATTCAGGTCCTCAGAAAAATAATGGAAAAAATATGTAAGAACTCAAATTCAAGCAGCCTTTAAAAATTAACTTTACTTGTATCTTTTCCCAGACTCTTCTCAGTGGTCTTTCATGGCTCCATTTCAGAACAGAGAAAACAAACAAACAAAAACTAAAAACCAAGCAGTATACTAAATTGTAAAGCTTATGGCAGCAGTGATTGAAAAGCGGTGTCTGTATTCTCTCTGTGCATTGGGCAGTGAGCTTTCATTTCATACATCATTTATAACTTGCTTCAGTGATTCCACGAAGTCAGTACAAACCTTTTAGACAAAGAAAATCAGATGTACATATTTGTTCTGAAAGTTAAAATTTCCCCTTTATTTTTCATTTAAGATTTTTCATTAAAATCCATGGTTTCCAAATGAAAACCTTAAATAGGTTAACACAGGCTCTCTTGCTACGGCTTAAATATTTTTGGGATTAGTCATCACCTTAAAATGTGGGTGTGTATTTAGTTTTTCAGGAAGCTGAGAAAAATACACTTTCCCTTTTTTTTAGTTTAAAGTCAGATAGTGACATGCTGTTCTCCATGGTGAAAAAAGAGGGATGGAGGAATGATTGAAAGTATTTTTTTTAATGTAGACACACATAAAAACAAGCTACACTTCACAATTTTAAGACCCACTAGTCTACACTGCCACCTACACAGCAACCTAAGGAATCATTTTCCCTCCAAAAAAACCTTGAAACTTTCCCTAAATTAATCTTTTACTTATATTTACTTTAAATTTCTGTTCCAGGTTTTCAAGTTCTCTCCTGACCTGAACCTTGCTTAATGTGCTGGTTTACCATCTCTGTCTCTGTTTCAGCCTTGGAACATTACTTATAGGTTTGTCCAGTCCTCCATAACTCCTCTCTTGTTTCTATGCATTTATTCAATATTTTAGCAGCTATTATCTAATAAACCACTTTGTTCTTGTGTGTGGAATTCCACCCTAAGACTGGTTTACCAGCACAGATATAACCTGATCATCTGGTATAGGCTTACATCTGTTGCAGATTGTCTTAAGATTTTACTGAATCTTGCTATATTTTGTGTTTGTGTAATAGTGTTGTGGTTTCAGCTGGGATGGAGTTAATTTTCTTCTTAGTAGTTGGTGCTGTGCTGTGTTTTGGCTGTGATGTGA
>JAVJGI010000062.1:14591193-14677809 GCA_035590275.1 Ibycter americanus
TGGCCGAACACCTGCCTGCCCATGGGAAGTAGTGAACGAATTTCTTCCTTTGCTTTGCTTGCACGCGCAGTTTTTTGCTTTACCTATTAAATTGTTCTTACCTCAACCCTTGACTTCTACATTCTTTTCCGATCCTCCCCCCCATCTTTCTGGGTAAGGGGAGTGAGCGAGTGCCTGCGTGGTGCTTGGTTGCCAGCCGGGGTTAAACCAGCACATCTTTCCGGGGTTAAACCAGCAGAAATAGTTAGCTATAGGAGCATTGGATTTTAAGGATTTAACCTCCATGTTAGAATTATGTTAGCACTTATTAACCAATGATATATGAGTTACTGTGCTGCTTGTTATCCGAGACTGTTAGTTGAAGTCCCTGTGCTATAGACCATAATGACCTTAGTCCTTATTCTCTAGACCATAACCAGAGTACCTAGGTTCTATTATGTACAGGATGAGTTATTGGACAGCTTGACAAGGCCGATATCCAGCCGTCCAACTTGGCAACAAAACTTACTTTTAAGGTGTCCTGAAGTAAACTACCTTCATTATAATACTAAAAATCACACCCACAGGTCAAGAAGACCCTTGCCCAGGTGAAGACCCTTCCCCTGAGCAAGCGTAGGAACAGAAAAGGATGACACAGCAGATATTACAATTATATGCAAATTACTAACCAATCATTGTAACTGGGAGTGTAAGACCTTGTAATTTTTGTGTATAAATGTAACGGTGAAATCTACACAGGTGTGCTCGATTTGTGGAGCTGCCACCAAGCACCCAGCGCTGCAATAAAGGAGTGCCTGCTTCTTAATACTCCATTGGTGTTAAAAGGTTCGATTCCCGATTTCGGTGACAGTTTTGGCGACCCAGATGGGACCTTGCGAGTGAGACTGGATGGGATCGGGTGCTGATCGAACTCCAGCCGGCACCAAGGAATTCTCAGGGAGGATCATTGCCCCCAACCCATAAAGCTCCTTGCAACGTTCCCTGGAAAAAGGTGAGACACTTCTTAAGAAACTTGGGGAAGAGGGAAGCCCACCTGTACGACGGGGTGAGCTTGCTCGCTCTGCTGGGTGTGTAAAAAAGAAAAAAAAAAAAAGAAAAAAAGGGCACCCCACCTGTAAGGTGGAAGCGGGCAGGGGGTCTGCGTGGTGGGGATTGGTAAGCCTGCCAGTCAGAGGGAGCGAAAGCTCCGCATGGTTGGGCTAGGGAATTCCCAGGGTAGTGGAAGCCTAGGCGCCGCCTGGTAAGACGAGACGAAAGTTTTGCAGGGTTGGCAGGGTTGGCAGTGGTATAAGGTTGAAAGGGATTTAAAGGAGAGGGACTTGCAGGACTTATTGAAAAGAAGGACTCCCTTGAGCGCTCCCAGGAATTTACCTGGAGGGACTCCTTGTTTCAATAAGAACACTGAGAGGAAAAGACAAGGATTATTAGAAGGGGGTCTGGGGGACTGTTCATAAATCGTGAGACGAGATCTTGCGTGGAACAGTGTATACCGGGGTTGCTAGCACCTCACTGGTATACATTTGGGAACACTTCGTTGTTCATTGGGGAACACTTTGGTGTTCATTTGGGAACATTTTAATGTTCATTTGAGCTCTCTTTGGTTCTGGTATTGGAATTACAAAACTTTTAAAAAAACCCAAACAAACAACAAAACTGTTGGAGTTTTGTGTGCATGAATGAATGAGGCGTGCAATTACTCACAAAGCGAGTGTGGACCTTTGATCCGTGGTTCTGTTATCCCGCAAGGAGTGCAGCCAGAGATAAGCGAAGCGAAAGGACGAAGCATGTGTTGAAAATATTATATTGTATATTGTGGTGGTTTTATTATGGCATTTAGGTTTCCAAACTTGTTTAGGGAAGGAGATAAGTGTCCTATACCAAGGACCTCTCCTCTAGGTTGCCTTTTGGCACACTGGAAAGAGTTACATGATAAATTGCACAAAAATAAACTTATTGAGTATGGTAATTATGCATGGCCATTGTATAAATTGGATGATGAGGAAATATGGCCCCTAAAGGGGACCTTAAATTATAACACCATTCTACAACTAATGTTATTTTGTAAAAGGGAAGGAAAATGGGATGAAGTTGCATATGCAGGTCTGTTCTTTTATCTGAGAGAAAAACTAGAGTGACAAAAAGAATGTGATCTGACTAATCAAGTAATGTCTCTCACAATAAAGGATAAAAAGGTCCAGGGACGTTGCTCTAAGCTGTGTCTTAAACATTTAGCACTTAAGAGAGGGGAACATAAAGATACAGGTCCTGAATTAGATATTACTCCTACTGCCCCAATAAGGTCTGCTGTCCCCGTATATCCCCCCATCCCATTACCTTCCCCTGAATATGAACCTCATTCTGGATCTGGGCGTCCGACAGGACAATTAGCCCAGGGTGCTGGTTCAAGGGAAGGATTCCAACCTTGTCCGGATAGTAGTGGAATGGAGGATGCGGAGTCTGAAATAGAACTCCCTTCACCAGTGTCTCGAAGGACTCCACATCGTACTCATTTAATTATCCCCTTAAGATCAAAAGTTGGGAGACATATAATTGCCCCACTGAGACAAGGGGTTGGACAAAATAGGCCAAAGGGTGATGGTTCTGGGAGAGTATATGGGTTGACGGGACTGGAGGCTAACCCAGCTGAGCCTCTGGTTACAATTAAGCTGGGAGAGAAAGAGGTTACATTTTTGGTAGATATCGGAGCAACATTCTCGGTTTTGAATACAAAAAAAGGAATAATATGAGCCAAAACGGCAAATATAATAAGAGCCACAGGGAAAGAGAAAACTGGCCATTCCTATGACCTTTGAATTTGCAATTTGTAAGTAAAATTATAACTCATAAATTCTTGTATGTTCCAGAGTGCCCAATACCCTTAATGGGGAGAGATTTGTTATCTAAATTGAATGCACAAATTGTCTTTGAAGATGAGGAATTGCTATTAAAGATACCCAAATCAAAAACAGGAGAAATTCTGATGATAAAGGAAAGACCAAAAGTCCAAGAAATTCCTCTAGAGGTGATTTATGCAGTAATCCCCATGGTGTGGGAAACTGATATCCCAGGAAAATCTAAATGGGCACAGCCAGTAAAAATTCAATTAAAGGAAGGTGTGAAACCAGTTAGGATTAAACACTATCCAATGAAACCTGAGACAAAACAAGGAATTAAGAAGTTGATTGATAAATTCTTGAATTATAAGATTTTAGAAAAGTGTGAATCAAAATATAATACCACTATTCTACCAATACGAAAGCCCACAGAAGAGTATAGATTGGTCCAAGATTTGAGAGCTATTAACCAAATTGTAAAAGACATACATCCAGTAGTGGCAAATCCGTATACATTATTGACAGCCTTTAAAGAAACACATCAGTGGTTTACAGTACTTGATTTGAAAGATGCTTTCTTTTGCATACCCCTGGAACAGGAAAGTCATAAACTATTTGCCTTTGAGTGGGAAAGCCCACAAACAGGGCGTAAAGTACAACTAACATGGACACGACTACCCCAGAGATTTAAGAACAACCCTACAATCTTCAGTAGCCACCTGGCGAAGGAACTGGAAATCTGGAAGAAGGAGAGGACAGTTACTCCACGACCAGAGTACCTGCTTCGACAGTATGTGGATGACATTTTGATAGCTACTGAAGAAAAGTCAACTTGTATACAGGTAACCATTGAACTTTTAAACTTTTTGGGACTTAATGGGTATAATAAGGTGTCTAAGAAGAAAGCCCAAATAGCAAGTCAAACTGTGATGTATTTAGGCTTCGAGATTTCAAAGGACCAAAGAAGGTTGGGGACTGACCGAAAGGAAGCAATCTGTGCCATTCCCGAACCCCGAATGGTACATGAACTAAAAGCATTTTTGGGAATGGGCAGGTGGTGGTGTCTCCAGATTATGGATTATGGCCTAACAGCCAAACCATTGTATGAGGCTCAGAAATCTGCTCCTTTCATGTGGGGACCCCAACAACAAGAGGCCTTTCGAAAACTTAAGCAAGCTTTAATGACAGCACCAGCTTTAGGATTGCCTGATTTAACTAAAGACTTCCAGTTGTTTGTTCATGAAAGACAACACCTTGCCTTGGGAGTTCTGACTCAAAGGATTGGAAGTTGGAAGAGACCGGTGGGACATTTTTCCAAACAACTGGATACAGTGAGTAAGGGATGGCCTGCTTGCCCGCGGGCAGTAGCAACAACAGTAATACTGATAAAAGAAGCCAGAAAGCTAACCCTGGGAAGAATCATCACCGTTTATGTTCCACATATGGTTGTTACAGTGTTGGAACAAAAAGGAGGACATTGGCTTTCCCCTAACAGAATGATGAAATATCAGGTAATCCTTACAGAACAAGATGATGTGATTTTGAAAACAGCTAACCTTGTGAATCCTGCAGTTTTCTTGAGTTCTGCACAAGAAGAAGAACGACCTGAGCATGATTGCATAATGATCATTGAACACACGTATTCTAGTTGAGAGGATCTGAAAGACGTCCCTCTGGAGGATCCTAAATGGGAGCTGTTCACCGATCGCAGTAGCTTTGTACAGACTGGAACCCATTATGCAGGATATGCAGAAACAACTGAAAATATTGTGATAGAGGCAAATGCATTGCCTAACACGACGTCAACACAGAAGGCAGAACTAATTGCCTTGATGCGGGCTCTGGAACTGAGTAAAGGGAAGAAAGTGAACATATGGACAGACTCAAAATATGCCTTTGGAGTAGTCCATGTCCATGGAGCTTTATGGAAAGAACGAGGATTATTATCCTCTCAGGGGGCAAATATTAAGCATCAGAAGGAAATTTCACAATTGCTATCGGCAGTCCAAGAACCAACTCAAGTGGCAATCATGCACTGTAAAACACATCAAACTGGAAATACAAAAATAGCGGAAGGGAATAGATTGGCAGATCAAACTGCTAAGAATACAGCTCCACAACAAATATTACAGATAGCAGTAATTCCTACTAGAACCATAATTCTTCTTAAAGAACTGCCGGAATATTCTAAAGAGGATGAAAAATTAGCACAATTTTTAAATGCAAAGAAATATATGGAGGGGTGGTAGACAACTTCTGAAGGTCAGGTCATGGTGCCCCCATTAGTTATGAGGGAAATTCTACAGGTAAAACGTCAGAAATGCCATTGGGGCGTGGACGCCCTAGTGACATTCCTGAAGACACACATAGTATCAATAAGGATGCTAGAAATGGCTAAGTCAGTCACTGTAAAATGCGAAATATGCCTAAAAAAATAATCCTGTGGTACAAAAAAGGGTCCAGATGGGTAAAACAAAAATTGGAATGGAGCCTGGTGACTACTGGCTAATTCATTTTACAGAATTACCTAAATGCAGAGGGTACCGATATGTTCTGGTTGGCGTTGATACCTTTTCAGGATGGCCAGAAGCCTTTCCCTGTCACACAAATCAAGCTAAGGAGACAGTAAAGTGGCTTTTACAAGAGATAATCCCAAGATTTGGAGTGCCCCTTGGAATATCATCAGATAGGGGTCCGCATTTTGTAGCCACCATGGTGCAGGAAGTGAGCAAAATCTTAAGAATATCCTGGGACTTACATGCCTCTTGGAAGCCACAATCTAGTGGGAAGGTAGAAAGAATAAATCAAACTTTAAAGAGACAAATTAGTAAAATATGTTAAGAAACTAAATTGAAGTGGCCTCAGGCACTCCCATTGACATTACTATGAATTAGAATAAAACCCCGAATTGGGATGTTAGTCATCCCCTATGAGATAATGTATGGGAAACCATATGAGACACCTGAACCTAACCCAAGTATGCATATAACAGGAAAACAAGATGTGTATAGTTATTTGCTTTCACTTGGAAAAACTCTAATCAGGCTCCGGAGTACAGTGGTGTGGAACCGACCCCCGGCTCTGGAGAATCTGTACATGATTTTCAACCTGGGGACTATGTCTACATAAAGACCTGGACAGCAGAACCCTTACAAGAAAAGTGGAAGGGACCATATCAGGTGTTATTAACTACACTCACCGCAATCAAGATTGCTGAATCAGATGCTTGGATCCATTATACCAGAGTAAAGAAAGCACCATCTGCAAATTGGAGAGTAGTTGGAGATCCGGAGACTTTAAAATTGACTCTGAAACATGATTAACTTGAGTTTTGTCCTCCTATCAATTTTACAGTCTATGGTGGTGGAAACATGGATGAAAGAGGAATCATTACTAGACTGGGTGGGGGTAACCAATGGAACTCAGATTCAAACCCATAATTTGAGTGATTGGCAAGTAAATATAGAAGGACAAACTAAAGTGAAAGGTAAAGATATAAAAAGAAAAAGAAACACATGAGATTAAGGAAGACGTTGGAAAATTGGATAGGGAAAATTCTTAGTGAAATGGGATTGAATTTGAGTTCATGGATAAAGTCACTAATTGAAACTTTATTTATTTTGACTTTGGTGTTCATAGTGCTTGGTATGACATACAAATGTTTAGAACGATGATTCACAAAACGGAATTTAATTGATTACTCATACAAGCAGAGGCGAGACAAAGAGATCCACCATCATATGACAACTTAACACATCTGCACTAGGATACTACCAGATTCAGAGCATGAACTGAAGTACTGGAACAGCCTAGCAATGAGTACTTAGCATGATCCCCCAATATTACTTTACTTCCATCCAACCAGCAAACTCTCATGCAATGCATCAGCACAGTCGGGGTTTGGCATCACCCCTCGTATCACTTTCGCAGATGTGGTAGTAGTACCATAGAAAACAGGACTGGAAGAGACCTTAAAAAGGGATCTGCTCCATCCCTATATGAAATCAGGATTAATTATGCTCAGTGTGAGTCAGCAATGTGCTCTGGCAGCTAGAAGTGCTAACCGTATCCTGGGGTGCATCAAGCACAGCATAGATAACCAGTCAAAAGGGATTGTCGCACTATACTCAGCACTGGTGTGGCCTCACCTTGAGTACTGTGCACCGTTTGGGGCTCCACAATGCAAGAAACACATAAAAATATTAGAATATGTCCAAAGAAGGGCAACTGAGATGGTGAAAGGACTACAGGGCATGAGTTATGAGAAGTGGCTGAGGATATTAAGTTTGTTCAGCTTAAGAGGAGACTGAGGAGTGACCTCATAGCTGTCTGTGGCTTCCTTATGAGAGGGAGCAGAGATGGAGGTGCTGATGGCTCTCTAGTGTCTGTTGATAGAACACAAAGAAATGGCCCAAAGCTGTCCCAGGGGAAGTACAGATTGGATATTAGGAAAAAAGTTCTTCACTGAGAGGGTGGTCAAGCACTGGAACAAGTTCCCCAGGGAAGTGGTCATGACCTTTCCATGTTCAAGAAGTGTTTGGACAATGTACTTAGATATATGGTTTAACTTTTAGGTTGCCCTGTGTGGAGTCAGCAGTTGGACTTGATGATCCTTGTGGGCCTCTTCCAACCCAGGATATTCTATGATTCTAATTCTACTTAAACTGAACCAGAGAAATGTTTCCTCTAATCTATACCTAAAAATCTATAGCTAATCTATTTCCATAGACTACCTCAGTAACTCACTTGGGTGCTTAGCTATCTCCCCATCAGGAAGCCTTTCTTTATGCCCAGGCTTAACCTTCCTTACTGCAAAATAGGTCTACTATTTCTCATCTTGTTCATAGTGTAAAAAGTAAGTATTTATTTGCTCCTTTGCCACAATTTTTCATATATCTGATTACTATTAATCAGATATATTTCAGAAAGCTTTTTTGCTTCATGTCAAACAATATTGCTTTTTTCAAGATTTTGTTTATAAAACATTTTCTAGAACATGCTTTTTGAAGTGTGGTGCCCATATGTGGGCAGGGTAAAAAGGAAGACCTGCATTGCAAATATGTGTGTTAGTCAACTGAAGAGAACCAGAGCTTATTCTACGACCCTGCAGTGAACCAGCAGTAATCTAAATAGCCACACTATTTAGTTCCACCCTAAGGCTTCATAACAGTGTTGATATATCCACATTGCCTATCAGGAATGGTACTTGGCCCATGCTAGCCCTAAAACTGTGACTGGCAATTTCCTGGGCAAAGACTAGTTAGACTAGCTCAAAGCAAGCTAAGGGTTATGTTAGTAATTTAACATTAGAGGTTGTTGAGTTCCAGTGGTAAAGCTTGTGACCTGTTCAGCTGACAGATGCTTTTTTTTTTTTTGCTGTGCCTCAGAATTACTACACACTTTACTATAACACCATTTCGCCTCCAGCCAGCTACATCTCATCCTTTTCTACAAGAATGGCAAGATATGTACTATTTACCTTGCAAAGCCAAGGAGAGGGCTCCCTATGGGAGTTTGCAGATGGGAGTTACCAAAGTCTGTGCAGGAGTCCATTATAGAACCAGCCTGGGATGCTTCAACAGCCAAGTCCTAGCATAACCTGATTAATGCCGATTTTATTAGCCTTTAACTTCCTCATAGAAACATGCCAGTGATCCCAAGACTAACACTACTTTGGTAATCATTATCTAAAGCAGCTTGAGCTGTTAGACAGCAACACAGAGCACAAAAGCCACAGCTTTAGTAGCCCAAAAAGACCAGGAAAACTGATTTGCTATCTTGTAGAAAAAAGACTCGCAAGTGCGTGAGGAAAGCACACCAAGTGTCTGTATGTTCATAAAAGGTTGCAAAAAAAAAAAAAAAAAAAAAAAAAAAAAAAATCACATTCTCCATGTGCATAATAGAAAAGGAAAATTACAGAAAAAAAAAGATTAAAGTTCAAACATTAGATAAACTGCCATAAAAAGAAGCATAGTGAAGCATTAGAGCAGATTCTCTGGAGACCCTAGAGAGCCTTTATTACTCTTTATTACTCAAGGTCTTTGAGAACAAACTAGACAAACACTGGTCAAGGATGACACAGGACAGTCTTTGTAATGAAACAGGGACAGATACCTGAGGCCATTCCCATGTTATTCTTTGGGATAAACTCACACTTTTGTGATCCACTGCCAACTCTTCAGTCACATTCTGCAGTGAAATTCAATCTAGCCCACTGTTTACCATTTTGAATATATACACAGATGAGTATTCCTACTCAGATGAAACATTCTGTACTTCCCTCTCTTGTAGTTCATTTCAAGTCATTCCTCTAAGTTGTTAACAGCACTGCGTATTTATAAATCTGAATTCTAGACTTCTTACTAATTTGCCTAGCTCATGTTTCAGGTCATATTTTTGTAGACTATTAGATCCAGGTATATGATAATTACAGTATCCAACACACATCGACTTCATCCATCCTCTCCGTAGGCATGTGAGTTGAGTGTCACTGGTTTAACCCTTTTGCCAGGGCCAGTGACTGCTTTGTTCCTTGCTCCAGCTTCAGCTCTGGGGATGGCACCTCTGGGGAGGGGGCGACACAAATCCTCGGGTCACTGCCTGACAAATCATAGCCCTTTGTGTACCTGGGGCTCGGGGTGCTGAGGGCCACTGCTAAGCTGCAGCTGCCAGCTTGGGAGAAGAAAGTGGGATGTGACAGGGAAACCTATCAATATAGCACCAAGCAGAGCCCAAGTCTCAGGAGAAGGAAAACAGATGTCACACCTCTCTCAGCAGTGACCTGCAGATGCTGACAAGTCACTGTGACCCCCTGTCTCCCATCCTTCTTGAGAAGGTCTGAAGCATCAGCCTTAGGACCCACAGGGACATAACATCAGAGGAAAGACATAGATGCTAGGAAGTCTTTAAAAAAGTCAAGGAATTTAACTGCATTATTAATGAGGCTATGGCCTGTAACATGACTTTGAGTGTAACAACATGCCTTCAAATAATTTCATCTAGTACATATCTTCCCCAGATCATAAATATTTAAATTAAATCAAGCAGGAATAACACTTCAAAACTGAAAATCTTTTTCTGGATCACTTCCAGTATTATCACTGCAAAGCCGTGTTATTCTTAAATGCTGGCTTTCATTTTGTTGATAGTTAAGTGACAAAAAAAGCCAAATATTTCTGGTTAGCATGAACAGTGCCCACTTCCTTATGCATTATGGTGTCTTGAACTCTGGAAATCTATGACCACTGTTGGCCCTTTAACAGGAAACAGTGGCATAGTGCAGTTCAATTTAGTGAAACGTACTGTAAATTGATTATTTTCGTTTCTTCTGTGTATGTGTTTAAAGCTAGATGGAGGTCAGATGCTTGAATACAGTCTGGATTGATAGAATACTGAATAGAGATTGTAAGATAAGATAAAAATATTTTCTGATTTATTATATCATTGCAGTATTTATCCCAGGTTTAGTTACATGCTACGTGTTGCTTAAGCACATATTCTCCATGTACATCACTTAAGTGTGTATACATCTTCATGTACGTGTACGAAGACCTCGAACTATTTTAAAGAAACTAGATGAGCCCACATAACAAGTACAAGTGCATAAATGTTTCATCAAAGACCTTTTCTCTTAATAAACCTTGATAGCCCTGTCTAGATACCATAGAATCACAGAAAGATTTAAGATGGAAAAGCCTCTGGAGCTCACCTAGTGCAATCTCTTGTTCAAAGCAAGGTCAGATTTGAAGTTATGCCACCATTTTTCTCAAGGGCAGTTGAGCTTCATACATCTCTAGAGACAGAGAACGCACTGCTTCTCTGTGAAAACTGCTCCCATGCTTGCCCACATCCCTGTGGAAAATGTTTTTTCCTAAAATATAGGATTTCCCTCACTGAAACCTCTCTCCACTGCCTCTCCTCCTCATCCCATTCATCTTCAAGAAAAGCCCAAGTCTGTTATCTCCATACCCAGCCGCTAGGTAATTGAACACGGAAATTACTTCCGCCTGAACATCTTCTTCAGGCTGAACAAACTCCATTGCCTCAACCTCACCTCATTCTTCTGGTGCTCTAGCCCCCTGATCATCTTTGCAGCCCTCCCTGGAGGTTCCTCCAGACTTCCAGTATCTTTCTTGTAAAGCAAAGCCCAAAACTAGACACAGAACTTTAGGTTTGGTCTCACACACACTGCACAGAGTCAAGTAATCCCATCACTCAGTCTGTGAGCTACACTTTCATTAATGCAGCCCCATATGTGGTTTATTTTCACCCCTGCATGGGTCACTGCTGGCTCATGTCCAGCATGATGCCCACCAGGAATCTGGGTCCTTTGATGCAAAACTGCTTTCTCTTCAGTGCTCAGCGTTTCCTGTTGCTGCGTTATTCTATCCCAGCTGCAAGACTTCTTATTTCCTTTTCCTGAATTTTATGGTGTTTCTTTCCATTCGCTTCTCCAGTCTGTTGAGTTCCCTTTGAATAGATTTCTTTCAGGATATTGACTGCTTTTTATGACTAAATAAAGTACTTTGCTGCCTTCAGAAGAAATAACAAATTGATATTTACAATTAAGGCCACACACATAGTGGGTACAAATCTGTACTTCATTTAAGATCCTATTTCTAGATTTCATTAAAAATGTTGGTACATCACACACAAATGAGAAAGAAATATGCATGTGGGTCTAAAGCAAAACTATATTCAAACTATACTGCACTTTTGGAGCCATGGATATATCTTTAACAAAACTTCTCAAGTATTTTAAGTTATACTAGTTGTTTTCTGTTAATATTTGTGATAGTGAAGAAGAGTCTTTATTTTTGAATGTTTTCTGCAAATACGTTGTGTATTTTCTGCATTTGGTTTGAGGTAATAAATTAACTCTTGGCTAATCTACCAATACAGCCAGGTTCATTTCAAGGTTCTATGCACTTGTTGCATATTTTATATTTCACTGAAATTTTCTCTTCCAAGAATATGGCTGGCCATCAATTGCAAATATCAGTCTTACCATGCCAAACATAATGAAAAAAGCAAAATAACAAATGAAAAAGCTGATGCTAGATATTCCTATGGCTTCTACTTGTATAGAAACCACGAGTTCTTAGGGTTTAGCAAGTAAATCTGAATTTGACAGGAGATGGGGGTTTTTTTATTGCATTGTGGGATATTATCTGTCAAAACATGGCCCATGAAAAAGAATACTACCAGTGTAAGCTGCTAACCTGAGAAGGTCATTCAAGCTATGACACTGAATACCATGGGCAACTTACTGTTCATCACTTTTTTAATCTTCTACTACCAAATAAAATGCAGGTGAAAATCAAAGGTTTCTTGCTGGGAAAAAAAAAAAAAAAAAGAAGAAGAAGAAGAAAAAGAAAAGAAAATTGAAACCACATGAACTGTTTTCATTCCCTTGCAGCAAGAACTGGCTAAGTAAGATCTCAAAATCTAAGCAGTGCTGTGACAATGAATATATATTGATTTCAACAAAGTCTTTAAACAAAATCAGGATGATAAAAGGGTCCAGAGAAAAGCTGCTACACTGTGGACAGAATGCCATATCTGGCAACTTTGAACTGTTGTACTGAAGCTGGACTATTTTTTTCTCCACTGGAGTCACAAAAGCTGAACACTATGTTGAACTGACTTCATCAGTGGTAATTTTACATCTCTGAGTATCAATCATTGTACTAAGAGTGTTTTGTTTGTTCTCAGTTCTGCTGAGAACCAGTTTCTACTGAAGGCACTGAATTCTTGTGTGCACTGCCTGTTAGAAGTCATGAGCTAACAGGAAAAAGGAGCAAGTATAGGTTCAATGTTCAGGGCATTAGGTTACAGGTGATTAGTATCCATGAACAACCAGTAAATGTCTTCTGACAGCTTCTGTTTTAACAGCAACCTGGTGTATGCTACAGATTATTAAACAACCAAAAAACATTGAATACTAATGAAGCTTCTTTATTACATAAATAAAATAACAAGATATATGTTAAAAATCTTTCATTGAATGTTTGTATCTACTGGCTGAAGGTGGTACCTTTGGTCTGCAGCAAGAGTAAATCTTCACTGGTAGTCACTATTGATTAACTGCAGAAAGTTTCCAGGGTCATAAAACTACCAACCTCCAGTATCTTTGGCACTTGAAATAACAGGCAAATAAGGGTTTGCAAATAAGGTTTTACAAATAAGTTAACACAAAGATTCTTATAGCACCATTTAGAACCTTTCTCTTTCTGTCTTTCTGTTGCTCTCCTTTTATCTTCTGCTTTTCATAATAGACAAAATCCGTGGCTGGTGATTTTTCAAACACTCAAAATATGAATAGAATATATATTTGTAACAGATTATAGAGCTGCATTCAAAGCACTTTATCTTTTTTTTTTTCTTTTTTTTCCTCCTTATTACTTGTTTTCCTAAGCCTGATAACCTGCTCCATTATTAAGTGGTTAAAACTACACTACCAAGTTCCTAAATCCAAAACTGGAACACATTTCAACACATTGAAAAATCTGTTTTAACAGGAAATCAAAATATTTGCATTAATTGATGAACAGACTATCTTTTAACATTTCTTTTCACTTCCGTTTTTGTTTCCAACAAGGATTAACAGATATTGTAGAGATTAACTTAGGCATGGCTGTAAAGGAAATGTATGTGTATTTTGGTATTAGTACACTATTGGCTGCATTTACCATCAAGAAGCCTGATTAAAAACTATAGCAGTCTTCTCATGTACATTGTAGCTTCTGTGATCTACACTATCATTAATAGGTAAAAACTCTGAAGACACCTAACTGACTTAATTTACTACTGTGCAGTCTATTTACTAATGATGTGCAACTAGAGAGAGTCTGTTTTTACAATTACAGCCTCTGCCCCAGACTTGTAAGAGATACTTAGTTGCCTAAATGGGCAGATAAGTGCCTGGCAGGATTTTCAGGATCTCCTAGCTTCATTTCAAGAGCAGTAAGGCTAATGAAAGGTTGGTGGCATAATGAAAATGCCACTGGAGGCTCATCTGCATTTTTAGGTAGCTAACTACCTTCTGAAATCAAGTTCTTCTTTGCCTGTATTTCTCATCAGTGTTTTATGGCATTGTGATTTTCTTTCAATTATTTCCAGGCTGACTCACCAAAAATTTGGCCTTCATGCATACAATTCAGGATAAAGGTGGAGCTCCTGCAATCGGCGCCACTTTTTTGTCCAGCAACACTATGGTTCTGTAAGTACTTAACGTGTGAAAGCATCACATTCAAATCTCCTCACTGCTTGATTCAGACAAGTATTATGTCAGCCAAAAGATGCTAGGACATATTTTTTTCTGTCTTGATATTGTAGTTGGAATTTCTTTCAGTCCTCCCTCTAAGGTTATAACATGGGGGGTGGGGGGGTGGGGGTGGGTGGGGATTGAAACATCATCTTTAACATCCCTAGCAAGCACTACAGTTTTGCTAAACTGCACAATCAGTCCATGTGATATTGTCCACTGGTCCAATTAAAAGTTCATAATACCATGCAAGTAGAGTTGCTTCAAAAGATGAGACTAAAAAAGGTGAATAGGAACTTTTGGCAGCATGCACATTATGAAAGGAACCACTGCTGAAATTTACATTCAATGTCAAGTAAAAGAGGAGAGTGAGAGGGATACCAAGTGTAGGAATACCTAGTGGCCAGGATATTATCTTGGAAACAAATATTTTTTTTTCTAAATGAATACAGGTTTCTCAAAATTGCTTTTTTTCTAGAAAAATAAATGCCTTATCAAAAGTTGTTGCCTATTTTCAGTGGAAACGTGTAGATCTATAGAAAGGCCTTCTGAGATTAAAATGAGAATGTTTTTAAACTCTGATGTTCTGATTGTCTGGCTAAGCCATTTCCCGAGGTGAGCTGACCTTGGATGGCTGTCTGACCCCCACACAGCCACTCTTTCACTCCCCTCCTCAACAGGGCAGGGGTAGAAAATGAGACAGAAAAGATGAGACAGAAAAGCTCATAGGTCAAGATAAAAACAGGGAGATCACATACCAACTGCAATCACGGGCAAAAGAAACTTGTTTATGGGAAGATTAATCTGTTGCCTATTAAAAATAGACTAGGATGGTAAGAAACAAAAAATAAAACCTTACCTCCCTTTTGTCTCAGTGTCAACTTCACTCCTTCATTCCTGTCTCCTCTAACTCCCCCTGCACTGAGTGGTGCAGGGGGATGGGGAATTGTGGTCAGTCTGTAAAAAAAAAGAGAGATAATAATAAAAGAGAAGTCAGCTCCTCTCTGCCTCTCCTTCCCTCTCACACATCTCCCCTGATCCTGCGTGGGCTCCTCTTCACGGGCTTCAGCTTCCTTCAGCGCACATCCCGCTGCTCCAGCATGAGGTCCTCCATGGACTGCAATGTAGGTACCTGCTCCACCGTGCTCCTCCACGGGCTGCAGGGCACAGCCTGCCTCACCATGGGCTTCACCACACGCTGCAGGGGCAGCTCTGCTCTGGCGCCTGGAGCAGCTGCTACCCCTCCTTCTGCACTGACCTCTGTGTCTGCAGAGTGGTTTCTCTCACATTTTCTCACTCTTCTCTCTCAGAACTCCAGTTTCTTTCTTTCAGACATTTCCCCAAGGCCCCTCCACCCGGGCCGTGGGGCCTGGCCGTGCCCTGTGGGAGCTGGTTGGAGCCAGCTGGAACCGGCTGTGCCCGGCCCTGGGCAGCCCCTGCCGCCCCTCACAGGGGGCCTGCAGCCCCCGCCAGCGTCCGGGCACCTGCACCCCACACATCCACCTACCTTTATTTTCCAGAAATAAACATTAACTGGAATCAGGGAAACCCTGGATCAGGAAATCAATTCTAATCCTGTCCTCCCCTGCTCTCTATTTTTAACTTAGGTCCGTTAGATACTGTTTACTATAGAAAGAAGTTAAAATATTTCAAAGTCAGAAATTACTTAAAGATATATTGACCTGAAGATTTCAAAAAGAGGATTCATTGGTACTTTTTTTAACACTGATAATGTAAAAACAGATCTAACAACCTTTTTTCTTTTCCATTTAGTAAAAAGAAGCTACTTACTGTGAAACTATGTGAAGTAGGAATGGTATTATATTTGAGAATCAATTGTAAATATTTATACTAATAGTTTTGTAATCCAATTTGCACACTGGAATTTTTTTCAAGCATTTTTTTTTTTAAAAAAATGGAAAATAGCAGAGAATGATATATTCCTGAAAGGGGAGAAAACCAGAAAAGAGTAGTGTATGGGTAAGTGTGGTTTCTGCTTTTTCTACTTAACACCATTTGGCATTTTCATGTGCGGAAATGTACAAATAATCTAGTAGTCATGGGCTGAACTGTTGCTTTAAGTTGCTACAACCATAATTTTACTAGTATTCTACTGAAATACTTTCTAATATACAGATCTGCATTGAGACCTTTGCATGATAGTCAGCTGTGTCCAGTAGTCTTAGTTAGAATTTGATTGAGTTTCAAAATTATTGTTTGTGTTCTTTGGGCTTTTTTTTTCCCAACCTACATCTATAAATCTGTCCTAAAACCTCATTCATGCTATCCTTCCATAAAAACGAGCAAATCTGTGCCCTGTGACATCACATTGCGCCTCCATCACAGAGCGGCAGCTAGTGGCTGTGTGCAGTTCAAAATATAAAGTTCTATCATGAATTTAACTACCTTTGACCTTAAAAAGGGTGAAGTGCTGAGGCTCAACTGTGTCATTTATTGGTTTCTCACTTGGTAAAGTATACCAGAGTTTATCCTAGAAGTTAAAGGGTTAAATTCCTAGTCATCTTCATCCTGAAGTGGCATGAGAACTTTTCTTCCACACACAAACCAAATAAGTGATTTGCATAAATATATCTTCTTCTTTTCCTTCTTAAATTGTGAAACATGAAAGCAAAGACTTATGAAGGGCAGGTGGAAGATAGACTATTTCTAACGTAAAAGGTTTTTTCTTTTTTTTTTCCTTAAACTCTGGTGATGTTTTATAGGAAAGTACAGGAATACAGGTTTCTCCTTATGATATTTCAATATTGCCTTATCTGTCCTGAAAAATCCAACATGGCCTAAGTGATCTTGATCAAAGGATTGCTGGTTTTCCAAATCTCAGAGGAAGGCAGGTAGAGGCAGAAGTTCACAAAGCCAATTCTAAATGCACCATATTATAAAAGCTGATGCATTTGAGGAGCTTTTCTCTGTACAAAAATCTTGAATAAGGCAGTTGGCCTCAGGAGGTCATTAACGATGACAAATCTTCCCTGAGTTTCCCCATCATCTAAGTAAAAGTGATTCATTGATTAAGATGCTGGTTCTTGCCGGTGCTCTCTGAGCTGCATAGCTCTTCTTTCCCAAGCACAGGATTCAGATGTCAGGAAACCGATAAACCCTGTAATATGTGGATACAATTTTGGATCTAAAATTAAGGGTATGTTTGTATAATATAATTCAGCCCCATAAATGCATATCTGAATTAACCTGAGCCCATAAAACCAAGCACAGTACTGCTATGGTAACATTTTCCCTAGGACCAGAAATAATTTGGACACATCTGCAGAGAACTGTCTTGGGTCGTAAGTGTGGGACAGTATTGCCTAATCTGGAGAGAGGTTGCTCAGAATTACACCACCAGCTGTGTTAATGGAGAAACTCCAGCTGTGTTCACTTCTTTACTGTGTAGCTCTTGGGGAGAAGAGATTCTTTTGGGGGCAGGTGATAGGGACAGAGAGAAAGGGAGAGGAGAAACTGGGTGCAGTTGACAAAGGCATATCAGATCTCACATCTTTCTCAAAGGTATGTCGCATGACCTTTTAATCCTCAAGGGAGTTGCCCTTTGTTAGAGACTTACTACACTTCCTTACTTATTCAAGGTCACCAAACAATATTATGAAAGAAGAATAAATTTAATCATTATTAATGACCAATTAATTTGTTGACTCTACAAATACCAAGCTCATACAATGAAATGGATGGGCACTAGATATGGGAGAACAGACAATGTCTAGACTGTGGACAATACCAAAAATTTTCCTGATCTTGAAAATTAATGTTTTGTTTCTTTTGTCTGCTTCATTACTTAGCCTTTTAAAACTTTCAGATTACACTTTGAACCTAAAGCGTAAGTACAGCAATGTTACAAGAAAATCTGTCCTCCTTAGATCTGTAACCTAATATTCAACACTCTTGATTTTTTAACAGGTCACATTGGATCAGGATGAACACTGGAGAGATTATTCATCAAATGTAACACTAAAAATAAATCATGAAGTTTATCACATTATTCTGATAGTATTCAATGCACTTTATTTCAATCAGGTAATGAATAAGCATCTCAATCATTGGGACTTTAACAAATACCTTCAGATTTATACATGATGTGCATTTTTCTGCAAATATGGGTATAATATAAAAGAGCTCATTGAGCAAGTGTGAAAATTCTGCACTGAAATTTGTGTAAAAAGAAATAAATAACATGCAATCAATAAGACTAATTGTTGTATCAAGAAACATTTATAAAAAAATCTAAGCTAAATTCTGATGAAAATTGATTTAATGAGATTTAATATTTTCCTAAAACCATCTGAATAAAGCTAAAAATACATACATTCTCTTATGATCTGCTGCAATAAAAATGCAGAAATATAATATTAGGAGTTTGTTATGATCAGCATAGGAAAGAAAACAAGCAGCTGAAACAGTATCTCAGAGAAATCAGTATTCAATTCAGAGCAAACTTACTGGATTCTTTTGATCAGTGTCATCATATCTGAATAATGAATAATGAATTGTGTAATAGTTGTGTGGAGAGTTGAATTTGGTAACTACAGTGGACTAGAATACACTAGCTATCAAAATATTCATGTATTAATTTACTTTAGAGTGTCACAGGTTATGTGTAAGCATAAATTGTTGAAAAATTATTTCTGGCAGGCCTTTAAACTTTATTCAACCTACAGGAGCAATTTAGTAACAGTCATTCATCTTGTAGCAAAGTTCTTGTGCGTTACATGGCTGACTGAATGATGAAACTTCTTTGTTAAGTCAATTTGAAAGCTATAGTTTATAATAAGGAGCAAATGTACATTAAGCTGGATTTTTCAATGTATATAGCTTGATTTTTCTTTTTATTAATTTAGGCTTAGCCCAATAACAAATCTTCTGAGGACCTCTCAGATGCAGATGTGCTCCTCTTTGTCTTGCTGCATGCTGCAGAACTTCCTTGTTTATCCGCAGCCGCTGCAAAATAGTCTCTATTCTCCTTTATACTGTCTTTCAAGATAGCTTGTGCAACATCTGTTGAAGCATACTATCGTGCTGTTTAGATACATTTACACACTGAAAGGCCCAGATCTTCTTTTTACAGATTTAGTATACCCAGAGATGGGAAATGTTTTATTTTCAAGTTGAGATCATCCTTATCTCTATGGTAAATACGGAAAAATGCAAATCCATACATAAGAAAAAATGAAAGAATTTTTAATTTATTTATGACAAAAGTCAGTCTGAAAGTACATTTTTTAAACAGTTACTGTAGATGTTCTCTTGACATAGCCTCTTCAGGAACTTTTTCTTTCTACAATAAAATAGTTCTAGTTGGAAGGTAGCTACAACAATTAATCTAGTCCAACTGTGTTTCTGTGTATATTCAATTTCAAGTTTAATTAACTAAAAATAACCTGCTCTGACAGAAAGACTGTGATTGTTCCTCTCTTTGGATTTCTCTAGGAAACCTGTGCAGATTAAATCTCCTTTCTCCAACCTCATGAAAAATAAGAAGGAAAAAAAAAAACCCCACCCGATCCAACTGTATTTCCCTTAAATGAATTCAAATTCAAAGATTTGTAGCCCTATAACCAAATTAAAAACTTCCTCACTTCTTTGGAATGACATAAGTCACAACCGTCAGACAAGGACTCGTCCCCTGAAATTGTCTAGCTGGTTAAATTCGTTCAATATTTTCCCTTTTATTAGCAGTTTAGCATTCAGTGTAGTGTTTCACCCACTGAGCTGTGTATTTTCTGTTGATTTACAGATTAATCAGTGAACTTGATACAGGTACTTAACTAGAAATGCTTACAGCTCGTTACTGTCTGATAAACAATATAGTGATATTCTATCATTTTGGAATGACTATAGGCTTCAGATGGTTGACTTTCAAAATGTTCCATCTAACGATACCATAGCAAGTTTATTTTTTTACTTTTTTTTTTTTTTTTTTTTTTTTTTAATTAGAAAGACGTATTGCAGACAGCAGGGTTAAAAAATCATGTTTGGCATTTGTTCCCTTCCTCCTGACATTCACTGCAGTGTAGTTAAGTGACAAAGACCAGAAAAGAGATGAGTGGTATCAGCTGCTCACAACTTAACTGCAATGCATTCTTCCTCACGTTGCAACATGTAGGTTGATGATGAGATTGAGAAATGCAGTCATGTACAAGGTATCTGTCATGCTGCCTTTAAATGATGGGTAGAAGAATAGTGATCTATTCTGCTACCGGAAGTTCAGATCTGAAATTTTAGAAACATTAGAAACCACAGCACTGGTAAAATTACTTTTAGTTTTACCTGGTTTAATAACACCTGCATTGTGACTGGAGATTAATTTTCTTCCATTATTCAGCAAATATGAACAGTTTGGTTGTGGTTGTAAGAATCATAGTAATGCCCCACCAGTATGTTTCCTTATTTATCTCAAAAGATAATTCTCAGAATGATTTGGTGCTCAATGACTGTGGTAGCTGAAATTTCCTGAATGAGATGTGGCTGCATTGTTAGAAACTATCAGGATCAAAACTAATCTTATAAAAGCTTCTTAGCCCTTATTGAATGTTCATTTATTTATATAGAAAACATGTTAATAAAGAAATGTTGGTAAGGAATCAACCTTAAAAGATATATAAAAAAAATGCTTTTTTTTTTTTTTCTGTTGCCTCAGCTTCTCAGTGCTGTCTTCTCTGTGTGTGTTAATATTAGAAGATTATATTATAGAGAAGACAATCAAGTCTTATTTATTTAAGTATTCAAGGAAGACTTCCGAATTACTGTTTCTGATGAGATAATCTTGCCTGTTTTGGTTGCCAAAATAGACATCTTCCAAAACCATGCAATGTGTAAAAAAACCCCTGTTTTTCAAACTGTGTTTCTTTATATCTGCAGTCTTATGTGCAGGGGGGAAAAAAAGTTTGCCAATCAGCTAAAAACACTCCACCTATGCAGGCAGTGATTATGAAGGATGTGAAGAAACCTTTGATCCTAACTCTTTCGAATAGGAATTAATGAAAGCACTTCACTGTATTTAAATTCTAAAGATATAAGTAACCTGATTGATCTCCTGTCCTGTTTAAAACTGAGCACTTCTCAAGCACTTTGCTGAATTGGGTTCTAACAGCGTAGCAAATCACCAATGTCAGCAGTGAAGCTGGTACAACAATTGAGAATAAAGATGATTCAAAAGAAGAATCACATAGTATTTATGATCGAAAGTATGTTGCTCATCACAGATAAGTTCTCTTGGTAGATTCATAAGCTGAAATAGAATGATGCTGTATTTCTCTTTTATAGATCCTTCAAACATTAAGGAAAACTCAGTGAGGAAAGATTATTTTTACTTGATATAGTGCTGTTGATTCTGGGACAAAATGCTCTTTTATCCTGACAGTTAAATTTTTAAAAAAAATGTTTTCACAGTTCTTCACATAATTTTTTTTAGACAATTGTCTCGTAAAACTGTGCAAATAGTAAAAAGCCATCGTAACAGACTTAAATAAACCATTAATGTTTTTCTTTTGCTCCAGAAAAAAGTATTGGAGAAGGAAAAATTAACCAGGGTTAATTTTTGTTATAGCCTAACTGAACCTCCTTACTTTTATGACATTGCCAATTCATGAGGTACTTCAGCTATTAAAAAATCAAATAAAAAAACCCACCAACAACCACAAAACAAAAAGCCCACAAACCTATGATACAGCTAGCTTGAAGACAGGAAATACCAAGTATCTTATGAACACATAAAAGTGCTATATACATGTCTAACATACAGAAATGTAAAATAAAGAGATCTAGGATCACATGCTTTATCAGTTAATAACTAACATATATGGAATGGTCATATGAAAAGTATTCCACCCTGAGATCCATCAGTAATGTTTGCTTTCCTACCAAAACCATTTATTCCAAAATAAAAGATCCTACTATTGTGTGACAACTGTACTTTCTGAGTTCATATTAGATATTCAGATTTGGATAGATTTCATATTGAGCCAAGGGAATGCTGTTTTCCCTCCATGTGTTCAAAGACAGAATGACACACAGCATAAAAATATGTGAAAGAGTCCTTAGGGCAATATAAAAGTTTTCCATGGCAACAACATCTAAAAGATGATGAAACCCATACAGTAGAGATGGTGCCTGAGGACATCCATTTGAAGATTATAACATGCTTCACCCTCATCAGTAGATGGAAACATGGCTCCCTGTGCAATCTAATGTCAACCAAATTTAGGAACTAGCTCAGAAGCTCATTAGCTGGGATGAATGAATAAATCTCATTTAATAATTTGAGAAATTTTCTTCTTCATACTTTCCCCAGAAGGTATAGTTTTAAAAAATGCATTCACCAGTGTTGAAGACTGATCTCTTCACAACTGTCTAAGCATAAACACCAAGCGTTTTTTCATCTTTCAGAATGGTTGGAATCATATAAATATACTGAGAAAATAGGAGCTCTAGAATTTTGCAGCAGTGTGTCAAGAACTGACAAGCAAAACTGTTGCACTGAAAAATTATTATTCTTTCAACCAATAATAGTCTTTCAAAGTGATAAATTACATTTGTTGTTGAAATTTTTGCTTCTTGAATTCAAATACTGCAGAATAAACTTGAAAGCTAATTCCTGTAGAAAACTTTTAGTACTTTGTAGCAACTGGGAAGAATTTTGTGCAGGAGCTGTAGTGGATATATTCACTATGTTCATCCCAGCTACTTCAGACTGAGAGATGAAGCCTATGAAGACAAATAGCTCCTTCAGGGAGATGCAGAACAGGTAAATACAGTGTCCTTTTGGAAGAGCTTCTCTTTCTATAAACTAAGCAGATTATTGAGTTATATGGACATCCTTCCAACAGTTATACAATAGGTAAGTTCTCTTTACCCTTTATTCTTAACAGACTAACATCATCACTGCTTTATTACTGCAACTATGCATACATGTAAAGTATCTTAATAAACTAGAAGCCCATCTATCTCAAAAAACATACCATTTTTATTAGCAAGTAAAGCTTATATCGGTGAGAAAAAAAACCCAGTGAAATTTAGTAGCACTATTCTGTAAATTCTGATGGAATGATTTATCAGTTTTGCAACTTAACAAAAGAAGACATTGTCCATTTTAGAACAAGACAAATTTTTTTATAATCTTGTCAAGTTTATTTTGTTTTGGCTTGTTTTGTTGTCCATTCTGTAAGGCTCATACAATCCTGCTGATCTCTAGACATTCAAATGGTAGTGATTCCAAAGATACTCTTATGCAGAGCTGCTTCAGTGAGTTACTGGTATTTGTCTCCACTTTCTGAAAGTGCAAAATCAAATTTCACCTGAAGGTGCTTCTGGAGAAGAACAAGGCCCAGAATAAGGATAAATTGCCTTTTTCTCCCTGTAATAAATTGTCTTTTTCTCACCATGCATATAAGCTCTAGCTTGAAAAGGTAAAAATGAGGGGCCACAGTAGGAAGAATTTAATACCTCCTTCTACTCTTTTGCATATTGTAGTGTACCTGTATCATCAGCAGCATATCTGTCCACCAGTCCAGTTCCTCTTTGATGTGATGACCTGAGTTGGACTTTGAAAGTATTACTTGTGAAAAGGGAGAATTTGAAGATGTGCCAGAAAGCTAATCTCAAACACATGGCTAGAATGCCAGGCATAAACCACTCCTTAAATGAGAAACAGTTTAACAAGGTTGAGCTTGTCATTACCTTACATGCAGGAAATAAAAACATGGAGCAGTAACAAACTGTGGAGGTGTGAGGCCGATCATTGCATTCTTGCTCAAGGATCAGTCAGCATTAAACAGCATCAGTATGATGCCCTCAGAAGTCCATTTATGATGTAGATCTTTGAAAAAACCTAAAATTACTGCTCTAATTGGTCATATCAGTCATCCCTGTGAACCTAGAAGGAATACTTTTTGACTAAATCATTGTCCAAGAATGACTCACTTTTAGACCTTTCTCTTATGCCAGCTGGTTGCATCTCCAACAATTGGCTGTTCCGTAGGATAGATTTGCATGAAGTTACACTGGAGATCTTCCATTTCTTTTCTATATAGTAAAACTAATAAAAAAAAGAAAAAAAGAATAGTTTTGTTGTGTGCTACGTGCTACCCCAGTTTCCTGCCAGCATCGTAAAAACACACACGTGGGATTTCATAATTTCAAAATGTACCTGACTAATTGAGACTTTCTTTTCACCAGCACAACAGTGTTCCCATCTGCCATTTAACTGAGAAGTTTTTTTCATTAGCATTTTTGAGCATTATAAATAAATTAACAAATAACTTCCTGTTTTCTCAAAGTTAAAGATACTTAAAGAAAAAAACTTAGCTAGAAGATCTTACAAAAATTTCTAAGCAATCCTTCCTTATACTGTTTTTCCACAGTCTTTGATCATTTTAAGCCCTGCTTATGGATTATTTTAGAAAAAAAAAAATCATTGTTATTAGAATGATTATCTCTATGATTTTATATTTATATTCTAAATAGAATTAGAAAAGGATGGCAGGGAAGAAATTCAATGAGTGCTGCAAATAAGCAGGAGCCCTTCCAGTATTAAAAGACATATGGGGTTAGTATGTCAGTCAGTTTCTTTCAGATTTTTAGGCAACTGACTGGACAACGTTACTGTTCTGCTGATGTGTAGTCACACTTACAGCATCCTGTCAAACATGCAGTCGTTTTCTCTGATTTGCTCTTTGAAAAGATGACATATAGTTATAGGGGGGCCTGTAAGATTACATTACTGTAACAGCACCTACTACACTGACTCAGGAGAGGTAGCTGAATCTTTGTAACCTATCCATAAGACTCTACTATACCTCAGTGGTGGAGCAGAGATACAATTATAGATATCAAGATCTGGGTGTAAGGTTTAAAGAGGGATACGTCAGTAAAAAAGTCTATTTTTAAAAATTAGTCAATTTAAAACAAAACAAAACCTGATAAGTAGACAATATCTCTTTAAGTGGAAACAGCAGCAGTATTCAAGCACAACTATTTCATTCTAAAAGTAATAAACGTGAGGAATAAGTTGTCAGGTAAGCCTACTGAAGCACATACTATAAATGAATTTAAGAGACAGCTAGAAGTTTTTATAGAGCTAGAGGGGGAATTAAAGACAGTGACAAAGCAGGAAGACTAGGCTGAACTAACACATATAAAAGACAAGTTTTCTGGTTCTTCTCTCTAGCATTTCTTTATGTTCATTACAGAGTGTATCTGATACTTGTTATTTATGTTAGAGAAGGGCAGAAAAAATGAAGTTGTTTCAAGTACGTTATCCCAAAGGTCCCAGAAACTTAACCTTCACTTCACTTATGGACACAAAAAGTAAAAAAGAAAATGGAAGTAAAAGTTGAGACCTTGGCTTTACCTAATTTGACATGCCAGGAAGCTAACAGTGCACGAAGAACCACAGGTAGGTCATAGAGGAGAAAACACAGAGAATATAGCTGATCTTACCTCCTCTGCACTGTGTTAAAGAGTCGTATCTTGTGCATTGTTTTTGTTCTGCTGGATTGTCAGAGTCCTAGAACTGCATCGATAGCTGTTCACATTGGGTCTGATCCAGTTCTCATTGAAGTCAGAAAAACCTTTATTGATTCACTTGTGAGCTGGATAACTTTGTGCATATGGTCCATCATGTACAGGGCAAAAAAAGGTAGTGCAGCTAGTTGAAATGCTTGCAATAGAATTGTTAGGGTTTTGTTTTGGGTTTTTTTGTCTTTTTAAACTGATGTCAGTAATTTTCATTTGTCTTAGAAGCTGGGCATTGCTTTTCCTAATTTTTTGTGAAAATATATAGCAGGAATTGTCAAAGAACCAATACCAGAACTAATGAACCAAAAGTTGCAGGTGTTTATAGAGTTTCAGTTTAAATACTGATTTGTTTTTATAAAATTTATTTTCTACATTAAAAAATTCTAAGAATATTTCAGACCAGCATTTGTGTTTCCATTGTGAGATGAAATGAAAAGGGAACTTTGAAAATTAAACTTTCTCAGTTGTTCATGTCTCAAGCAACTCTAACAAAACCAGCTTATCTTAACTGACAGTTTCAGGAGTTAAAATATAAAAATAATAATTCTATTCTCTTCGGGTTTTGCTGCTGAAACTTGACACCTACAATAATTTCGAGTGTTTGGGATTTTTATATCCACACAAGTGACTTCTAGTGAAATGATTCACCTGTATATAGATAGATACACAGATGGAAAACCCTGACACATCATTCTTAATACTTTTGACATGTCTGTCTCAAGCTTGCTGCCAATAAAGTACATACATAAAGATCAGAATTTATGCCTGTAGGTATTTGCTCATATTTATTGTAGCTCATATATTATATACAGTGGTAAGGAGTCTTGGCAAAATGCACAAATACTGTTGCTTTATATGGATTTAAAATCACACCTGTTTGACTGTTTATGTTGAACACTAAAGCGAAGCGCTCCACTAAACATGTAACACAAATGAATTGATATAATGAAATCTATCTGTTAATAAGCAGTAAAATGATACCTTAGATTATGAACAGCAAGAAGACTAAAAAGAAAGGAAAACCTGAGGTCTTAATTTGAGTTTTTATCACCAGATTCAGTAGATCTGCTTTCCTGTCTATGGTCAAAAGCACAAGACGGAAGAGCTGTAATAGTCATATATAGTTGGATATTGCACATATCTAACCCTCATAGTGCTACTTGATAGCTGTCTTAACATTATTTGATGATGCAGTGTGATGCTGAAACTTAAGTTGGTTTGAGATAGTGGCAAAAGGGTCTAAAATGTCAAGTAGGGATTGGCATTAACTATGGTCCTCCAAGCACTTTTGCAGATAATAAATCCACAGTGAAAAGAAATCGTGAGACTAGCCTTTGAAGACTATATAATCCAGTTGCTGTAGAGAGTGTTTTCATCATACTGGATGATCTAACACAGAACAGAAACTATCACCTGCTGCTTTAAAAAACAAAAATAGGGCTGTAATGGATCCATCTAGATACTACTTAATTCAAAATTATAGCAAAATTATAAGGAAATTATTGGCATGTTGCCACACATTTCTTGTTCAGATTTTGGCTTCAGGGCATATTATCCCTTTTCAGCTTTCTGACTGTTCTGAGTCTAGCTGACGATGACCATTTAATTTTGTGAGATCATAAATGTTTACACATTTCAGCAGGAAAGGTGGCTATACAATTATGTTTTCTCACTTCAAATTATAGTTCTTTATTATTTAATTTTTTTAGTGTACATAAATAAACACACATTTGTGTATTGATAACATACCTAATTAATAGCACGCATATTTTAATCTGATTTTCACAATATGTGCAAGACAAATACATATGTATACATCTTGCAGATACAGTGATATTTTTATAATTAACCACTAAACCCTTTATAAAATATCAACTGTGATTAATTTTACTAGGACAAGTATTTGAAATTCAAATGTTTTTTATAACTAAAGATAGATCGTTATTAAAACTTCTATGAATATTCAGTAGTTAAATGGTAACCAAACAAAAAAACAGAAAAAAAAAAACCCCATGCTTTGTTCCTTGGAATTGCATGACAGCTAAAATATGATAAAGTAAATGTGAAATCTAAATAAGCCACAACCAGTTATTCCTGATGTTTCTGATTGTTTGTGTCACAATTTACAGGCAGTGAGATGCAAAACAACAGGGGAAGGAGTAAGAAAGTCAGATACTGGAGATATGTTTATCAGATTAATTAGAACGTATTAGACAGATTTGTCATACTTAATTCTTGCTTAAGCTAGGAGTTTTTTCTCGGCAGAAATCCTCTCAAATCTCTGAAAAAGGGAGATAAATGCATCTTCCAGTGCTGTAATGATATTTATGAGAAGCTGGCGAAGAACAAGCTGAGAGGAGATATGAGTTGGTGTTTCTCTGTTATCTCCAGAGTTGTTCTCCACTTGAGATCTTCCTCAGGAGTTAAGTCTTCTCTGCCTCTGGCAGTGAAGGAAGCACCAGCCAAGTGAGAGCTGTGCTTTGGTGTCTAAGCTAAGGACCTTGAGCTAGCATGGTGAATCAAGGCCTCATTATCTGTTGCATAAAAGTAAATTCAAATATTTTCTAAATATTATCTAAAATCATCCTCAAACATAGGGAGATTCTTTTCATGTTTTTGTTTTTGTTTTTGTTTTGGGGGGCTGTGTGCTGGGTCTGCTTATTTGCTTTAAGCAGAATTTGAGGAGTAAGTAAATGAAGTGACCTGAGGGCTATGCTAATATCTCTCTCAGAAAACTGGATAAAAGATCTAGCATTATAAGAGAATAAATAAAGATTGTCAACAAAGACAGGACAGTTTTTTAAATGAACTTTTCTGAACATAAATACATTGTGACCACATGCTGCAGATGACAGTTGTAGGAACAAATGTAATTGCGTTGGTCTGGCTGACATGGAGTTAATTTTCCCCATAGCAGCCCTCATAGCGCTGTGCTTGTATTGGTATCTAGAAAGGTGGTGATAACACACCAGTGATTTGGCTGCTGCTGAGCAGCACTTGCACAGCACCAAGGCTGTCTCTGTCTCTCCAACATTCCCCCCCACCCCCCAGCCGCCAGTAGGCTGGGGGTGGGCAGAACTCGGGAGGGGACATAGCCAGCACAGTGACCCAAAGTGACCAAAGGGATATTCCATACCATATATGACATCTGCTCAGCAAGAAAGCTAAGAGAAAGAAGGCAGAAGGAGGGCATTCATTTTTTACATTTGTCTTCCAGAGCAACCACTACCCATATTGAAACCCTGTTTTCTGGGAAGTGGCCAGACATCACCTGCTGATGGGAATTAGAGAATACCATCTTTTGTTTTCCTTTCCTTCCATGTGGGTGACCTTTGCTATTGCTTTATTAAACTGCCTTTATCTTGACCCATGAGTTTTTTCATCTTATTTTCTTCCACCCTGTCCTGCTGTCATGGTTTAAAGCCAGCCGGTAATTAAGTGCCACGCAGCTGCTCCCTTGCTCACTCCTCACCCAGAGGGATGGGGAGGAGAATCGGAAAGGAATGTAAAGCTCAAGGGTTGAGATAAGAACAATTTAACAATTGTAATAAAACAAAAATGAAAGAGCAATAATAATAATAACAGTTAAATTGATAAAGAGGGAGGGGGATAGGAATGAAATCCAAAGGGAAGGGAGGAAAGAAACTAAGTGATGCATAATACAACTGCTCACCACCCGCTGAGGGATGCCCAGCCAGTCCCCGAGCAGCGATCAGCAGGCCACGGCCAGCCACCCACAGTGTATGTACTGAGCATGACATCCCATGGTATGGAATATCCCTTTGGTTGGTTCAGGTCACCTGTCCTGGCCGTGTCCCCTCCCAATTTCTTGTGCCCCTCCAGCCTTCTCGCTGGCAGGGTCTGAGAAACTGAAAAGGCTTTGACTTAGTATAAACATTACCTACCTCAGTATAAGCATTACTTAAAACCATCCGTGTGTTGTCAACATTGTTCTCACACCAAAGCCAAACCACAGCACTGCACCAGCTACTAAGAAGAAAATTAACTGTATCCCAGCTGAAAACAGGACTCCTGCTGAGGAGGTGAATGGTAGAGCAGCTTGGTAAGCACCTGGAGTCCAGCCAAAGTCAAACCACTGCAATAATATATGGCTATATATATATACACATCTTATGCAGCTGTGAACTCCAAATCAGCTGGTACTACTTCCATTAAATGTTATTTCATCTCTGTAGGCTCACCATTGTTCTTACATACAAGTTTCCCAAACATAAAACAGACATTATTTTGAAATCAATCTTTCTTTTTTACCATGCAAGATATAGTGTCGCTACCATGATTTTTTGCAGTCCAACGTCCTGGTTGGACACCCAGGTTGTTGATAGGTGTAAAGTCCAGTAATCATTTCAGTATCTTCTTACCTCCATTAAATCATTCAGACTTCAGCAATTTAAATACACAGTTAATTTCAGCTGCCATATATTTTTGCTTGCATATATTTTTCTTTCTTTTTTAAACTCTCAAAGTAATTCAGTTTTCACTTTTTTTTTTAATTAGAACTACAAAATATGAGCAAAATTAAAATTACACAGTCACTTACACCATGATTAATATCTTGTTACATTTACTGGTGGATTCTTTTCTGCACACTCTCATTTCAAAGTATATTACAACTTCCATGATTGTTCACAATCTGTTTTCAAATAATCTAAAATGTAGAGTGAAACAAAGTTAATAGGTATTCTGTAAAAATACACTGCTGATGTTGAATTAACTTGTCATAATATTGCGTAAACTTTGGGTACCCACTGTGGACTTAAATGATTTTGTCTTTCCATTACGAGATATGTATTATTAACATCTTGGAAGTATTTTACTTAGAATTTGACTTTGTAATAGGTGAGATAAATGTAGTAAGTCAAGCAAACAATAACAGATCATTAAGGTAAGAAGTAATATTTACTTATACTTACACTCTGATATATCTAAATGACTATTTACATTCTTAAAAATTGTAATATCAAGTTAATAATAAATTAGAGAAAGAAAGAAAAGCATATAAGGTCATCATATGAAGCCTCTCCTGGAAGAAAGCATGTTTCATGGTGTTGTCAAGTATGATTTTTGTAACAGGAGAAAGGTCTGTGACGCACACTTACATAATTCTTTGCTAGCAAATAAAATTGACAGCTTGCATATCTGTTACTCCTACAGTACCTATATAGAGAGGTGTTCCGTATTCCAGTCCTGGGAAAGATCACCTCAACAAAGCACCAATGAGGTGGAAAAAAATAAAGACAATTTCCTAAAACCTCCCCTCTTTTGCTTCATTGGTTTTAATAATCCAGTCCCATGTATATTTTTATCAAGGAATAGTATATAGGTGGAAAAAACAGCTTTCCGGAGCATTGTTGTCTTCATCTCCATCACAGCTGCATTTGAATTTTCATTTCATATGCAGAAAGAATGAAGAAATGAGAAATTTTAAAAACCCCTAGAGGACAAAAACAATTTAGCAGTGACATCATGAAAGGGATCCACCGTGAGAGTAGTACTTATTTCATGTACCTCCAGCCATCTAACAGTTAAATGTCAGGCTACAGTTAGGTGTCTCATTTCCTGCTCAGTCTGAAGAGAAACAAGACACCTGCAGTGATGATTCACTCTATCTGCATCAAGGTCTGAGACAGGGAGAGTAAATCTCTCTCTGCAGGTGCTTTTCTGCAACCATTTCTTAAGGAGAGACCCTGAAGACTTTTCTGTGCATTCTAGAGCAGTAACCAGTCCTGTAATCCCCAAAGTATAAATCACATCAGATATCTAATTTTACCAGGGAAAATTAGATTAGATTAATTTCACCCTAAATAACCACTTCCCTTGGGAAGAGACCAAAAAGAGATCTCTTTGAAAAAGAAGCCTTAGATTCCTCAATCCTGCTAATATTTTTTTAAAAAAATAAATCTTAAATATTAATATAGAGACAAGGTGCTGGGGTTGAGTCTACCAAAAATTTTTTGAGCAGCAATCAAGCAATCTATATGTATAAATACCTGCTGATATTGCGTACTTTATGATTCTTAGTGCAAGGAGGTTCTCAACACTGAAAGTAACTCAAAACAAAGCAAGACCCATTTATCTGAAATGTCACAAAACAGCTTAGTGTTATCACATAGAGGTATAATGGTTCTGTCTATGAAATACGATTAAAAGTGAATCTTGCTAGTTACATGTGCCTTCCTTTCTGCTGTGTGTCTGTTCACAGTAGTTTTAAGGCGTATGTCAAGCCAGTAATGAAGTAATAATAGCTTCACACATACTGACAGGCACCAGGAGGTTATATAAGGTAGTGAAAGCAGGACTTTTATTTACTCACCAAAACTACTTTAAAAGAATGTTAATTATTATTACATTATTTCTTTTTTGCCTAAGGGATAAAAGAGATGAGACTTTGCTCTGTAAGTCTCTACAGTTTCAGGTCAGTTAAAAAAAGCTGTTTAAATGGACTATATTGCGTAAGTATATTGGTTTTGTGCTCAGAATACCTTAGATTTTTGTACCTTTTATGACTTTAAATGTGCTTTCTGGTTATGTTCAGTCTTTAAGGGCAATTTTTGGAGCACCAGTTTGGATATCCTTTTTTATTATTATTTATTTAATCTTCCCTCAAAGATCCTGTACACAAATTCTTCATTATACAGACTCCAGTGTCAAATAGAAGTCGGGTAAATTTGATTTGCAGTGGATTATCATTTTTATGCTCTACTTCCTGCAATAACTCCATATCTTTCCAAAACTTCTTAGTTTTGGAAGGTTCTTTTTGTGATTTTGACTGTCTTTTGTGCTTACAGTTACGTTCAGTTGCATGTGCCTAAATAAAGCTCATCTGGTCTTTGGAATCTCAGGGTCACGTGAGACCCCCCATCTTGTTGAGAGAAGTCTGTAGGAAAGATTACGAGGCATTTGAAACTGCATTATTATTCTTAGCTGATCAAAGTATTCATCACAAGACATGTATTTGCTGAATGTAGCCCTTTATTCTGTCTCTGTGAACAGATGGAAATTTGTATACATTTGTTTCTCAGGACTGCTTCACTAGTTACTGCAAATATATTTGAGCTTTGGGATTTTTAATGAACTTTAGCAGAATATTCAGTCACTAGTATAATATTTGCAATTCACTGTTTAAGATTTGATTGGTCTCCAAACCAATGTAATTCTTGCACTCCTAGATTTTCAAGCTAGAGGGACTGTAATCTTTAAGTTTACCTTCTGCTCACAACAGGGATGTTCTTTCCCCAGGGCAGCATTAGGGCTGATCTCAGAATGAGAAGAATGGAGATAAGCTTTTATGAAATTGCAATTTATTTTCTTTAATGTCTTTTAGTTTGCCTCTCTTGAAAAAATATTGTCTGTTCTTTTTTAAAGAACTAAGTTGAATGATTGAGAGGCTGCTATACCTGTTCTACCTGCTTTCTAGGCTCTTGCTAAGGCTGGCATCCAAAACCGAACAGATCTGTACACCCCTATCTTCCTTTGCACATGACACTGTAGGGAATCGATTTATTTGTGTGCTGAGAGTGAGTGGAGCAACCCAGACTATTTATGGCCCACTGTGCAGTTTCACCTAGACACTTTGCTTTAAATGCAGGCTGTCTGAATCAAACCTAAACATTAGGCGAGCGTATATGAAACTGAGATTGGCAGGTTACTTTGTGAGACTGACTCTTCTCTACGTCCATGCAGATAAATGTGCCATAATTTGAGCCAGTGTGCGCCATTCATGACATCATTGATTTGATTTCTCTTTTGTTAATATTTTTTTGTTGTTGTTGTCACTTTTAGCAGTATTGTCTGTGGCAACAAACTATATAACTTTACAAAAACTACCATTGAAAGAGTGTATTTTTGACACATTTTACAACTGATACTTACTGGTAAATTTTCATTGCTCTTAACAGTAGTATTCCTTTCTAATGGAGGCTTTTGCAGCTTTATCCACGCTGAATATTCTCATTCATTCCCACAGGTCTGTCACTTCAGTGAATTAATTCTCAGATTTAATATTAGAACTATGCACTTTTGATAAGGTAATTAAAATACAAAGTATAAGCTACAAAATAACATCTAAAAACTTTAAAAAATAAAATAAATAAAAAAAGAAAAAAGAAAGAAACAAATCCAAAGATTGTGGCCTTGGGAGAACTTACTGATCTCATGTCTAAAACTAGAAACAGATTCTCATTATCACAACAGTATCTAAGGGAACTAAGCAATGCCATGGCTGTATCATATTCAGTGCTACATAAATGCAAGGAGAGAGATTCTAGAAAAAACGGCAGACTAAGAAACACCTGACCAATTAAAAATTTATTAAAAAAAAGGGGTGGTGTATTTTCTTACCTGATTCTAAAGTTTCTCTTAAAGCGTAATGAGATGAAGTTAGCTACCTGTGGATAAAAGCTATCTAACGAAAGCCAGTTAAAAATGTTACTAATTTGTTGTAACACATTGCATATTTATTCATCTAATGCCTTGACTATGAGCCATTCTTCCAACCTACCTTCAACAATAAAATTTCTATTATAGTTAATAAAGTTACGAATCACAGCTGATTTCTTCTGAGTTAAGTGCTAAAGATGACCACCTATAATATATATATGTAGGGTTGCTGTAACCCCATTTCTATAGCTGTCATTTCAGACTGAGAGAATAAAGGTATGTTAGCAAAAAGTGTCAGCCATTCACAGCCTTTTTTCACAACTTTTACACCAAAGAAATTGAAAACTGTGTCCTTGAAAGTTTTCTTGGAAGCCTAAAACTCCTTACTATACTCAGATACTGTCAAGAGTTGTTTCAGTGTATCTGTCTTTCTGAAACCAAGATTAGAGACCATGCAAGAAATGAACAGGAAAGCTACCATTCTGATGGTTTCAATGAAAAAATTTTACTACTGCATAACTCCATTTATCTTTGAGGTGCTGTCAAAAATGTTTAATTAACTACCAGCTTTCTAGGCTAGAGAGCTTCTTTCTTGTCATTTTGAACATCAGCTGGGTCTCATGTAGGCATGCAAAAAGGAATAAACTACAGGATATTTTTCTTGTAGAACTTCATAATTGGACATTATAAGTATTGTTTCTCTGCTTCCAAGTGGTGACAAGTGCTTTTAATAATAACTACTCTTTTGGGTGCTTCATTAATTCTGAAATGTTATGTAAAATTTTCCTTATTTGGAAGTAATCAGCCTTGTACAGAGTAATTAAATTCATTTAAAAAAACACATTCTGACTTCTCATTTTTGTTTTCAGTAGTTATATCTCTGTCATGTTTTGAACTTCCAGTGCATCTTTATAAATTATTAGAGTGAATATCAATACTCTTTTCTAAAATCATATCCAATATAGATTTTATAATGCTAAAAAATAAGTAGCTGTAGAAGTAGGCAATGTTAACTACAACAACAAAAAAAACCCCAACAAACAAACCCACAAAAAAACCCAACCCAAGAATATAAATATGAGACAAAGTAAAAGCACAAAAGATTAAGGGATAAAATGTATTTCTTAAACACATTGACCACAAGATTTGGTTAATGAGTCTAAGCACTGCAGGTCACCTCAGTCCAAAACCACATTTTTATAAAGCACATTAAGAATTTTGAAAGCTAAATAATTGGGGCCCTGCCATTTTCTCAGTCTTGAATAGAAACTTTCAGATTAGTTAACAGGAGACTATATTCTGTATTTGCTGGTAAAAAGTTTTTAATAGTAGAATTAAACAAAAAAATGTTTATGTATAGTAAAGGCTTTGGAACAAATAGAGCATGGGCAAATGCAGTGTATCTTGCTCATATATTCATTGTTTCATCATTAATAATCTTGAAAATACCTTGCCTTTTTCTTTTCCTCTCTCTTTCTGCAAAGTACCTATGTAAGACATGTTAGTGTATTTTATGGCCCATTTAGTACCTGATCTGGCTGTTAAGACTGCCACAGGCATGAACATTGTAATGTGGACAACTTCACAGCAGGAACTGGAATTCCAAATAATTTCATGTCTGCTAATGAAGAGGTCAATGGATAGTGTTAATGTTCTGCAAAAAGGCCCCATAGACTATTAGTAGTTCCTGAAACCAGCCATCCTAAAAGGTGGAGCTTTTGAAATCAGATGAAGATTTTTAATCTTTATAATAGAAAGGAGAAATAGGTATCATCTTTCATACAGATATGTAATTTTCATTCTTCACTTAGTCTTCTAATCCACAAGATTTATTAGTGTGGAAATTATTTTCATCACATTAGTGATCTCATATAATTCTTAAGCATATGAGTGTTACTTGCAAAACAAAGAGCATTCACAGAAATTGGTAATATACTGCAGCAATGGGTACTCAAAGAATATAATGTAAACTTGATGTGCTTTTCTGAATAAAGCTAGCCATAAATAGATGCTCAAGTCTGTCATGTTTATCCAGAACACGCAGTAATTATAACACCGCTTTTATAAGTTAGGACTTACTTTGTCAAAACACTGCAAATTTCCATGTACTTCTTATTCCTATACAATCTGTCTCCTTCCAGCCCTGACACCGTGGCTATCTGTAATTCTAAGTGGGAGAAGAAGGATACAAGAGTAGTTAGGAGAAGACAGGAACTGAATGTAAACTGAAGGCAGTATAAGAAAAGACAAAACTAGATCAAACTGTTATGTGAAATGTGTCATGCACATTAGCATAAAGCAGGTTGACTTTGGAACATTGCTGTACTTCAAGAAGTTCCTATATCACTCTACCATCTCTTCCTCACCAGATGGTCTCCTTTTTGTTCAGCAAGTGAAAAACATTTGAGCAAAAGAAATATAATTTTTTGGCCTTATTTAGTGTAAGTATTCACACTGTTGGTATTTGATTTCTGTTATTACTGTTCTGTTTCTACACTTTCTGTGACAAAGGATATGCTGGATCTCTCACAAAAGAAAGTAGTTTTAATCATAGAGACTTGAAGACTAAATTAAACACAACACGTATATTCCACGTCATTAAAAATATACAAGGTAAAGTATGACAATATATGAAAGGCTACTAACTCAAATGACAAAATATTCATTCAAATGTTTCTTGTTCAAATTAATGATTTTGTACTGATAAGAACGGACATGTTGTCTATTTACTCACTTGGCATTCCTGTGGCTCAGAGCAGAGACTAGTTTTTAGTAAGTATGAGGAGTGTCTTGGAACAGGCAGTGTGACTTCAAAGTGGCCTTTGAGTGTCTTCTTTCTGTCATAGAAAAAAATCATGCCAGGCTGTATTAAAGCTGTTTCAATTTTTTTCATGTTCTTTTTATCAATTTGGATTGAAGTGCAGAGGTTAATAGCCATTCTGGAATCATTTGCCTTGAAGCCACAGTAGCATTTCCCTCTGTTACGGAGGATCAGTCTTAACCTTTCAGCAACAGAGAGACAAGGACAAACTGGGTCAAATTCCACCTCTGAGTTAAATACACGTAAGCCGATAGGTTGGCCTTTTTGTTTACTAGCTATGAATGAAAGGAATCTATTGCTATCATATGTGCAGCAGCACACAAACAAGAAGTCTTAAGGAATTAATGTTCAGCATTTTCACAATTATGAAATTACCGTTTCCATACAGTTTTCCTCTGGGGAAAGTCCTTAGTAACTAAGATTGTTTGTTCTATAGATTGGAAATGAGATTGTTGTTACATTTTTATGACACTTTTATCTAGCCGTGTTGTTAATACTAACAGCATTTTTAAAGGCATAAGGAGTATCTTCACATCTTTCTCTAATAATGCCCGGGAGAAAATGTATTTCTAAATTGATATTTTTTCTCTCTCTAATTTAAATACATTTGATTCCAATTCACCCTTGGGAGTGCAGACAGTGGGTGTGTGGTGGATAAGTAATATTAACACTGTGTATGTTGCGAAAAAGATTTCTGGGGAAGGAAGAGGTTTAAAATAAAATGGTGTCCTTGTTTGTTTACATGTCTGAGAGACTGCATGGTTTGCAGCAGGTGCTGTCAAAAGCTTACAAACATTGCATCTTGAACACTGCATGAGAGACATAGTCTGTAGGCCATTACTGTAGGCCATTATAGGAAACATTATCGCATGCATTAAAGCTATCTTCCTAAGCATGGAAGCTGAAACATTGCCCAGAAGAATTACCATTGTACCTGTTCAAAGCACTTAACTTTGAGCAGGCTTGTAAAAACGTTACAACATCACGGCCCACACATGGGATCAGGAGCTTTATTTTTCCAGAAACTCCAGAAAAAGGCAGTAAAAAATCATGACAGTGCAGCTACAGCAAAAATGTTTATCAAGAAAGATATTGCAATGTTCGTAATAGTTAGGTTGCTATCATCTTGCCTGAATGTTTATTCACTTTTAGATAATTCTTATTAATGCACCTTCCATGACACTTGAAGAACAATATAACTCCTTTTTTAGGAATAGCTTATTTATTGAATTAGATACTTGGGATAACTGAAAGAAATTTTTGTTGTTAAAAAATAAAATCCTCATTCATCTAAGAATACTAATTTATTACTTAATGTCTCAATTTGTTAGTCTATATGACATGTGACTTTTACTTAACATCTTTCAAGGAACCCAGTTTGTCCTCCTGGTTTCATATTCATTGCTCATTCTGCTCTTCCCCTGATGGCTACAATACACAGCTTTCAGTTGTTTCAGTTGTCAAATATGCTTCATATCAATGAGCAGCTCCCTTTTAATATCGATTTCTAACTCATTTGCACTTCATGATAGGGATTTTCCGTAGCTCCAGTCCCATCTCTAGCACATAGAGAAAAAATATCTTCTCCTGAATTACATTTATCTTGTTACACCGAGTGGGGACCCTTTTAAGTAACAAATCTTGAATTGTCATTGTTGTACGTTGCTAATGAAATCTGTAAGCTGCACAAGACAATCTTAGTTTCATGAGTGAAAGTACATGAAGAGACAACTGTTCATTAAAATCAACTAGAATTTTTGGAGTTTCACCAGGTCACAATTTATTTCCTATGTTGCTAGTTATACATTCAACCTCACAATTTGTCTTCTGAAGCCCAGATGAAAAAAATAGGGCCGCGCCTAAGCAAAAGTGTGCTTCCTTCTTCATATCCTGTATTTATCTCTGTTAAAATAGTGATAAAGTTGAAGCTGCTGAGTCCCAGTCCTTTAATGGACTTTGCCATTTTTGTCTGTTTGTCCTTTCGACCCCTAGACCCTGTCAATGGTGGTGGAGCTTTCTGTGTGTACCAGCAATTCCCTGTGGAGATAAGCTTGCCTTCTCCATTTTTTAAGTGCCTCAGGACATGTCCACTGTAGTGGACTTGCCAAGAGGGTTACTGATGCTGAAGCACTGAAGCTGCCTCTTTAAGTGAAATGCACACTAATTTAATTAAGTATCAGTGGTGCCATGTTATTGCTTTGCTTTTTGATCTTTAAGCTGCAAATTGCATTTCCATCCCGGCAACTCATTTGCTTTTTGAAACACAGTTAGTTCACCAAGTGCATTATACAAATAATATGAGCACTCTTTACAAAGAATTCTACAATTTATCACTGTTTTACACTTCATTAAACAGAAAAATGAAACAAATTATATTTGAGACAGAATATGGTTTTAATGCTGAAAAATTTTATAGTCATTTAAAATGTTCTCATACACATCTGCCAAAGATGTTAAGTAGCTAATTATAATTTCCCCCCCTACAATATATGATAATGTGGTGATAAAATATGTCTTCAGAAGCATTTGTAGGAAGTAGTCCACAATAAACATAGAACTTGAAAGGTCTGAATTTACCAGATGATGTTTTTCTTCTTTCTTGACAGTGCAAGAGAAGCATGAGGTTGTGATGTTGGTTTTTCTTTTTCTTTGTTGTTTTATCTTTTGTCAAGGTCATAAAGCTTGCACTGAAAATTGTCAATCGTTTTCTGGCACCTGGCTGAATATTTGAATACTTGCCAGATTTTGTGTCACAGAGGTTTTAAGTGACACCTATCTCTTCCTCTCTTCTATCCTATGTAAGTAATATTCACATATAATTAAGAGCCTCTGGGGAAACTGCATCTCATTTCTTTTTCCAGACTAGTAACTTCTGAGTTTTAATATCTTAGTAGCCAGTTCTGTCTAAATCATTTTCATAGTAGATAAGAAACCTAACTAACCTAACTAAAACTAACCTAAATTTAATTGATTGACTAAATAGAACTGAGAATTAATTATCCGAGACTAGCTAAAAAAAAAAAAAAAAAGAAACAAAACAAGCAAGGAAGAAAATCATTCAGGAAGCTAAATAGTAACTAGTCCTTGGGAGAAAGTTACACATCTCTGATCATCATGAAGTAGTAGCATGATTTTGAAACATTATTCATACTTATACATACATATATGCTTTAGTATGTGTTTCCAGTACTACTTGGACAATAAATTTAATAACAGATTTTCAAAATGGCATGTCAGAAGATGTTATTAATCTGCTGATATTACCGTTAAAAACACCTTTACACATACTGACTTTGTTGTGTACAGCCACACCATACTGTACTCAGTATGCCATTCAGGTTCGTGGCATATTAGAAATATGCATGCACCACTATGAAGACCCCTGGTCCATCTGTTCAGCACCCTCCCTGTAAGCACTGGGCGCTCCTGTCAGGTCCTCCCAGAAGTGTCTCTTCTCCAGGCTTTCCTCACAAGGCAAGTGCTCCAGATTCTGTCCATTCTAGTGGCCCTTCAACAGACTTCCTTCAATTTACTGACATTTTTCAGTTATCAAGCAGCCCAAAAAAGGCATTCAGCAGAGGAAGAAAACTCCCCAGCCAGGTGAAGGCAAAGTCATGCAGTAACTGCTCATTTTCTGAGCAAGCTCTGTTTTGGAAGCAGTTGAAAACCAGATTTTTTGCACGTGTACTATCATTGAACTAACATAGCTTCAGCAAAGAGATGGCTTTAAATCTTAAAGTCTGGGCAAAAGTCATAACTGTATAGAAATAAATACCTCCTTGAGATTGCCTTATTGTTGAAGCACATTTGCTCATAGCTCAGATTCATAACCCAGGTTCAACATGAATGAAATCTGATGAAAGAGGAAGGACCTCAACTAGGGCTCCGACACACCTGCCGAGAGCAGTAATTCTTACCAAATACCTACCAAGGCTGAGAACCGTCTCTCTTTTCTCTCCATTATACCTCACACTAAGGAAGAGTCTACATCTCTTGAATAAGGTTCCCAGCTTTCTTGGAGATTCTAGATTTTCTCTGTAACGAGATTTTGACTGTCTGCCAGGGTATTTGCTGTAACCAGCAAATGTTAAGAGCAAGTAGTTACCAAAAAGTTATATCTAAATGTATCTATAGATACAAGCACATTTTCTTACTGAATCATTATGCATGCAAAGTGAACTTTTCAGTGACCCTGTGTGACCTGGTTGTGATGCTTCATCAGGAAAACACAAACGTAAGGAAATTTGAAACAAAGCAAGGGATTCTCACAGACTACCCCAAAAAGGACAAGCACAAGATGACAGAAGTAGCCTTAAATGTGTAAGCACAGGTTGATAACAGAGGTGATGCAAATCTCAAATAGACAGGTACTGGTTATTAAGGGAATAAGGTCTTGGGTTCTGGGTAAAACAGGCCTTAAGAATAACAAAGAAAAAATGAATATCCAACAATCGCAAAACATACTAGGTACAGAATAGCTGTCATAAAACAAGGACATTGTGGGCCAGTGAATAAAAGTTATGTAAATGAACTATATCATCCCATATATAAAAAATAACCCCAAATGGACTCAAGAAAAAAGAGGAAGAAATGCCCAGATACAAACCCAAAAAAAAGGAATACATAGGAAAAGGACGATTTAAACTAGAGAGTTCAAACTCTCATTTAGAATGTTAATGCCTCACAGTAAAAGAACAATGTATGTATGCTGCGCGCTTGAAGAATGAAAGTCACTCAGAGAAAGGAAACTGTACTTTTAAACAATATAATTCATCTATAAAAATCAAATGGTTAGGTAGATACTGTGTTTTGTTATTTTTTGTTTGTTCATTAAGTCAATTTCAATTAATTTTAAACAAAATTGAAATTCAATATATGTAGTAAACATGGATGTGTATATACTAACTTCATTTTGTCATAGAAACAACCAGCTGAGGTATGGGGTATGTATATTTGACACCTTACACAGAAGTCAGCATCTTCCCAGAATTCTTTTTTCTTTTTTTTTCTCCAAAGGAATTCGGCTTTGGAATTTTTTTTTTTTTTTTAAATAAGATCTGTCTGTTGTTCCTTTTACGAGTTGAAATATAGTCACAGTATTTCTCTAAGACAGATAACTGCCTGTTTAACCTAAATGTACTTTTGAATTAGACAAAGGTAGTTGTTTCTGTCCAAATAACAAAACCTTAGCAATTTTTTAAGTACATGCAGACATTTAGTGTACTTATTAAAGGTTATTTCTTTTATTAGCAAGGGGAACACCTTTTCAATAAGTTTCAAGGATAAAACTAGGCTATCAATTCAACAGAGACAAACTAGTATGGTGGGAAAAATCTGTTGGAAGGATTGTGATAGTCATACTTTGGAACCTTCATGAAATAAAATAAGAGAAGGAATTATTAGAAAACTAAATAAAATGCAAAAAAAAAATATCTTTACATAGAAAACAGATACTGAATTATTCAACCACAACAAATAAATTTGTCCTTTTTCAGGGTAATTCTACTGTTTTGAAATTATTCTCTGTTTCAAATCAGAACTAAATGTCCAAATTCAGAATGCTCCATGAAATCAGGTACTCTAATTTATTTCTAAGGATACTCAGTGTGGTTTAATTTGCCTTTAATAGTACAGTATCTTATAATTACTTATTTACTTACGTGAAAATTAGTAAATAAAAAATAACTGGAATGATAAATTCAGCATGCTAAAGCTTGATGTTTAACTGTACAAAGTTGTTATCTTCAGACTTTTTTCCTAATGGAATTGCAATAGTGTAACAAACATTTCATTGTTTGATTCAATGTTGTCTAATAGAAACCTGCTAGAAAAAAATTGCTCAGCTCCACTACCAGTTCTTTTTATTTTAAATATATTTTGACTAAATTCCCTCTGAAAAAAAATTTTCAGAAAAAAGTTGAAAGTTATGAAAAAAATTCATAAATGACAAAAACTTATTTTTCCAGATAGTCATATTCTTACATCCAGCATTTAGGCACAGCTTAACTGTTGACTTTCAGTTTTTCTATCCAGAAACATACACAAAATCCCCAAGGAATGGGATTTATTTCTCATCTTTCTGAGGACTAGATCTCTAGTCCAATGGTATCCCACATCAAGATACATGTACAATCAATGAAGAGAGGCTCAAATCTTTAGAGGTGAATTGTATTTTGAAGTGGGAGTCAAAACCAAACTAAAGGGGATTTGGAAGTATCTATCCCTTCCCAGTCACAGATGAATCTTACAGCAGGTGTGTAGCTTTTACATGATAAAAGTTCATTTAAATGCATCCCATCTGCGAAGTATTTACATGCACTAAACAATGAGTCTACCATGATATATCAACAAGAACTTAAGCTGTTAAAATACAAAATGTTCCCTCCATAAAAAGAAAAAAAGAAAAAAAGGAAAAAAAAGAAAAAACATAAATTCTCAAAGAAAAGGTAAATTTTAAGTGGGTTTGTATCTATTATTTTTACTTAACCTTATGTAGCTTTCTTGTTGAAGATAACATAGTAGGATTTTCAGTGTCCAGTTTATTGTTCACTCACCTGCTGGATGATTTTGAAGATATCTTACATCCATTTCTAATCTTATTGTGAAGAAAATACAAGTGCTAAAGGTGTCTGGCATGTAGAATTCCCTTAGAAGTTCAAGACTATGATTCAGTGATCAACAGTAAGAAAAAGAAAGAGATATCTTCTTAGTTTTGTTCTTCTGTCTGAAGAACTCAGTCGGCACCTAGCTGCACTCTTATGGGAAGGTTTTTATCAGGGTTGGGTAACTCAGTGAAATTTTTGTCATAGACATAGATAAAGCTTACTAGATTATGTCTGTCCAAATCCAACATACCAATAAATCAGTCCAGGATTTTAATCAAAAAGTCATCCTGCGTTGCCATGTTATACATACTGGTATACGATTACACCATACTCCTCCAGGTATTTTCAATTCAAGCAGATTCTCACTGTGTTTCACGCACACATATTCAGCGGACAAGCAAAACCAGAATAATATAGTGAGTGATACATCACCTCCCTGAATCACACAGTTTGGTGCATAGTTTTGGCCTGAAAAATAGAAGAGAATTATTTTGGGATAGGCTCTGCAGACTGTTGTATTACATTGATGCTCTGCTAGCCTTGGTATAGAGAGAATGACAATGACAACACTCAAGCAGCAAAAGAAGTATGTCAAAGGCATATGGGATCGTATATAAAATGCTGTAGATATTCTGGCTTCTAGACCCAAGACAGAAAAATTAGAGATATAACTGAAAGTGGTTTCCCAAATTGCCCAAGTTAAATCAGTGTTGTTGGAGATGAGGAGAGAGAGGTGGCTTAAAGCTACCTTTGCGATCTGTATTTTCTGCCCCTGTTTCAATTATACCATTTCTAGAAAATATGTGAAGACACAATTTCAGTCTTTACATATGGCTCACAAATTGCCTGAAACTGTATAACGCTTAGCATTTTCTATGTCCAGCATAACTAAAGTAGTTGGATCGGAAGCATATTGTGCCATTCAGAGTCAGGTAACCTGCAAAGTAAAGTACAGCTTAATTTATGCTAAAGAAGCTTAAAGCTTATCAGCATGATGAATAAGAGCTAAAAATAGGAGCTGGTATTTCAGGGACCTGGGAGAAGCCCTTAAAGATAGCTTCATTGAATATAAAATACCACTAAACAAATTGTCACTTGCTTTTATATAAGGACAGGATGACTCCACCAGATTTCCTTATCAGGTTTTGTGCCTTTTTTATGATTTTTTTTTGATAAGGGTAAAAGATTTGCAGTCACTGTAGTGGTTTTTATTTTTAACATCCTTTATTTATTGTTCATGGATGGACTTGACCATGCATTTGAAATATAGTTTGTGTCAGCAATAGGTATGAGTGTAAAATACCAAAATTGTGCAAACTCTGCAATTCCTGTACTGGATCTTATCTTGAAGAAGCTCAACCTCCAAACTGAACACATAAAAAATAAAATTATGGTATAGCTTCCTGAAATATGTTTCATAGTATCAGGCAAGTACAGGGGGTGAAAAAAAGAGGTAAAGAAGTCCCAAGGAATGGAATTAAATATTTTGACTCTATTTCTTATCTTAAATAATACTAAAATTATCACCCAAAGTTTTGACTTAACAAATTATTACTCATGATATAAATTCAAAGCTGGTAAAGATTCCTGTTGAAATAAACTGAAAAAGATGTCAAAGTTTTCTTGGCTCAGGCTCCAGAAAAACTCATTTATGGTTGGACTCAATGATCTTAAAAGTCTTTTCTGACCTAAATAATTCTATAATCCTATGATCCATGGGACAAACTGCTAATATTAGGAAAAATATTTTTTTGAGAAAAGAGGGTAGGGAAGTTCAGGGGAGGATGAGAATGCAGGAGAGGATGGGCACATTGGTGAGCACTTCTTTAGGACATGCATAGAAGGTATTGTGGGAAAAGATTTGGAGAGTAAGCAACAGCGGGAAAGAGATGTTCCTTCCTCACAAAGCCTCACTGCTTGAAGGATTACTGAGACAGAGGAATGCCAGAGTAGAAGCAAAATGGAGCAAAACTCCTATGATGTCAAGGAAGCCATTACTTTACCTCTATGGTTCAAGGTCTTTGGAAATCAGAGATAAAACTAACAGAGTAAGAAGGTATTCTGTTTAATGCAAAGTGAGTGGATTTCTCACAGTGGATACACTCCACAGACATATAGCGTAGTAATTCTATATAGTAAAGGGGAAAGCAATGTAGTAATTCTATATTGTAAAGGGGAATGCATAGAACACAGGGATTTCATTATTAGAAGATTCAATGACTGGAGGGGGCAGGGAAGGGAACAACTTATAAATGTTTAAACCTAGAAAAGGTTTCTATTCTAGAAGCACTTTGTGTTTTGCACTCGATTTCCTTCAGTTCTATGAATGTAGTGTTTGGTGTAAAATGCACTCTATCATTAGCTTTTGGTATGCCCAAAAAGAATGTGATTTTTCTGTATTACAAAATACATGACAATAATTTCTCAATTCACAGTATACTTCAGTGATAACAACTTACTAGTTTGTAGAATAAGAAACAAAATATAAATCAATAGCAGTAAAAAGTATACATATATTTTAAATACAGTACCACTGCTTCCGATATGGATATGACAGAAGAATGTTTTACATTCTTAGGTAGTGTGAAATGGTATGGTTTTGTTGAAATAAATGAAGTGACACTGATCTACACAGTTGTGGATTTCTTTCACAACATCTAGCCACTTTTTCAGCAACAAATATCAGTAATTTTATTTTTTATTAACTGACATTTGGGTGTATGGACTATAAACATGTTGTGGTTTAACCCTGGCTGGTAACTAAGTACCACACAGCTTCTCCCTCACTCCCTCCTCACGCAGAGGGATGGGGAGGAGAATTGGAAAGGAATGTAAAGCTCAAGGGTTGAGATAAGAACAATTTAATAATTGAAATAAAACAAAAATGAAAGAGCAATAATAATAACAATAACAGTTAAAATGAAAAAGAGGGAGAGGGGGTAGGAATGAAATCCAAAGGGAAGGGAGGAAAGGAAACAAGTGATGCACAATACAGCTGTTCACTGCCCGCTGAGCGATGCCCAGCCAGTCCCCGAGCAGCCATCAACAGGCCCCAGCCAACTCCCCCAGTTTATATACTCAGCATGACATCCCATGGTATGGAATATCCCTTTGACTAGTTTGGGTCACCTGTCCTAGCTGTGTCCCCTCCTAATTTCCCGTGCCCCTCCAGCCCTCTCGCTGGCAGGGTCTGAGAAACTGAAAAGTCCTTGACTTGGTATAAACATCACCCAGCAACAACTATAAGCATCAGTGTGCTGTCAGCATTGTTCTCACACCAAAGTCAAACCACAGCACTGCACCAGCTACTAAGAAGAACATTAACTCTATCCCAGCTGAAACCAGGATATTTGTTTAGTCATCCATCTGGTATGACAAATGGCGGACATGATCAATGAATGCAATGAAACATTGCTGTAGCAAGCAAAATATTTAATAATTGATAGCTTAAAACCTGCTCAAATCAACTTCTCTAGTGTGACTTAGATGCTCTTACAGGGGGAAAAAAAAGGTTAAATATTTCATTTTACTGAGAAAAACAATGTTTTATCAGTGTCTCAGATAACTTATAAGCAATTGTCATTAATTAATAATAATAGAGCTTGTGAACAGACATAAAAATAATGTGTTAAAGTCTCTTCCTATCATAACAAGGATAAAGAGGTGCAGATATATGAGTGGAGATTCACAGGAGCAGTGCTTCTTGAGTGAGCTCTCAATAGACGTATGCAAAATAGGCCAGCATGCGAACAATTACTATTCATTCACCTAATACCACCACAGGTAACAATATTTTGATTAGACACAGTCAGCTTTGTACATGCTGGTGGGACCCCAGCACAATTCTTTTATTTCCCCAGTGCTCTATCAGCCTTTAACATGTTTTAAGGAAGATCCCTGAGTTCTTCCTCTTCATCTCTATCACTAGGAGCTCTCCGGCTTTAGATGAACTGGTGCAATTGCAGGCTTACTTTTCCTTTCAATGGAGAGGAACCAAAGGATGGGAGAGGGGACATTCCTTCTATTAAAGGGGTGAGTCAAAGCAAATCAATAATGTTACATGGAGCAGGGAACTGGGGTCCAGAGATCTTGGTAAGCCTTGTATTTCCTGCATATGGTGAAGAGGGTGGAAGTTCAGAGAAAGAGTTGGCAGATGGGCTGTGTGAACTCTGCTAGGAAGACAAACACTGGAAATGGGAGAAAAATTCCCTTTTAGACTATTTTTTCTAATAAGAGGCAACCATCAGGGAATTTGTGTAGCTAAACAGTCCCTGAACAATGTAGGAGATGAATAGCAAAATTGTTTCTCTGATGACTCCATAAAAATAAGAGTGAGTAGGGAAACAAAATTAATCATATACCATAAAACAAGACCTGAAGTGGCTGAAGCAAAATAGGAAAGGACAATTATAGCCCATTGTAAATAATGACTGTCAATACACAAATATTTTCTTCTCTGCTCTTAAAGAACCAGTCACTTTGTTTTACGTGACAAAGTGTAGTATTATATGTAGTTTTGATATCCTCTCCATTTACTAGTGTATTTTAGGGTAACTGAAAAATCAGGGTTTTTTTAATGCAAGCCTGTGCATCAGTCTGCAAGGAACATGTTTTGATCTGAAATAAAGATGACTTAGGAGAAGTAACAGCAACTTGGAAAGTAGCTTATAAAAAAGTTCAGTTACCAAAGGAAAACAAGAACTGTATAAATCATGGTCAATATAATAATAAGGATCTGTGAGCTCTGGACACTGACAGTTTGAGTGTTGGATTTGCTCTTTGGATCTAACCTTAGCACAGTCTGTCTATTTCATCTTACAAAACCTCAGACAGATGTTTTAACATTGCTTTGTTCTACAAAGCAAAGTTCATGTTGCAAGATGAGGAATTCCTTTCAAAATAGCTGGCTGTGTTTGAAAACAGTCAATCAAACAAAAATCAGTCTATTTGTTTACAATCATTTCTTCTGTTCTAGTATTAAGATTTCAAGGTAAACTGTGACAGCACCATGGCAATGTTGTATTTCCACTTATGCTCTCCGCTGAATACCTATGAATGTCAGTTGACAGAACCTTAAGTGGTCATTGCATTTTCAAATGAAAATCCTGATTCAGCATTTGGTAGGAATTTTGATTTTATAAATCAAATCAACAGTTTCTTGTTTTCAGTCTTCTATATACTAACAGTAATTTAGCCTGTATTCTCTTCTTCATTTACTTCCACTAGTATTAATTATAACAGCACAAAGAAGTGAAGTAGAAAAGCTAATGGTAAGATTAAATTCCTACAAAGACTTTCACAGCTGCACCATCACACCATGAATAAGCTTGGGTGACAATGCATAAGGTCATAGTCAGAAATACTGGAGTGGTAACTTTGTACATATGTAATGTGATTCAGGATTGCTTTTTCAGAATTGACTTTTCCATCTCTGAGATTCTCTTTCAGCCCATAATAATCTATGAACAACAAAATTAAATACTGATCTGCATAAGGCATTATCTTTATAATTATTTAACTTATTAGTTTAATAAATAAGGATTGATTTTGTTATTTAAAATATGAAATTAGATATACAGACCTTTCTGATTAATCTGAGTTTAATTTGTGCTCAGACGAAGTACAGAATATTCTATGAAAGCCTCATTAATCTTAATAGATTGCTGATTAAGCAGGTGGCAATCATTAGACGGACCCATCTGACCTATTTCACTGCCTGCTGTTGGCTGCTAGAAGATGAGCCTCTACTTCATTAATGTCCATGGCTAAAACTTCTTCAACTGAAGTGCTGCATTATCAGACCCTCACTTAACTAACATACAGAGTAAGGACTGCAATTTACATGACTGTAAGCCAAGATTTTCAAAACAGTTTCCTGTAGTCTGCTTGAAATTTGATTCCAGAGAAATCTGTCTGGAAATCTCTTCAGAGAAATCACTCAGGTTTGTAAAAGTTAAGCTACTGATTTCAGTGTGTAGCATTTTAAGGGAAGCCTAAGAAATTCAGCTCTGAAAATCTGCCTTCTTTTCAGTAACGACTTTAGTCATCCACCAGCTTAATAGAAAGACTAACTCAAAGCCTGTCACAAGACAGACAAATATGATTTTTTTGCATTAATTTCTTTTAACTTCATCCTTTTGTGGCTAAATGCTATTGTCCCCAAGTGCTGTCCTCCCTTAGCAGCTCAGGGAACTGAAATCACGTGAACTTCCCAGCCCTGTAAAGGAGCTCTGGTGGCTTCCTGGGTGTTTTTTTCATCTTGCTGGAGCAAAATGCAGTGAGTAGCCCCATGGCATGCAAAGCTACAGGGAGATGTCAAGAAGAATGTCACTTGCTTCCACTTTTTTCCCTTCCTTCTCAGCGGCTGAGGGGAGCCACTGTGCGCACAGTTTCATTCCCTCAGAATTACAAAATTCAATGAACCTCGGCAGTGGGGCATGCATACCCTTTGCTAGGCTGAATAGGGTGTTTCGTCCTGGTGCTCTCTGAAAGGACAGTGCTTGGAGAAGCTCTTCTGCCGTTGATGAACGCTGGGAATAGAGCCATAAATAGAACATCTGTGTCTCTTAGACCAGGAGTTTTGCTACCCCTCCATTAGTTGCCCGTACAAGCAGGGGCCAATTTTTTCTATTTTTATCTGATGACTGCTGTGCTTCACTGCTCTGCAAGCTTAGATGAAACCCTCAGGTCTAGTATTTATATCAGATTTGTTTAGTTAGGCAATTAACTGTATGTTTTGATATTTGGGAGATAGCAGTTCCTTTAAAATTCCAATTAATGTGAGCAGAATACTGTCTTCTGTCTTTTAGATCGAGGTGGTTTCGTATGCTGTTTCAGAGGTTGTGCAGCTGTACGGCTCTGGTCTTATTATGCGATGTGAGAAAACATGTGGCTCTGTTACTGAAAATCATAACCAAGAAAACTTGTCAAACCCAATGATGGTTTAGAAAGCCGACACTGGTTTATTGCATGGGGGAGTTTTCCTCCTAACATGCACACCAAGCTACTCGAGGGCACACATTATATACAGCAGAGTACTTGCATATTCATAGTACATTACATATTCATTTTCATCCACACACAGGACTGGTTACAAGTTTCTTGCTTCTAGTGCAAATTAGTGATTGCAACACCTTATTAACTTGTCTCCTCTTGCAGCCAGAATTTTTTTCAGTTGGAGACTTATTTCTGCATAATTTACTTACGTAATGGTGTTCTTATCATTATCTGTTCTATTTCCCAAGGCTGACTCCCTTGATTAAAAGTCCTTTCAGTCATCAGTTTTGGTGACTAGAGATGGTGGGTACCTGAGCATTAACGACTTGAGAGGGCTGGTCAGCTTGACCTAAATTTTGTGCACATTCTTGTATAACTAAATCAGAGTTTGGTATTTGGGGAGTTTAGGCAACAGCTCTGGACAATGTTTTGAGAGGAAACAGCACCACAATAATTTCACATTTTTAAGAAACATTTCATAATGGTAATTGCCATGCACATGAGTCTATAACTGATATGAGTGTGAACTGTACTCCAAAGAGCTTTGTTGATAAAACTTGTGAAATGTATTAAAAAAAAAGGAGCTCTGAAGAACAGAAACAGGAAGATCTGTTGACATAGGTTACTGGCATCTTAAGTAAAACACCCACAGGCATATTATTTTGTAGGCTGTATTGTCAGAACTCAACAGACCTGAAAAGTGAGGCTACATTGGCAGAACTCAATAGATAGGAAAAATTAAACTAAAGGATCTTGCCCTCATTGTATGCTGACATAAAACAAATAATCTGAATATATTTCTGAGAAATGATTCTAATCTCATCGTTGACTCCAGGGGGTCAGAAATCAGCTGCTGTGAGTGGTGTGTATCAGCAAATTGTGCAGCTCTTTGCCAAACAATTCCAAAGGTCATGGATTTCCCCTTTTTAGAATATATCTCCCAATATTCATCATGCAGTTCTTGGGCACAGACACATTCATTTACCTGTTAAAGAAAATGAAAAGGGTTTTGCAAACAGTTATATTCCAAAAAAGATTTGTTTAATTAATTTCCAGTCCTAGATTTAACTTTTCAAGTGTTCTGCCAAATTAACCATGATAAGAAGGTTGTAAAAGGGTTTACCCTTTGATAGTAAACTCAGAGGTTCTGAGAGTAAATACTGCTTTGTTTCCCAGCTGATACTTATTCCACTGGTTTCATGTTGATTTTTTCCTAAGAATTTCATGACAGTATGGTACGTAAAATTTAAAAAGAAAATTGCAGACTTGCTGATGAAGGGAGAGAATATTTATATACTAAATCAGTAGCAGGGAAGTGATGACTCAAATGCTATTAAATGATTTAACATTTTTAACCAAAAATTGCTGACAATTTCATTAAATATTAAACATTAGATTAATGGATTCAGAATCTTAAAGATCTTCTACAGCAATTATCCTAAATCTATAACCTAATTGGACAATCATAAGTTATGTTCAGGGACAGATCAATTTGCTAATAAAGACAATCCTCTAGTCAACTCATAAAGTGTTAATATTTGTTAAAACCATATACTGATATGCATTAATTTATATCAGGTGTTTGTACAATGAATGAAACTATTCTATCATTTTTACTACATACAAAAATATGTCCTGTTGAGCCATTTGCAGTCTAAAATTAGATATAAATTTCACAAGTTAGAGCAAATGGAGGTATGGTAGTGGAAATGATAACATGGTTCACAGCTGAGATCACAGAATGGATTTCTTCTTTCTTCTCTCCATTGTTATCTTTTCTTTCCTCTTATGTTTTTGGTTTGGTTTTGGTTTGCTGCTTTTCTTTTTTTTTTTTTTTTTTGCTTTTTTTTTTCCTTTTCCTCTTCTTGCTTCTCATAAGGAAACAAAACTAGCAGTCATAAATGACCCCCTATAGAAATGGAAGAGTGTCTCTTGTGATGGTCTTATGGTGGATACAGCCATAATGTAGGTGCATAAGTTATGTATTGGTGCAATTACAAGTTCTATGATACTGAAGTATACATGCAGAAAGGGAAGCAGAGGGATGAAAGTGGCCTTTTCATACAGTCTCCCAGGAAATCTTCTAAGTTTTTTTCTGGTTATAAGACTATTGAATATTTCATAGGACTTTGGTGATCACATAGAAAATATTATTGCTAAATATACCAATAATTAATAGGATTAAAAATTAAAATAGTGCTCAGGAGCTGCAGAATGGTTTGAAAAAAATATAATTCCATAGTTACAAAAAAATAAAAAGTTGTTTACTTCATCGAGAACAACCTGAATAAAAATGGGAAACAAAAAACTAGAAAAAAGTTCTGTCAAGAAGAATCTTAGGGTTATTCCTTCAGATCCTAAGATAAACGTGAACTATAACATCACATTCCAAAAAAAGACAGTCACAGTACCAGAATGAATAAACAAGAATATGTTTTCCATATTAGGTGAGTTCACTTTTCCACTCTTGTTAGTATTAGCAATGTCTCAACTGGATCTTTTTGTGGAAGAACTAGGCAGTGAATATTATGAAAGATGTAAACCAGCCAGATACAGTCTAAGAGCATCAAAATAATGAAAGGTCCAGGGAACAATACTCAGTGAAAAAGACTGACTTAGTTTATGAAAGTGGAATCTGGGAGAAGACATAATAACAGCATTGAAATAGGCAAAAGGCACTATATAAAAGAAGTTATGTTTGTGGTAAGGAGGATGAAAAATGATGGATTTAATTTGGATCAGATTTCAACTAGGTCAGAAATTAGGAAAAAAAATCTTTATAAAAACATTCTATAGGGTTTGTGTGATCCTAGTTACAGTGAAACATTGAAAGGGGAAGTTGTGATGGGTCCATCACTTACTGCTTTGCAAAATCTTAGAGAGTATCTCTCAGGAATGAGATTTATTACTTTAAGTCATGAATTAGGAAGGGAAGAAATGACATTTCAACCTTCTTTCTTATAATTCTATGATTTCTCTGTGATTTTCCACCTAAAAAAATACTTCATTAAATATACATTCAAATATTAATCAACAAAAATATTTTTAAGTAATCATAGTAGGCTTCAGGAATAGAATGAATTAGGAGAAAATGTAATAAAAGTTGTTCGGATACTTATGATTCCAAGATAATAAAAACTCCATAAGAAATCAAAACACTTGGACCACTTCTTTATTTTAATCTTTCAGAGGATTCTGGGACTATCCAGTGAGTTACTTAACTGATCTTTTCCAGAGTTCATTTTGTATATAATAGAGTACATGACACAAAAGTATAAAAGTATTATCACTAGGCGTTAGTCACAATTCAGTATTCAGAAGTCTTATGTAAAATTTGCAAACCATCTCAAGTCCATTTTAGAGTGTTTGAAGATATTTCCCTATGCATCATTAACCATTAATTGGATATTGGGTTGCTCACTTAGTAGGGTTACTATTTATAACTCATTTAGTAGAAAAGTTTAGAGGTGAAATTTTCATCCTATGGTCATCAATAGTAATTGGGCATTGGTGTCATCACTGTTGGAAGGTCACTTACAAGCTTATACAGCAGCATTAATAGTGTACTGGATATCTACTAAATGTTCATTTTTTAAATGATGGACATTTTTACAGTTAGTTAATTATCTAATGATTTCAAGAATCCTGGGCATATCTCATTTTGGACACATTGACTTAAGTTTACTATTTATGCATTGTCAGTTTTTCCAAATAATCTCTTTCTTACTTCCCTACAGTGATAAAGGTTTGTTACAGTATCTACTAAAATTATGTTGCTTCAGCTTACTAAACCATTAATGTTTACATCACTGCATTCTTACCTGGAATAAATAGTTTCATATTCAATACAACCATTTCTATTTATTCTTTTTAATCTATAATAGCAACTATGAAAACCATTATGGGTTATTTTTTTTTCCCACAGCTTCTTAAAGGAACATATTGCTTAGGAAGAAGAATCATAGAATCGTAGAATCATTTAGGTTGGTAAAGATGTTTGCAATCATCAAGTCCAACAAGCAATCAAAAAAACCCCAAATAGTTTCTTTAATCTGTGCACCTCTACTGTATTTTCTGTCTTGCTAATCTATAAAATTAATTAATATTAGAAATACTCAAACTTTCTCCAGTAACTTGTAGGAAATAAAATGCTAAAGTAGTCCATAGTCACCAAACAGATTATTTTATTTGTTATATTATAAAAAATTATGCCTTAGTATATGTATATTTATGTGCAGTTTAAATCAATACGTACAAATACCTGACTAGGGGTGGGGAGTAGACAGTGTGAAGCCAGATATTTCTCAGCGGTGTCCAATAAAATGGCAGTAAGTGATGGCCACAGACTGAAATATGGGAAATTCTATTTAAATTGTTTTTCACTGTGAATGTGGTCAAACAGTGGAACGGGTTGTGCTGTCCAGAGAGACTGTAGCATTTGCATACTTGGAGAAATTCAGAACCTGACTGGACTCAGCCCTGAGCAACTTGCTCTAGTTGACCTTGCTTGAACAGGTGATTGGACATCTCCCTAGGTCCCTTGAACCCCAATTATTCTGTAATTCTGTGAAATCCATGCAAATAAATCTGAAGTTTTATTAACTTTCAAAAATATTTGGATTGAGAGAATTTGTACTCAAAGCTAAATATTTTATTGTCTCTTGTGCCCTGGGAATGTTAAGTTTGTCATACTATTCTTCACAATTGCTTTTATTAACATAAGCACCCAAACTTTGTTTTCTAAATTTAAATGGTAAGAAAACTTACGATAGTAAAATATTAACTTGATGAATAATTCAGAGCAGAAAGATGTGACAGAAGTCATAAAGTCACATTTTGAACTGTAGTTTTGTGGTTGAACAACATGACCTTTCACATTCTAAACCATGATTTGTGTCTAATCTGTAGTCCTCTAGGAAATTAATTTGGCCAGTAGTCCGTACCAGGGAATCGTTTCATAATCTTAAAGGATATTAAATGTAAAACATCCTTTACTATTGAGACAGATCTTTATACAGGATTCAATATGCTGAAATCTTTATAGGCAGGGAATGGCAATTATAGTATTATTGGCAAAGCATTTGGAGGGCAATAGATATTAGAGACATTGAACTGAACTGATAGCTGGCTAAGTTTATGTAGTTAAATCAGTCTTTGACAAGTCACTAAGTAGGTCACAAGGCAGCAGAGGATGAAGCACAACCTTTGCATCTAATTCAGAGCCTCTGACCCACTGACACAGGATCTTCTGTTCCACATTGCTCTCCCTAGACCCTGAAGGAGAAAAAAGGGAAAATTAGTGCCTTTCTCTATTCACATGAGAAATAGCTGTATGCAGCTATATATCCTGAGACCTGTGGAAAAATTCTAGCCTTTCCTGGAACCAGGCGGAGCTTGTACATGAGCATGCGAAAGGTTAATTTAGGCCTTCTCGCCCAGTTCCTACAGCTCCTTTTGGCTACGCTGCTTATTAGCTGTACAGCACTCAGTGATTCATTTGCTAGGACAGTGGCTACTCTTTTCAGTGGAATTTGGGGAAGGAAGCACTGACAGAATCACTTGGGTTAACCCAGTGAATAAAGTATGATGAGCAATGACTTTAAAAAGCTAAAATTATGAAGTAACAGGAAATTTAGTTAATCACTTTTAAAAAAATCATTTATAAGATAGGACACGAGGCCAATACCTCAAATAGAGAGAGGAGTCAAACTTTGGAGATACCTGTTTGTATTAACTGTACAGTTAGTTTAAACTAACTAATTCAACTTAAATGATAAACTTTCATCCATGTAAATTCAAGGGAGTTAAATCTCACAACTAATGTTAAAGATGCTCATTGAGAAGTTGGATGGTCATTACATTATTGTGCCTATTATTGAGATAATTTATAAGCGCGTGGTTTTGTTTTGACTTCGTTTTTTTCTCTTTTTTGTTTGTTTTAAATTGAATGACTGGGCAGGGAAAACAGATTGCTACTGTAAGAGTCTCAGATGTCATTTTTTTAGTGAAGACCCAGGAAGTCCAAAATCGAAGATGTTTTAGTCACCACTAAAGAACAAAAGATACAACTTTTAAGAATAAACTATTTGCAACATACACACCAACCCTAATTTATCTGAACTAAAAACTACTTTGCCTCTACTAATAAATCTGTTTTACAAAATACAGGAATAAATAATGTATTTTATTATTTAAATAAGTACATTTTTATTATGTAACACCAATTTAAAATATTAACCTCAGTGCAAAGAAAGAGTGAATAAGATAGTACAGTGACCAATAAACTTACTTAGGAGTTTGAATGGTTTTCTGCTTTGATATGCCAACTATTAGCTAAATATTCTGATTCAGAAGAAAACCCATACATACTTTCAGCTTAGAAATTAAAAAATCATGTTTCTCTCAGAGTTAATATCTGGGGTTATTTTTGGATGTCACCTCTTTCCTATTCTTCCAAAGGACACTGTATCTACTCATTGCTTTACATATCTGTGTTTGGAACCCAAAAGGAAAATATCAAAAAGTGAAATACTTCTATAAACACCAGAACTAGAAAGATCATATTGAGCCTTTTGATGGAGTCCTGGAGCAGATGCCTCAATTGAATGACTCACCACTTCTTCCTTAATCCCAAATATAGTAATGCAGGAGAAAGAAGGACTGAAAGGAGATGAGGAAGGGAAAAAAGGAAAAGAGGAAAAAAAAGAAAGAAAATAAATCAAGGAAAAATTGTGTCTTGCTTCTAGAATTTTAAGTGTTAATAAGCACTACTGTTTTCTATTTATTCTCTGATCCTAAATTTTCCATTCATTGAAGCAATTAGGTTCTCAGTAAATTAGCCTAGTTCTTCATTTTACATTTGATCAATTAGCAGGTACCATGTCTTTCTACATATTTTGATAACATCCAGAATATGGTCAAATAATATATGACCCCTATACTTAATGTTACAATAAATTATTGGGGGAAAAATAGACAGTTATTTAGCTGCTCATGGTCAGATATTTTCTGGATGTCTGTGATATCTATCCATCTTCTGCCACTGATATAATATGATACATGTCTTCTGTGATTTTGCTGCAAATTATTTCAGCTTCTTGTGCTAACAGCACTGTGGGTCTTTTCTTTAACCTGTATAATTACATACAATGAGCATCGAAAACTCATAGTAAATTCATGCTTGGGAGGTTTGGGATTGTTTTACTGTGTTTCTCTGTTAACAGCCATCAGTCTTTAGTATCATTCACAAATGGTATTTTAGCCACTTCTGAGCGCAGCTACCCTGAGACTGCACAGAAAAAAGGATCTGTAATACAAAACAGTCTTTACCATATACAAATAAGAAAAAGCACACAGCTTGTCCCACTCCTGCACTAGTATTCCCAGTCCCTCTACATTTGCAGATCCTTACAGGTGCCCTAAAAGTAGTCAATACTGTGGATAGTCCTGAAAAGAAGGGAAAAAAATAATCAATTCAAATCTGTCTTCCAGAGAGACAATATCTGTTTCAGCATTTATGGAGAACATTTGAAATGAAGGCATAAATCTTCACAGTAGCTATTGATTCCCTGGAAGAATGTGCTACAAATGAAATTCTGACTCCCAGGAAGTCATAAGACGCAAAGCAGACTGCTGAAATCTGTCTTCTAGACTAAATGATTATGCTTAACTAAATGCAGAATAGACTCATACAAAATCTTCCATTTGAACTTCACCATTCTTTGACTTGATCTTGTGAAAACAATGTGATCTGTTTGCATGTGTAATTGTATTTCATTGTGCTTGATGTTTCTTCTCTTCAAAACCCAAAAGCCTCAGTATTCTTGTATACAGCATTGCAACAGATGACTTGATTTCACTTAGATTTTCCTGTCTGCAGTACTTTTTTAGTACTAAGGTACTTTTTAAAGGTAGTTTGGATGAGCCTAAAATTGACTAAGGACTTTGATTAGGCAGAACTTTTCGATTAAGGAAAGCATTTTTCCTATAGATAAATGTCTGTTCTCCTAAAAAGCACCCTTGCAAGAAAAAACCAGACATTACTGCTTGTAAGCATATTTGCAGCTGAATGTGTTTTCTGTCTTAACTGCTCACAGACAGAGGAGTAAAAGACAATCGAAATGGAACACAAGAAAACTTTTTTTTTTTTTTTTTGTGATAACAGTAATACAACGGCAATTCTATTCACCAAAAAGGATGGCATTGTACTACTGCAGAAACAGGGCTCTATATTTTTTGATAGGCACTATAAAAACTTGCATTACTCTGTTCCAAATTGAACCATTTAGGGAACCTGTTACTGCTAGATCACACCATTTTTCAGTAAAAAACTAAGCCTTGTATATCCCTGGATACTATTATTGAAAGCGATAAAATGTACTATTGTAAGATCAACGAGGGTTGAGATGACTATATTCTCATAAGCTAAAGAAGACAATCAGTATGATAATTAGAGCATGTTAATTACTCTCCACTAGCAACAAAAAATGCAAATGATATACAGCAGGAAATTAACAGCAGTTACTGCTCAATATTGCATGACTTTTCCATTAAGTATAATATGAGAAGTTGTTAAATTATAGAAAATGAGAATAATGAGCTGGCATATTAAAGCAGGTTAGGTTTCCAGCCTGGCTGTGGAGGGAATCATTAGGAAGTGTCCTGAGGATGTGATACCGTCCATACAGGTTAGGCACACTTATGCAGTACTTTGGGGAAATCTTTATGCGTTGTTTTATTTTCACTAGGTAGAACAAGACCGGGTATTCTAGCTCAGCTGGAAGCAGTGCAACAGCCTTTTCTGAATAATGGATCTGCTGCAAAATAGCTAACACATTTTCATTCCTTTCTTTGAAAAACAAGAATTGAGGTTGAGTATGATGGGGCTTTTTTGAGAACAAACAAGCCAACAAACCAAAAAGAACTGATGATGTTCTGAGCCTTGGAAAGATTTGAAACGAAAAGTGAAGTCTCCTATAGCCTGAGAACTGAAATCAGCACAAGAAAAAAAGCTGTGGGAGAGGCATATGACTGAGTTTTAAAGTATATTCTGAGGAGTATAGACAATCTTATCAAAATAGTGACATGCTTTCTACTGCCAGCTACCAACGAGCAACAGATAAAGAAATACTGACCTTTTTAATCAGTTAGATGTTTTTTTTTTAAAAAAACACAAACATGAGAAACATTCCTACATGTTACAAGCATGTTTCAAGAAGCATTGAATCAGTTCATAATCTTCTGAGGACCTCAACAAGCCTTTGATTATGATCATTGACATATTAACTTGGGCTCCATGAGTTTGATACAAAACATATCCATGACTGACACAAAGTAAGACAGACTGGCATTTTGCAGGGAGCTTAACATATGAATACTTAAGCATGATCTTGATAACTACTTATAAAGTATTTCTTCTAATTGGAAAAAAGACCCTGCAGCTTGAGCTTTAATTGCACTACATTATGTTTTTTTAAATAATTGGATTTCTTAGTGCCTTCATATTCTCAGGTAGCTACTCACATTTCATTAAGTTATGAGATGTAAAACATCTACAGTACTGTCAGTGTGAATTGGTTTTAGTGCTTTATGTGTGCTATAGGTGCACTTAAAGTCCCATAATCACAGAAGTTATGGAACTGAAATTTTTAAAAAGCATTTCCTTGCTTTTAGAATACAACAGTCTGTGCCTCTGTTGTTTGGGTGGTTTTTTTCTTGTTATCATGAACATTTGTTTGAGTTGGATAAGAGAGAGAAAAGTGTGTGTATGGTTTGTTTGTGTTTTGTTTTGTTGTGTATTTGTTTGTGCCTTTTTTTTTTTTTTTTTCTTTCCCTGGAGAACACTCTTCCAACTTTTCCAGAAAAGCGGTCCGCTTCAGATGGTCTCCTACACAGAAGCAGAATAAATCTTCATGGTAGATGAGTTGACTTGACCAGAGAAGTGGAAAACAGGAAATAAAGGAATTTGAGACAAAGTCAAAATATCAAAATTAATCAGGATGTACATTATAGAAGAAAATATTCAATTATTTGTACATCTAAGGTGTTAAGCAAGAATAAATAAAGACTTATTATAAACATCAGTTCAGCCTAGTCATGTTGAAATTAAAATTAATATGACTGGAATGATGAAGCTTTGAGATATTAAAATTGTATCTGTACCAACATATGAAAAAATGTTTATTATAGACTGGCACAATATACCTAAAAGAGAAAGTGATAACAATTAATACCAAAAAAAAAAAAAAAAAAAAAAAAAAAAAAATTAAAAAAAATAAAAAAAAAAAAAAAAAAAAAAAAAAAAAAAAAAAAAAAAAATCAGATTCTGTAAAAGTCCTAAGAGAAACTGAGATATTGAAATATTTCAGGAATATAGTTAAAGGCAACTGTGGTGGGTTGACCCTGGCCAGCAGCTAAGCTCCACACGGCTGCTGGCTTACTCACTCACCCCAACAGCATGGGGGAGAGAATAGGAAGAGCAAAAGGGAGAAAGCTCGCAGGTCATGATAAAGATAGTTTGATAAGTAAAGGAAAGAGGAAGGAAAAACAAAATAAAAAGACCCAAGTGATGCAAGGGCAATCACTCACATCCTTAAACATGATGACCAACACCCAGCCAGTCTCCAGGCAATGTCTTCCTTCCAAAAAAACAGCTCCCCTCAGTTTGTATTGCTAAGCACGATGTTATATGTCATGGAATATCCCTTTGGTCAACTCAAATCAGCTGTCCTGGCTATGTCCCCTCCCAGCTTCTTACTGACTCCCAGTGTACTTGCTGGGGGTGCAGCATGAGAAACAAAGAAAACCTTGACACTGTGCAAATATGGCTCAGCAACAGCCAAAACACTGGTGTGTTATCATTGCTGTTTTAGTCAGAAATCCAAAACCAGCAGCATATGGTCTGCTACAAAAAAAACAACTAACTCCATCCCAGCCAGAACCAATGCAACAAAAAAAGCAGAATTTAATATGTATCAAAAAGAACAGTCTGAAGATACCAATTGATCTGTTACTAGAGGGAAATAGTAGAGCTGTAAATATCAATGACAAAAGAATTTCAGTTCTATTAAAGGAAAATTTTGGGTCACTATAGAAATTTCATGGTGTTTTCTAACTTACCGAAAATCTATCAGAGGAATAAAGAGTGCTGATAAGGAAAACAGGAAAACTAAACAATGATGTGGATGTTGGGACAGAGTGTGCTCTAGGGGAGCGTTCAGACAACACCAAATGTGTGTGTAGAGGGGGTCATGAATGCATTGGAGAGTATGTCTGCTAATGTGGCAGTGTGTCCTCCACTCCCTACCCATTCTGACTTTTGTTTCCATAAAAAACTCTTAAATGATAACCATCAGGGGTGGTCCTAATGTACGCGCCTGGTCGCGATGGCTGCATCTGACTCAAAGTGGATTTGGGAAAGTCAGATAACACAATAGCCAAGGGCTAATCTGAACAATGCACTCACCTAACAGTGCTGGTCAAGGTCCAACTCAAGCCAAGTTCGAAGAAATTAACTTCTGTGGTCAGTATGCAAATATGACTGAGTCAGTTATCTTATTCCATAGTGGACAGCTGAGGGCCCGTTGAGCTCTCCTGCGCAGCAGCAGGTTGCACGCCATGATCTCCCCTTGAGTAGGGACACCCCTCAAGGCTACTCCTCAAGGCTGAGAGGTTCCTTGCTGCAACAGATTCTCAGTAAGTGATTAATAGTATGCTAAATTCTGACATCTTAGCTAAGTGGTGTAAAGGATTGCTTGTGCACATAGAATAATTTAGATATAAAATGTTGACCAAATCTGGATCTAGCCACACCTAAACTCCCTTCTAAGAAGGAGTTTAGAATGCAAGGGGGTCCTTCAGAACCTCATGACTCAACGGGAGGGTCTCCCTAGCAGTTTTGTCTGACCCTGTCCAATATGCAGTAAACAATCAAGTGTACTTGGCCATCAAATCTTGTCAAACCACTGTCACATTTACTATCGAATTTTGTTAAATCGCTGTTTTATACCAATAAACATGTTGCTGCTTCTCTTTTATGAGTGAAGCGTGTCACTCATTTCCATGACAGCTAGTGAGAGGGAACTAGACCTGCTGGAGAAATGGGCTGACAGGAACCTCATGAAATCTAACAAAAGCAAATGCAAAAAAATCTGCACCTGGGGAAGAATAAATGCACGTACAGGCTGATCTGCTGGAAGGCAGCTTTGCAGAACAGGACCTGGGAGTCCTAGTGGACAGCAGGTTAACGATGAGCCACCGATGCACTCTTGTGGCAAAGCATTGTGGGCTGCATTAGGAAGAATGCTGCAAGCAGATTGAAGGAGGTGACCCTTGTCCACTGTTCAGCACTGGAGGCATGACTGTGGTGGTGTGTTTTCACAGAACCTGGGCTCCCCCTTACAAGAAGACATGGGCGTCCTGGAGCTAATCCAGTGCAGGACACCATGATTCTCATGGGGCTGGTGCACATGACAGACAAGGGGAAGCTGAAAGACCTGGGCTGATTCAGCCTGGAGAAGAGAAGGATGAGGGAGACCTTATTGTTGTCTGCAGCTACCTGATCAGAAGATACAGAGGACACGGAGCCAGACACCTCTAGCAATTGCTCAGTGATAGGGTGAGAAGCAAAGGACACAAGTTAGAGCATGGGAAATCCTGATTAGATACTGGAATTTTTTTTACCACGTAGATGGCCAAGCCCTGGAGCAAGTTGCCCAGAGAGGAGTGGAATGTTGATCCCTGGAGGTATTCAGACCTTGACTGAACACAGCCCTGCACAACCTGACCTAATTAGTCCGGCTTAGAGTAACCTGAATATTCTTTTTCCAACCAGAATAATTCTTTGATTATTTCAGTCTGTAATATAACATTTCTGTGCAATTTTTAATTTTGCAAATAATTGTCATGTTGAAGAGGATAGTAAAATCAGATATCTGTACACTTTTTGCTTATAAATGCTTAAGATTCTGCTTACGTAACTAGGTATAACTTAATGAAAATAGATATTAACTATATTACAGTCTTCAGGAAAGCATTTTGTGGAGTATTTGGAAAGCAAACATACAAAGATGTATAAGTACATTTGTATAATCTTGCAAGAGTGGCAAATTGTGGAAACAGGATGTTTCTGATACACAATTACCTGAATCAGCTGAGGCACAGTGTGTGCTTTTAGCTGGCCTACCTACTTCATACAAAGACGTATAGAAGAAAACAGAAACCAGAGAAAAATAGGCTATATTTACAGGATAGAACACCTTTCCTGGTGAGAGGGTCTCTGTGAACTGGGTGTATGGCAGATTTATTATTTTGATGGATAAAGGAAAATTATTATGCAGTCTGACATTACTATAACATGTAGACAAAAGAACTGATGGCATCCCTGTATAGACTAAGAGGGGAATTAATTTGTATCTGTGCTTGATAATGATATAATACCTGAAGGATGAATTAGGATTTCTATGCACTCTGTGATGCAAGAAGTTACATGGAAAAGGTCCTTCTTAATTGCCAGTCTATGCTTTAATCATGTTTGTGTCTAGATAAAAATTCCAGTTATCCAGAATTCACAGAATGCTGTTTTAATAGTAAGCAAAAGCATTGCTCTGAAACAGCTCATCTTGAAATCATTAACCAACAAGTCATTCTTTTCCTCTTTCTTTTCTCCTTTGGGTGTTATTTAGCATCTAAAAAAGGCATTGCAATATTATTTGAATCTTGTTCGACATTCCATAACTGAAATTATTCAATCACAGACTTATTGGCACAGCTCAAAACATTTGCAGATGAATACAAGCTGTTGCTGATTACACAATAGAAATCATGGTTGCCTGTTTTGTAACATCATTGCATTCCAGGTAGGCAATTCTTCCTTAGAAAACATTATTGCAACAAACTCAAAAAGATTATTTTCCACTATATGTACTTTTAAAGTAGTAATGCCATTAATTCTTGGGTATTGTACCCACTGATAATTCACTTGTCCATATTTAAACCATATAGATTGGGGTTGAGAGGTAGCTTATCCATCCACATGAATCACAGTTTGCTACTAGTTCATTTACAGGGTATAGATGCAGCACATAGATTTTGGCAAATCCAACATGCCCCATACAAAGCACTTTACATAAGTGCACTTATTTACTTTGAGTACACTTGAAAAGTATGAATATGAATGATTTTCACATGCCTTAAGCATACATTTTGTAATTTAAAATTCTATTTAATAAGATAAAAATAAAATCCTATGAGATCTTGTATCACAAACACATCCACCTTACTTTAAGCATGTCTACTGTTGGTTTTCCAATTATAGACTAGGAATATTGCAGAATGACAGAAAATTGTTGAAAAGAAAAGCACATATGGAAATGTTTTGTTACTTTATAGGAAAAAAAAAAGCATGCTAATAAGAGAAATGACAGAGTAATAAAGGTGTTTTGAAATTACATATCACCAAATAGGACTGAAATAGCACTTTCCATTTAGGCTATTCCTGAAACATACCCTCTTCTGCTACAAATATACAATTTCTTTATATCTATCAAAGCCATGCAGCTGAAAAATAAGGCATAAAAGAGAAAGGAAAAGAACTTGTTTTAGTCTAACAATGAATACAAATGAAACATTTAAAGAAGACTACTCTTTTTCTATCTTAGTGAGAAATTATCTTTCCATAGATTGTTTTGCTTCACTTGTATTGAATGCTAACATTTCATCTTCATCAGAATTCTCCAAAAGTTTGGATTCAACTTACAATCTTTGTTATTTATTTGGAAAGTCTATTTTATTCAAGTTCTCTACTTTCATCTTGTCTTTTCACAGATGCATACCTAAGTAAAGCCAGGATTTCAAAACTATCATAAAACATTACAATGACAGAAATTCTGGTGATAATGAAGGAATGGGGAGTTGTTTTTTATGTGTCTATAAAATAATAATCATATGAGATTTTACAAAGATATGAAATATAAAGAACAAGCATAATGACATTATAGCTGTCAATAATAAGGTGCTCTTCATTCTTCAGCTGTAATGTGCTACTCATTAATGACAGTTTGGGGACCTAGCTATATATAAAGATAGCAATTTTTAGATCGAAGTAATACTTATTCCTCATCAATCTGTGATTTCAATGATTCATTTTCAGCTGCCTATCTATCACTTAGTGGTTTGTTGTCTCTCCATCTAAAAGAAAGTCTTACACTAATCACTGTTGTATTTCTTGTTGTACATATGCTTTTACTGATACTTCCATTTCAAACAAGAAAACACTATTTATGCGCTTTTTACTATTTTTAGTCACCATTGAAATGGCTTTTATGTCACTTTTCTTTATAATTAATGTTATTTCCCAGAGTCAACAAAGGAATATTACAGCTATGACATTATAGGGCTATTATGACATATTACTATGAATCCAGACTATGTGCACACTTACAGAACTAGGACACCAGTGTATCAATGTCTTCCTTGTATTGGGGAAGATAAAATACTTCCAATTTTATTGGAAATGGTACTCTAGATGTGGTCTATTGAGTGCTAAGTAAAGGAGGATAATTCCTTCTCTTAATCTACAGGCCACGCTCTGTTACTAAAACCCAGAATGCTTTTGGTCTAGCTAACATTAACAGTTTAACATCTTTTCTGTTGTTTTCCATGTGGCAAGGCTAAGGGAAGGGTAGCTTTCACAGCACCTAGCAAATTGACATCTGTCCTTGATCAAAGGATGCCTGGAGCCTTTGTTCTAGCTGACATCTGATTAGGGACGGTCAGATGCCCTTTTAGCCCACTCTAGGGAGATGCCTATATAACATCCAGGTCCAGAGTACAGTTCTCAGTGGTAGTCAATGGTAATAGCAGTTTGTACAGCAGGACATGAAGATGAGACCAGCAAACTTGCTCTTTCCAGCATACACATTCCTAGAGATGGTGATCACAAAGCATAATGCCTAGGTGCTGCTGGAGGCACTGTCCCTTTGCTGTTTAATTCATGCACCCAGGTAGAGCTTCAGAAGGAAGATGCAGCTCTGCAAGTCTCAGGTGACAGGGGCCTCTTGCTTAGGGCATGTGATCTGGCATACAGGAGATATGGAGCTGTGCGCTAAGTGAAAGACCTGCAGGAAGAATTCAGGAGATTTTACAGCATCAGAAGGGATGAGAAAGAGGTTGACAGGGTTTTCTTTGAGAAGCTCTCTCTCTTCAAGAGCCTGAACCTTCATCTGCAGAGAGGTGGAAAGAGCCTGTGCCTATGCAGTCAGAAAATGGAAATTCCCATCATGATGAAGGCTGGAAACTGGAGGAAGGCTGGAAATCAGGAGGAAGTCACCTTCTGTCCTGCTTCATGACTTGCAGTTACTGAATCGATTTAATGCCCCCATAGCTGATGAGAAGCTGGGACCATTGTCAAATAGAGCGTCTCTGGTGGCTGAATGTGAGCCGCCTGGAACTATCAGAAGGAAGCAGTGAGTGACTGTGGTAGGAGACTGCCATCTGCTGGCCTGATGCCTTACCTAGGGAGCCTGCTGCTTGTCAGGGGCTCACATCCAGGAGGTTGTTGAGAGACTACCAAGGTTCATTGAGCCTTCTGGTAATTACCATTTGTTGCTTTTCCAGGCACCCATGATACTGCCAGGGGTAACCTGGGCAGTATCAGGTGTGAATACAGGGTTCTGGGGAAGTGGTCAATGATATGGGGGGCTCAGATATTCTTCTTCCTGCTGCTGAGTTGGATCTGAAGAGGACTTAATGGATCCTGCAAGTTAACATCTGTTTCCATAGCTGGTGTCCGCAATGCTGTTTTGGCTTCTACAACCATTGGAATCTCTTTGAGGGTCTACAGCTGCTTGGGTGAGATGGGAACCTTTTGACTGCACGGGGAAAATGTATCTTTACCAACAAGCTGATCATCCTGGTAGGGAGAGCTCTAAACTAGAAATTATGGCAGAGGCAGTGACTCATCAACAAACAAGTAAGGAAGCTAGGGACAGGATGGGAAAAGGCCATGGAAACAGGAGGGGCATAGCAATCAATGAAACAGAACTGAAGTGGAATCCTTTTAGCATAGGCATGTAAAGAAGGAGGTGCCACAGAATGACATTATGGGGAAAGTTCTCAAGGAGACTGTACTGGAGAATTGGCACACTTGAATGCTTTTCTGAAATGCTTCTGCACTAATGCACACGGCATGGGAAACAAGCAGGAGCACTTACAAGTTTTTAATTACAGGGCTATGACCTCATTGTAATCATGGAATCATAGTGGAATAGCTCACGTGACTGGAGTGTTGGGATAGAGGGATACAGACTTTTTAGGAAGGACAGGCTGGGAAGATGAGGAGGGTGAGTTGACCTTTATGTGAAAGCAGTTGGAAAGCGTGGAGCTCTGCCTGGGATTAGGTCAGGAATCACTCAAGAGCTTGTGGGTCAAGATCAGTGGGTAGACCAACATGGGTACCACTGTTAGTGGATATCTGCTATATATCTTGCAATGAGTTAGGCTTGGCTAGCCCATCCAACTCTTTGCTCAATCCCACCATCCCTGCAGTGGAACAGGTGAAAAAATAAGAAGAGGAACAAGAAAACTCATGGCTTGAGATAAAGACAGAGAGATTGATTGCTAATTACTGTTATGGGCAAAACTGACTGGACTTGGAAAAAATTAACTGAATTTATTACTGATTAAATATTTTTAAGTGCTGATTTGGGTAGCAGGAAACAAACACAAACTTTAAACCAACATTTTTCCTCTCTCCTTTCCCAGATTCCACTCGGGTCATTGCTTTAAGACACCTCGTCCCTCCACTGCCCAAAGGTGACCTCTGAGCTTGGGCCCCTGACTGCTCCCATTCCAGAACTGCTACAAGACAATGCTGAAGCTGTGTCTTACCTCCAAGGGAAATTTCACTCCATCACAAGGAGTCTGTTGTGTCTCTGGCATTTCTACTTCCAGCCAGTTTAATACCTTCTTGCAGCTGGGCCTCCTTGCTTTCCATGCCAGACCATTCTTAGGTCAAAAATTACCACTGCTGAGCAGTTACAATTAGTACTTCTTCCTTCCTCTTCCCATCCCTATGCAGCGCAGGGGAAATAGGGGTGGTGTGGTAGTGTTACAGTCAGTACATAGCAGTTTCTCTCTGCCTCACCTTTCTCACACATTTCCCATGCTCTGGTATAGTTCCTCCACAGGCTGTAGTCCTTCGGGAATATCCATCTGTTCCACTGTGTGTTCTTTCACAAGCTGCAGTCCTGTCAGGAAAATCTTCTCCAGCACGGTTTCTCTATGGGTGGCAGTTCTTTGAGGAAGAGTCATCTGTTCCATTATGGACTCCTCCATGGTCTGCAGAGAATATCTATTCTGCCATGGAGTTCCTCCTGCTCCTGACATTGGTATTCCCTGTTTCTCACTTCTTGTTCATGCTTCCTCTCTGGCTGGCATTGTCTGCCCTTACAGATTAGGTAAGTGGAAAGTGAAGTATACTGAAAACCTGTTGAACAGCTGGGCCCAGAGGGTCATAATCAGTGACACAAAGTTTATCTGGGATTACACACTAGTGGTCAATACCAGGGCCAGTACTGTTCAACAGCTTTATAAATAACCTAGATCATGGTACAGAGTACACCGTCAGCAACTTCCCAGATGGTATAAAATTGTGAAAAGCAGCTGATTCATCACATGAGTGTGCTGTCATTCAGAGACACTTTGCCAGGCTGGAGAACTGAGCCATGGGGAATCTCATGAAGTTCAACAAGAGGAAGTGCCAAGTCCTGCATCTGGGGAAGAACAAGTACCAGTACATGCTGGGTGGTGAACAGCAGATCTGCAAAGAAAGACCTTAGGGTCCTGGTGGACAACAAACTAAACAAAAGCAATCAATACACCTCACATCAAAAAAGACCAGTAGTATGCTGGACCTGCCAGCATGTTGAAAGAGGTGATCCTTCCTCTCTACTCAGAACCAGTGAGGCACCGTCTCAAGTGCTGTGTCAAGTTCTGGGCTACCCAGTCCAAGAAAGATACAGATTTACTAGAGCAGGCTCACAAAGATCATGAAGGTACTTGTGCATCTCTCACTTGAGAAGCTGAGAAAGCTGGGATTTCTCAGCCTGAAAAAAAGAAGGCCCAGGTGGGATCTTATCAATGTGTATGAACATGTACTTGGAAGGGAATGGAGGTGAAGGAACCAGGTTTTTGTCATTTGTAACCACTGACAGAACAAGAGGCAGTGACCACATATTAAAGAACAAGCTCCATCTGAACATGGGAAAACACCCTTGATGATGACGGTGATGATGATGATGGTGATGATGATGTAAGAGTGGTTAAACAGTGGAATATGTTGTCCAGACAGGTTGTGGGGGTCTTTATCTGTGAAGACACTAAAAATCCAACTGGACATACTCATCAGCATTCTGCTGATGATGATCTTGCTTGTGCAGGGGGTTGTACTAAATAACCTCTATAGGCCTCTGCCAACCTAAATGATTCTGTGAAGTCAAAATAAGAAATATAGACACAGTCTTTCTTTTCTGATGAGTCCTGGTTTTCTTTGGAACAAAATCTGTATGTGAATACGGAAAGGAGCCACAGAAATCTAATAAACCCCTCGTCTCAATGCTTAGGGTGAGCTGTGTAGCATTTGTCTTATAGTTAAATATTCCCCAATGCACTCTCCGAAAAGAACGGAAAAAGACTACTTGTAAGAGAAATAGGAAACTACCAGGAGTTATTGAGAGTCTTTAAATTCAGTTTTAACTATTTCAGTAAATTATTTCTCAATTATTTCTTGTTGTGGTTTGATCCTGGCTGAATGCAAGGTGTCCTGAAAACCACTCTATCACTTCCCTCCTCAACCAGACAGGAAAGAGAAAATATAATGAAAGCCTCATGGGTTGAGATAAGGACAGGGAGATCACTCAGCAATTACTGTCATGAGTAAAACAGAATCGACTTGGGGAAAATTAATTTAATTCATTACCATTCAAATCAGAAAAACCCCACCTTCCCCACACCCCTCCCTCCTTCCCATGCTTAACTTAATTCCCAATTTCTCTGTGTCCTCCCCCAGAGCAGTGCAGGGGAATGGGGAATGGGTGTTACGTTCAGTTCATCACATGTTTTTACTGCCACTCCTTCCTCCTCACACTTTCCCCTTCTCCAGCGTGAGCTGCTCTCTCCATGGGTCCACAGGTCCTGCCAGCAAAACTGCTTCAGTGCAGGCTTCCCTCGGGTCACAGCCTCGTTCGGACATCCACCTGCTCTGGTGTGTGGTCCTTCCCAGGTGGATATCTGCTCCACCATTCACCTCCATTGGCTGCAGGGGCCAGCCTGCCTTACCATGGTCTTCACCATGGACTGCCAGGGGAACCTCTGCTCTGGTGCCTGGAGCAGCTACTCCCCTTCTTCTGCACTGACTTCTGTGTCTGCAGAGTTGTTGCTTTCACGTATTCTCACTCCTCTCTTCCGCTGCAGTCCTTTTTGTGCAGATTTCTTTCCCCCCTTCTTAAATATGTTATCACAGAGGCAGTACCACCACCACTGATCATCTTGGCCTTCGCCAGCGGCAAGTCTGTCTCATAGCTGGCTGGCATTGGCTCTGTTGGATGTGGGGGAAACTTCTGACATCTTCTCACAGAAGCTGTCCCTGTAGCCCCCACGCTACCAAAACCTTGTCATGCAAACCCACTAGAGTCTTAAAGTAAAAAGGCCAAAAATAGGGAAAAAGACATGGTCTGACCGTACCTAAGAATTTGCCTTTATTTCACTGAAAGTACCAATGAAGAAAATCCAGAATCAGCTCAGGATGTATTCATGTTGAGATTCATATAAACCTGCCTCAGCAACTTACCTCTCATCTGAAGCCAGACCTGTCCCCCTTATTCTTAAAAAGAACAGAGGATGAGTTGTGAAATAGGGATGTGAAGATTGCTCATGGGATGATGAAATTTATGAATACAACAGCAAATGATACTGCTTAAAAGCAATTCCTTCTTCTGTGTGACCAGGTATGACATGTTACGCTCCAAACCTTTTATAGGCAATAATTGAGCACAGTGTATCTATGTGGAACAAATAATTTATTATTAGCCTAATTAAAATCTTAACAACTCGGTGAAAATGCAAGAGTTATTAGTAGTCCAGTCTCAGCAATACTATGAAATTTTGCAGTACAATTGCTAATACAATTAGAAGCTGCCCCTTTTCTCTGAGGTTATGCTTATCCTTCCCGTGTCCCTCTGGCTGTAAGGTTAACAGTGTCAGTCCTCAGACAGAGAGGTGGGGTGGCACATGGAGCTGCCAGCATCTTGGCCTCTTCACTGGGAGGGGTGTGATGGTGGGCAGAACCTTCCCCTCCAACTTTGGCTATGCTTGGGCTTATTTTTATAAATTTTCTCATCCAGCCTGCATCCTTCTCCTGGGTTGCCAGCTGCAGCTCCTCCAGCCCTACACACTCAAAAGTCTATGGTTTGTCATGCAGTGACTGGGGGTGCATGGGGGGCTGTCACCCCCTTCCCAGAGGGGCCACCCCCAGAGCTGGAGCTGGAGCAGGGGAGCAGCAATCGCTGGCCCTGGCACAGGGGTTAAACCAGCAACACCCAGCTCAGGCCATGGAGAAGCTGAGCCCTGGCACTGCCAGGTCAGCACACAGCAGGGCTTCCCCCTGCTAAGGGCATAAATCATATTTACTGGGCTACACAACAAAGATATGGGTGTTTAATCACGTTAGATGTTATGGGTTAAATGTATACATGTGTCTGCGTACTGCTAATGCTTTGTTTTTCTGTCAGCTGGAACCTGGATAATGATTCACAGCTATGTTCTCACAGAAAACAAACAATGCAATCGACTCAAATAAATTGTTTTTTCTCTCTTCCTTTACACTTCATTCCAAACTTTTATTTAATAACTCAAAGCCAAAATTAATATCCTTTACCAACAGCTAATTACAGGGCAGAATATACTTTACTCTTCCTTTCCTTGCATGCAGTCTAATAGCTCTCTACTTTCCAATGATTACGCCACTTCAATGAAAGTGGTTTGTGCAAAATAAATTAGCATTGCAAACAGCTTTAGTTTCCCCTGACTGAATAAACCAAATATGGTCACAAAACTGGAATAGTAGAATTAAGTCACTTGCTTGGAATGTTTTTGATAACAATGACATGAGTTAAAAAGACATCTCTCGCATTTTAGGTGCCTGTTGATGATGTATAAACATTATTCTAATACATCCTGTTATTGCTTCATATAGGAGTTTATTGTAGAGATCATTAATCTTTGCTCTACGTATCAAAGTTTAGAAAATATGTTTGATTAATCTAAGACCTAGTGAAATCATGTAGAAATTTATATGAATGACCAAAAGACATATAAAGGAAAAAGATTTAAAAAGAACTTTATCAAACCAATACACTGCAAAGCCTAAAAAGTGTGCTTGGCAGTTAGTTGTTATACTTGGGAATGTCATCGGACAAAAATGATAGAAGGAACAGAATAGTAGCATGATATGGTATGGAAGCCAGAGCTGTTTAAAGGCTTGGGAATGGTTTAAAGCTAAACTGAAAAACGTATTTTCTCTCATCCTCAAGATTTTGACAGGTAGAAAATTCCCATTTAGATAGGACTTCCCTTTCTACTTAGAAGGATTCAAAGATATCTATGGGAAGAATAGATCTGCTATAGGCCTATCAAACAAAATAATGATTTGAACAACTTTATAGTTGATAAACAAAATCTCTTTCACTTAAATTTAAAACAAAGGTTTACATTTGTATTTAAATTCCCTTAGCCTTCAGATGTCTCCAGAGATGGTTCCAACATCGACTTCTCATTTCTAGTTTTTAAATGTTAGCCAGTTAGATGTAGACAAGTCTATATGACCAAATGGGATGTATCCAAGAATACCAGATGAGCTGGCTGATGTTGCTTGAGGGGTCAACCTTTATAATTTTCTAAAGTTAATGGAAACTAAGGAAGTTTTCTGATGACTTGAAAAAGGCAAACATCTCATGAATCTTTTAGAAGGATCATCCAGGTGAAGGTCTCACCTCCATCCCTGGGATTGTTATGGAGCAAATCCTATCAGAAGCTATTTCTAAGCACGTGAAAGACAATAAAGCAACTAGAAGAAGCTAGCATGTATTTACAAGGGTAACTCATACCTGGTCAACATAACTGCTTTCTTTGGCTAAGTGGTTATTGCTGTGAACAGGGAGAGGGCAGTGGATGTTACATACCTTGACATTAGGAAGGTCTTTGACATAGTACATCGTAGTTTCTTTAGCACTGGACTTTTGAGACATGGGGTGGCTACGTGGACAGTAAGATGTGTGGAAAATTGGCTGCACTGCTGGACTCAAAGACATGTGACTAGTGGTGGAAAGTCCAGTTGCTGGACAATAGCTAGTGGGGTCCTTCAGGAACGAGTACTGGACCTAATACATCTTAATATCTTTATTACAAACTAGATGATAGGACAGAGTGTGGTGTCAGCAAACTTGCATTTTCCCCAAAGAGTTGGAAGCGCACTTACGTGTTAGATGGCAGGACTGTTATTGAGAAGGACCTGGACAGGCAGGAGAAATGAGCTAACAGGAACCTCAGGAAGTTCAGTGAAAGCCAATGCAAAAATCTGTACCTGGGGAGGAATAAACCCATGTACCAGTACATGCTGGGGGTTGACCAGCTGGAAAGAAGCTCTGCAGAAGTTGGTGAACTCTAAGCAGACCACAAACCAAAAGTGCATCCTTTCAGCAAAGGCCAATTACCTTGTGGGCTGTACAAACAAGACTGTAGCCAGCAGACTGAGAGAAGTGATATTTGTGTGCTATTCAGCACTAACAAGACCATGACTGCAGTGTTGTGTCTTGGGCTCCCCCTTACAAGAAGACATGGGCATCCCGGAGATAATCCAGTGCAGGACACCATGATTCTCATGGAGCTGGTGCACATGACAGACAAGGGGAAGCTGAAAGACCTGGGCTGATTCAGCCTGGAGAAGAGAAGGATGAGGGAGACCTTATTGCTGTCTGCAGCTACCTGGTCAGAGGATACAGAGAACACAGAGCCAGACACCTCTAGCAATTGCCCAGTGATAGGGTGAGAAGCAAAGGACACAAGTTAGAACATGGGAAATCCTGATTAGGTATTGGAAAAAAAATTTCCATTTTACCAATTTTTTACTAGGTGGCCCTGGAGCAAGTTGCTCAGAGGCGAGTGGAATGTTGATCCTTAGAGGTATTCAAGCCTTGACTGAACACAGCCCTGTACAACCTGACCTAATTAGTCCTGCTTTGAGCAGGATGTTGAACTGGATTAACAGAGGTCCCTTCTGACCTGAATATTTTTTGATTCTGTGATTCCATAATATTCTTTTATTGCTTGTTGAAAATAGTAGTTGTTTCGTTGTTTTGACTGAAATGTTTTGAGTGGCAAGGAAATCCATGTCTAATTCCCCAGCTCGCCTATCTGGACTTCATTTATTTTAACAGCTCTAGAGAGTAATAGCAGATTCTTTTTAAATTCTACCTAAGTCTCATTTTAGATAAAACTTCAGTGCCACAAACTGTGGGTCAGAATGCATATACTTAGAGCTGCTTTACAGATTTTCATTTAAGGTTAACTAGATATACTGATTACGTAGCACTGAAACAAAACCCAGAACTTTACCATCTTAGGGACAATGCTATCTCAGTAGGCTGCAAAATCTGACTTTTGGGTTTTTTCCTTGCCTTACAATATTTATTTCTTTTCATTTTCCATTGCCAATCTAGAAGGAAAGACAGAGAGAGAGAGAGAGAGAAATACCAGTTTTTTACCATCCAGTAACTAAAGCATTTTCCAGATAACTGGGTAATATAAGTTTCAACTCTTATAGACAGGAGACCTTGATCTTCCATGGTCTAGAGAAATAATCTGCAAAATGCTTATTCTCTATGTATGATTTTTGCAGTACAGACAAAAGTCTAGAATTAAAGTAATAAAACCAAAATATTTAGGAAGGTGAAAACAAAAGTTTTTTCGGAATCTGTGTCAATTGCTTTTGTAAGGCTGGAAAATGTGTGAGCAGAAGGACTTAAAAGTGCCAGACATAAGGACTGAATGCCCTGTCATTTTAGCAAAACCTTTGCTCTTAATAATTCATACATCTTGATTTCACTGCCAGCATTTAAAGCTGAAATAGGGACTAGAAAGTGTAAAGTCTTGAGTTTTGAAAGGCAAAGGCATGGAATGCAGATATTTAATGAAGCTCATACCAAAAGACATAGGATGTTTTATCACCAGCATGAGATGTTAAAAACAAAAATATGTTGCTCCTCTGTGAATTAATATTCTGGTTTTGCTCATCAATAATTCATCTAGTTCTTATGGCTACTACACAGTGTGAGCTCTGTGTCCTAGATCTGAACAAAGTAGAATTTCTGTCCCAATTCTGACAAAGAGTTATATCATTTCTAGACCGAAATATCTTTAAGCACATATGGAAGCTGTAGATGGGACAACTCCTGTTCCATTTCTTAGTTTTATATTGTTTTGCTTTGTTTTACAAAGCACTGATATCTGGAGGTGTGTTGCATTCTGACACTTTGGCTTTAACACTGTAGCACTGTGAGGAAGTGTTGCAATAATACTCAGAAAAACACATACCTTTTATAAGTCAGATCAAATATACCATTATTTCAGGCAGTTTGGGTTCTGATTGAATTCCTTGCTCTCATGGAATTAGATGGCTGAGAGTGTCAGCTGTTCAGACCTTAGCGGAGAAGAATCAAAACCAAGACCCTCCATAACTCTGCAACTCACAGCAGAAGAACTGTGCAAAAATATACACAATGTTGTCTGAACACTGATAGTGCATCAGCATGTAACTCTCAAGTAACTAAGTACCAATCTGTTGGTTGACAGGGCAACGCAGGCACACAAGTGAGTATTGAATGCAATTGCAGCCAGGTGAGTTAACAGGCCATATGCTCCTGGAAATTAGGGAATAAACTTGAAAGGAAGTCTAGTGTTTATTCTCCCTTTTCAGTGAGTTAACAGCTTTCAGATATGATGTATGTCATTGGAAGAACTTTTTTTTTTTTTTCTTTTAGCCCGAAGTCTGTCAGAAAATTTAATCTAGATTCATTCTGCTTAGCTTTTGGCACCTTTCTGAAAAGCCTAACCTAGGCACAAAAATGACATAAGCTATTTCTGTACTTAACAGAATGACACCTCAAGAGAGAAATTCAAATGAGCTGAGATCTGAATCATCCTGTGGAGAGCTTGCTTCTCTCCCACAAGTACAGAGGGAGCCTTGAGTGGATACGTTCCTAACACAAATATCTCAGTTTGAAGCCTAAAGTGAGGTTGAATAAACTCAGATTTTGTGCTGTTTTAAGCAAATGGAGGATCAAACCCATTCAGACCCATGGCAAATTAATTAGGAATATACTAACAGGATTGCATAAAAGCATAGGCACTGTATCTGCCTGTTTAGCCCTGTCTTTCTGGTGCTACACAATAAAATAAGAATTTAATCTTTCATCTGCAGAAAATACACTAAAAGTATAAATCTATCCACAACCCCTGCAAAGAAAATAAATTGACTATATGGTCTAACAAGTAATAAAGCAATGTTTCCCTGAGCAGGCAACCAAAGTAAAAATCTCTCTTTCGCAGATATGAACTGTCATAAGGGAATTTTTTAACCACTTCTACCAGACTGGAGGATGTGGATATCAAAGAACAAAAGATCCCACACTGGCTGGTTGGTTTCATTGGTTGATTTATCCATTCACAGCAGCGCTAAGGCTGCTCTGAAGATCAGATGTACTTATCTCCCATATTACCTGCCTGAAAGTTAACCTCTGGAAAGTGATTCAACTAATTCTGAAATAGTTTCCTGGTGTAACTGAACGACTCTTTTTTCCCAGGCGTATTTTGCTGTGCACAAAGAGACTCTGAAAGCAAGATACACATTTTCATGAGCATCCAGAAACTATTTTCTGCCTAATAGATACAGCTGAGATCTGGGACTTGCAAGATAGTGGGCTATGCATTACAATTCTCACTATCCTAGCCTAGTGCTAACTTGTCTTTCATCAGTCAGCTGGGAAAGAGTTGGTTTCCATCACTCCTTGGAATGGCCTAATCCTTGATATTCCCAAGTTGAGGTCTCCCATCTCCCTCGTGTTTTTGGTTTTTTTACTTCAGTTTTTATGCTTTTTATTTTTGTGTTGGTGCTTTTCTTCTAGATCCCTGAGTTGTTATCACTGTCTCAACACTTCTGTTTCTGTTTTCATTCTAGTTATCTTGCCTGGCTTTACTTTCCATAGTCCCTCACAGCTCAGAAACAATGTTTGTGCTAAAACTGAATCTCGCACAGCCATTCGGCAAAGAACTGAGCTTTGAGTTACAGATAGCTTAAGCCCTGGCCATTGGCCGCCTAAAGGCTTGATTCAGCAACCTAAATTTAGGCCTCTAACCACCGTTGAAGGTGACCTAGTCTGTAGTTACCATTGTAGAAGAATTTTAGTCTCCCCTTGATTTGTTCTGTCCTCCTGTCTGGCAAATGTTTGTTACATGGGTTCACTACCATTCTTAACTTTGGTGGGATCATGAAAGCCTCAGTTGGCTGCTCTCAAAGTGTCAAATTAGCTCAATCTGTTTGAAAGGAGGTAATTCTACTCTTTATTCAGCAAGAAAGTCCTTTGGTACAAGACATTTTAGGTTGTAGAATCCCTCAGCTGCAGATTCAGAGATACCTCCAGGTGTGCCATAGCACAAAGGAGCCATACAAGCGAACAACCTTCCTCAAGTGCCAAATTCTTTTCATTTTACTGTCAAACAGAAGGCATTTCTTTTTTGTAGGGAAAATTATCAGAATCAGTCCTTATGCTTCTGGACATGGAAATCAGGTAAGTGGAGTTTTTTAACAGATCAAATTTGAACTCAGCTATTCTAATCACAGAAATACAGCTATTTGGTTAAGCAAGACAGGGACAGTCTTTTGTCACCTCTGTCAGTGCAGAACTACATTTACTGAAGTATCTCTTAATATTCACTATACATTGTCATACCCAAAGCATTACGTATCATGTTGCATACCTACATTTTACTGATAACAAATCTTTTCTTTTTTAAAGTTAATTTGTTTCTTAGACTGGTCAGAATTTCAGATTATAGCACCTAGTTTCTTTAGGGATTAATTAGAGAAACAACCACGCCGGCACTCTTCTGCCTTCTGCAATGCAATCACTCTCCAAGACATTTGGTACTTAATGTAGAAACGAGTAGGCTGAATCATATTTAAACTGTTTGGGTGCCTTGAGGTGGACATAAAAGCATCAGTTGAGCTATGATGCTTGCGGTTCTCTAGGATAACAAACACAGTCTCTGGTGAAAAAATCAAGTAGTATTTCATTCATTTTCCAAATAAGGAAATTGTAACTGAGCTGTTCTGGTATGTGGGATCAATAGATGGGAAAGTACATGGAATTCTACCCTGAAAGCAATCATCTTTGAGCCACATATCATTGCCCTTGCAAAAATCATGAAGTCTCCTAGGCAATGGAATTACTCATCAGACACTTACGTGACTTGTCCAGCCTCCATAATGAATGCAAGCAGCATTGTAACACTGTCAGTATCTTAATCAGGTTGTTGTAATTTTCTACACATGATATAAAACAGCATATTGTCTTAGTAATTATGAGGCTTATCAGAAAAATCATTATTGGCAGGAAATTTTAGTAAGATCTGTGGCAGGTTTTGCCTAACATCTGAGGAGACTTTATCTCCCATTGTTTTCACATGCTAAAATATAATTAAGATAACAGAATTACAGAAAAGCCATGAGGTGACAGACCCAGGGGAAACACACAGAACTGCAGAGCTATAAACTGAAGATACATCCCTGAAGTGTTTATAAAATTATTGTGAAAAACTAAAGAAAAAAATGCTTGACAAAATTTTGAAAATTTGGCAAAGAGACACAAAGTTGAAATGGTCTGAAGACAGCAAGATAAAGATTTTCTGTGTGATGGAGTTCAATCATAGCTGAGAAAACAGGAAGGGAGAGGGAATGGAGGTAGAAGATAAAGACTGCACACAACTAAGCATGAAGGTTGTGTAAAAGGGCAGTCCACAGTGAGTGAAAGTGTCATTGCCCTAGGAAACAAGTTGCTTAATGGTCTGATAGGGTAGAAAATCATTTAAGGTTTCTTTAATTTGCATAGCTGGTAGAAGCTGAGGGAAAGAGACACTGTATGCTTAAAAAAACTTGCCTTCTAGCTGAATTTTCCATGGTTCCAGACAGAACTGACTCAGAATAGACCAATGACAGGAAAGCAGGTTTTAATTTTATCCACACAAACCTCTAAGCAGAAAAAGAAGTATGGCAGGGAAATAAATAAAAGCCAGAAACAAAACAAACAAAGGAAGGGGGGAAAAAAATCAGCAAATTGGACTGAACCAATACAATAGAGTTCAGTTTGATTAGATCCCAAGCAATTAGTTGTTAAGCGCTCACTATATTGCATGCATAATGATATTATAAATAAATGGAATAATACACTGCTTCTGTAGCCTTGATGTTTCCTCTGTTACAGAGGAAATAAATGTAAAATTATGTCAGCAAAAGCAAATCTCAGTAGAACAGGCAGTCAAAAAGTAAGAAACAATTATCTTACTTTTAGTGCTAAGAAATGCTTAGTTGTCCATTTCCATCTTCCTGAAGACCATCCTTTTGCAATGCATCATGTATGCTGTATTTTGTGGTCAGATGCCAAAAAGCATGAACAAAAAATAAATCCATCATGACAAGGGTGAAGACAAATGTTAGCCTACACAAAAGATTTTCTGGGAGTGCAGTTTTATAATACAAGATAGAGAGAACTGGAAGTGCTGTTCAAATCTGCATGCATGTTTTGAGATTTTCTGCACTTAAACGTATATACTGACCCTGCTTGCCAGTGATAAGGAAATCCTACTCTTCTACAGAACAGAAAAATAAATAAATCATGCTCTATTCTTACTTCAATCATATTTTCCTTGGATTTGTATATTTATTTTTTAACCTTAAATATGCTGAAGCATTTTCATTTATCTGTTATGTGTCAAATGGTACAAATCTTAGTTATTACTGAGTTACAAGTTGAAATTCCAGTCTGCCCTTCAGTTATAACTGTGGTGTGGCTGGGCATCAGGGCTGTGACGTTAATTCCCTGGGTGATCTAGGAACTCCCCAGACAGACATCTGCATATGTGAGGTAACTGGTTTAAGACAAGGGACCTGCTTTTAACCAGTTGACTGACTGAACCACTAGCCACCTTCACTATCAGGCAGCTACCCGACTTTTACAGAAGCTCTCCAGGTGGGAATTTTGGACAGTTCTAGCAATTCCCCCAGGCAGGTCCTGCTGTGCTTTGTCCAAATGTTGTCCTTAAATGTGCTGATTATTGTCCCATATGAAGTCTCCCAAAGACCCCCAGACAGTTCCTCCTGCAGAAATGATCAAACTATACACAGACAAACCATTTATAAAGAGCCAATGGAAAACTGCTCATGTAGATGCAAAAATGGTCACATAGGACAGCATTTTGTACATAATTGAGATATTTGAGAGATGTTTTGTATGTAGTTAGGGTAATCAATAGCAGTGGATTATTCATATGCTGGAGTGGTCATGCAGGACCATGGAGGAGCTGTAATCTCATCCAATACACCTGAAGATGCCACTGCAACGATCATTGCAGCAGAGACTCCCATTGCCATCAGACAGCAAATGACCATGCTGTTCAAAAGATTTGATTTCCCATGTGAGTGTTACCCTTTGCTAAGATCCCAATAAATTAGTTTTGCCTTTTAACAAATACTTTGTCCATGAGTATGTGTCTTTATAACAATTTACACACACACAATTACTACAGTAGGATTGATGTGTCTGGAAAGACAATTTTATTTGCATTTCAGGTCAAAAGTGCATTTGAAGCTTAGCTGGAAAGGAATTACAAACGTTAGGGACAAAACCCAGCCCAGAAGTGAAAACAGAGTCCTTGGCCTAGTCAAATGCACACCTTTTTTGAAATAGGATAGTAACGTAAAGCTGAAATTTGAAAAAGCAAGCTACGTGAGTTAGCAGGGAGTAACTAAAAATCTCCAGCTATGCATAAGTTCAAATTAATTGATCATCATTTTATGAGAGAAGACTAACCATACAAGAATTCAAAATGGACAAAGTAGGTGGAGTTTAAATATGTGGATTTTGAAATATGTAGGTTTAATTCAAGTACTGCTGTTCTGTGGATCAAAGGAAAGTCATGAAAATGGCAAGAGGATACTTCTGAAAAGAGAATATTTGGTGCATTCACAGAGATACTTTACCCAGACATGGTGGGAGTCATAGCATGCCTTATAAAAGGTCTGTCTCTGAAGTTTAATAAAAAATTGTGAAATTGTTTTCCTTACATATATATATATATACAAAACTTCAGTATCAGTAGAGAAACCTGATTTATGGGCCTATAACTTCTGTATCAGTAGAGAAACCTGATTTTCAAAAATATTGTCTCTTTTCAGCATGTACATCACAGTTTCCATTGATGGCAGCATGGGGCAGGGGGTTGTGGTGTGCAATGGGGTGGGGGATACACCTTGATTCATCTTGATAAAACCAAGCCATATACCAGAAGCCAAAGCAGGAAAGTGCTTTTAGATCCAGTAACAAAAATGTAGCCAGTATAACTGGCCTTCCCATTTTTAAATAAACATTTGAATTTTAAGATAGTAAAGTTTAACAATTTGTTCATCGATTTTTAGTTTTTTAGCAGATATAATTCTAAACTAAATGTCTCACAGAGCTAAAGAATTCAGAACAGCATACATACCTTCATCAACCAAATTCATAACCTTTCCAAATAACACTGTCCAGGTACTTAAGCAGTAAATAAAGCTAACTAATTGTTATCCATACACAATGGTGAGTGGTATTTATTCTGTTACAATTCTTTTAATCCTTTATGAATTTAAACCTATGTCAACCAGCTCATCATTTTCTCAGGATCAACTTCTGCTTGATAAATTTGTCATTCCTATTACAGTACACACTATAACTGTTTAAAGTAGCTTGTACTCTTTTCTTTTTCTCCTTTTAATTCTACTCTTTCAGTCATTTTATCTTGTTTATTATGTTTAGTCTCATCTAAATTTTAATACCTTTGAGAAATCAAGAGCTTTTTTGAAAACATCTGCCCATTGATGTATTTCAGTGCTGGAGATGTATTACATGTGCATTAATATGGGAAGAAAAAACCAGGTGACCTCTATTAAAAAAAAAATAAAATCTTTTAACATATTTCAAATGAAAAACTCCACAAGTTTGACACTTTTGAGAAATGAGCGAATTAAGAAATCATTGAGGTTTACCTGATATTTCATTTTTACAGGTGTATTTCTTTTTTCTAGGCTAGTCAGTATCATAACACTCTCCTAATGCTGTGGCAACCTTCTCTGAAAATAATAAGAAAACGTGTTTAGTGTTCTCCTCTTTATTCACGGAGATGGTGAAAATTAGAATCTTGACTAATATTTCTTATTAATCTTGACTTTTCAAAAAGAAGGTAATTCTGTAAAATGGGATTTCCTTTGCTTCAGAAGAGGCAAAGAATCAGAGATGAACATTTAACCTTTTTTATACTATCACAAAGACATTAGAAACTGTTGTAGGTGGGGAAGCAACCTTGGGCTGTTCTAATCAGCTGGAATACTTCAGAGACATGCCTTCAACGGATCAGCGTGGCCTCTCTTACGATAGTGTTTAAGCAGAAACATTCTTATTGTGTATTGGAATAACCTTGACTCTCCAATCCTGTAATATATAGTCACGCAGTCTATTTTTAAATGTTCACTACATCCCACACAACTGAATTAGCATAAATAGTGTTATTCAGAGTTTCTTTGTACTTAAATACAAAAGCATCTAATTAACCCAAAGTTTCCAGATATGTAGTGACATACACACAACCTCTGTGGAAAAATCAGCCCTGAAATCAAAAGATAACCAAGAGTTAAAGTCAGCCCTTTACTTAACTATGAACTATCTATTACTGATGACTGAATTCAAATGACTCAGCACATTGTATCTCATTATTTGCCTATTTTTAGTGAAATATAAACTGCAGTTTCAGTTAACTGGACCCACTGTCAACAGTACAATCTGATTTGAAAGCTAATTGTTTGTATTACTTTGCTTTTGGGTAACCACAGAGGACTGGGGCATTACAAGACGATGATAATAAGGACAGATCAGTTTGTACCAGTTCCCATGTATGTTGCAAGCTTTGTCACAAGAATGGATTAATGTTGTGCTATTTTCTGTTCTCATTAAGTTCTACTTAAAAAAGTATGAGGCATCAGAATTTTAATTCCTCCTGTTTCTAATGCTTAACATGTTCTGTGGTTTCTGGTAGCTTTTCTTTCTTTTTTCAGTGCTCTGTTTTGCGTAAATTCAGTGTTTGAGACACTGTGACAGTGTTTAAGTCCTGCATGAGTACTTTGATTCTCACAGATAGCTTTCTGACTATCATGAACATGTTAAACAACGAACGTACAATACTGAAAAGCAGTTATGAAAATTCTATACTCCTTGTTTTCCTTAGAGCTTGATTGTGGGAAGCAGTTTCCATTTTCTGCTCATGATAATTTGCAGAAATAATTAGTCAGGTACTTTGTTATCTGGCTTGCTCATTGCAATGCTAATGAAGTCAACACTAGAGTCAGCGCAATGGATTACTTCCAGAAGTCCTAAGTGTGAAATGTAAATGCCAAACACTTAGAAAAAAACCCACCAAACAAGCACCTCTGTGAACCTTGTGACAAAATATATAGAATTAACCCAGTATTATAAAATGAAAAGCATACAACTTTTATAGCGGTTTCTAATTTTGGCAGCTTCAATCTGGACATTTGTTTTTAGCAGCAAATTGTTTTATTTGACCATTTGCAGATGCTAACCTCTCTACATTGGCTATATAAGGAATTTAAACTGCTGAAGTCATGCTATTTCTTCTTTCCTTTAACCAGAGGACTAAACTAGTAAGTGAACATCCACATAATATCAAGACTTCTCTGGGGCATATTAGGTAGTTTCTATATCTGCTGTAGACTACAGTTTAAGAGATTAGTTCCAAAAATTAAAAGTACTCAAGTTCTGAAGTGTTCACATGTATATGTTAGCATATAATTGTCTGCTTACAATCAGAATGTTCATTTCTGTGTACATGTTTTTCTTCAAAAGTACTGTATAATCCTGCATACATATAGATCAGTCACTTTTTCTGTCTATCACTTCAGAACGATCACAGTTGAAGCATACGGCATGGAAATTCTGTGGTGCCTTGAATATTTGCTGTTGTGTGATTTTTCAGAAAACATAAGCTAACACAAACCTTATTCTTTGCTAGCTTGTATTTCATTTTGCCCTTTTCTTGGTAGATGTCAAATTCCAAACTGAAGAAGATTAGAGGTTTTATAACCAGAGCTAAAAAACAAATGTTGCAAAGGCAATAAAAAATAAAATAAATCTTAATAAGTATTTGCCATGTGTTCTGTAATGGATCATATTTTCAATATAAGAAAAGAACAAGGGAGTAGTTAGACTCAAGAATGACAAATAAAATTCACCTTAACAGATGCAGATTCATTCTGATGTTGTATGAGAGGATAATAAAGATGACTTGTAAAATATTAAGCAGGAGCAGTATAACTTGGATGTATGATAACATCCCCTAAACTCATATTTTGTCATATCAGGCAACTTTCTTAAATTGACAGCAGTTATTAAAAACAAATAGTAGAATTGGTCATTAAGATGACAGTGTTTATTCTTTCTTTTCTAGTTTATGACCAGAGCTAATTATTTCCCCACTATTAATCCAGGCTTCCAAATAACTGAGCTATTCACACTATTATATTTTTTACATGGTTGTGTAGAATCTTTGATAAGCCATACCACAGCTCCATAAATTTACATTTCACAATGTACAGTAAGACAAAGGCACGAAGAAAGTTTTTACAGTTTTCTAGTTCTTTACAATATATATGAATGTCTCAAATTGTCTTTGTGAGGCTCTTTGGTGGTATTCTTCATATTCTTATTCTTATTCTTTATTATTATTACTCTTTATTCTTATTCTTATTAAATAATAATAATAATAATAATAATAATAATAATAGTAGTAGTAGTAGTAGTTTTCTGCATTATCATTATTGAACTATGGGTTCTTCTGTGACACCAGGTCAGGTGAGGCTGTCCAATTGAACACCAGCTGAGCCACCAGCGTATCAGAGCTGTAACTCTGTCCTTACCCTCAAAGGTACACTTACTAGAGAGACAGAGACCACTTACCATCACCTATCTTCTGCCTTTGCTGAGCAGAACAGAGCAGAGCAGAGAGTGCGGCAGCACAAGCTACAGGTTTGTGTGTCAGAACTGCTTTTAGTTGTCTTACCTGAGCAGGTTTCTCTAACAAAAAGAGAATATGAAGACATGGGATTCCTGGTGTTCCAAACATAAAACATAAGGAAGAGGGAGAAAAAAACCCAAACAACAAACCAACACCAACACAAACAAATAATTAAAAGATAGTCTGTACACCTGACAATACAGAAAGCTGCTTTATATTACGGAAGCAATACCTGGGTTCTGTCCTGGGCACTTTTTCCCATTATGTTAGTGCAGTGTAAAAGGAGAGACTTTTTTTCCTATCAGAAAATCCTCAAATGACATCAAATTACTGGTTAAATGCTAACATACTCCCACTGCAAGCAAATCACAGCAGCTGTCAAGAAAACAGTAGACTGACAAGAGAAAATATAACACCACAGGGCACTCATGGATATGGATTTAGGATGAGTGGGATTGATCGGAAGGCCTGAACTTCGGGTTCATCTCTGATGCTGAAAATTCACCACTGTCCGTAGAAACATTCCAGAAATTTCTCTCTTGAGGTGTTCTTCAGCTTTAATAAGAAAATCTCAAGAACTAGAATTAAGACAGGAGGGGATTCATAGCATTATGCTTACTGTGAACTCCAGGATGGTTGTATATTGATCTGATTAAATCAGATCTGAGTGATGAAAATGGCAGCTGCTGGTGTTTTTTTCTTGTTTGGGGG
>JAVJGI010000062.1:14679485-14727144 GCA_035590275.1 Ibycter americanus
CCCCTTTTTTGGTTCATTTGACCCATATATAACATTAAGCAGTGCCCTGGCTGACAGACAAGGCCATCTCATCATATGGTAAATGGTAATACACTCCATTACACAGTAAGTTTAAAATCACAGCCCTACTGAGAAGGCTGTGTTCAGAAATTAAATGCCGTTCCTCATAAATATCAGCCATCAGCTAAATAAGTGAGTGGGGGATATCCCACCTACCCCAGCAGAAGTTTCAGGGGAACTTCTTGCACATGTTCCATGGAGTATTCTCCTTTGTATGATTGCACTTTGTGTTCATTCTCTTCCATTCTATAACTAACTCTCACCCTTCAGATGGTCCTTCTTTTAACCCTCCTTTCCTAGCATCCAGACATTCACTTGCAGCTTGTATGTAGAACAGTACTAATTTTTACCCATGAAAATGTCATAGTTTGGTGAAAATGCACATTTCATTTTCTCCACTCATATTTGTTCCTCTCTTCTCTCCCTGATATCCTCCCCCCAGTTATCAGCACCTAGGGTCAGAGTTATTTAAGTTGCCACTTTGTTCATAGCTGGCCACAAAGGATGTCTGTCTTAAAGTCTGGAACATGGCACAGAGACTCCAGTTTATATAAAAGAAATTTAACCTCTTTGCAGGTATAGCATATGATAGTTTGTCTCAGGAAACAGTATTGCCAAATCAGGGAAGCACTGCATGCAACCCACTCAGATTATATATATATATGTATACATATAGTACCTCACATAGCCTACGCTCTTTGAAAAGCTTCAGGAATGAAAAGTCTGGCACCCTACAATAATTACACCTACTCAGAAGCAAAACCAGAGTGGACTCAAATGTAGGAATTTTTTAAAAAAGATAAAAATTGATGGAGATTAAGTGGAGAAGTTGTTGGCAGGAGCGGTGTAGGATAAAGGAAATCTTGTGATAGGGTTCATACTATAATATATATAATCTCAAGGTTATTATCTGGGTAATATTTATATTTTTAATCAGCTATGTATTTTCTGTTTATGAAAGTCTGAACATTTGTTGAAAGAGAGAAGTGTTAAGTTTGAATGCACTGACATACCATTATGTATACCATAGCTACATTATTCTGGGGATCTGAGTTAGTCCCTTCCCACTGCTCCACACTGTGCCTTGTGGACACACCAACATGGTCAGAACTAGCGCAGCTACCCTGTTGGAGCTGCAAGGCAACATATGAGAATGCTTTTGCACATCACACCTATTTGTGAATTCAATTGAATATGTCAGTGAGAACACAGAGACAGAACAAAGAATAAATGCATAAATACATGCTAATATACTTACCACAGGAATTTGTGTGATACCTATCTTTTACTGGATATGTAATTTTCCCATGATTTCTACTAATTGAAGAAAAACGAAAGAAAGGAGAATGCTTTCATGAATCCCTGAAAGAATTCTCCTATCTTTTCTTTTCCCAAATAAAGATAAATACAATCCTATGTACAACATAGAAATTAAAAAAAAAAAAAATGTTCAATGAGTAATTTGGTAACAGATTCTCCAGTACTTAATCAATTCAGATGAAAGGCCCAAAGTTGGATACTTCTACAACTTGAATTGAGCTATTATAAGGAATTTGCTGCCTGAGACATCATTCAGTGTACACCCAAGAAAATGACAAATATGAGTAAATTTTTAATAAAGAGGGTCAATTAAATCCAGGTTTGAATCCACAATGGGTAATGGAACTGTTATTGAAATATAATTTAATATTTTATACAAAACCTCAGAGCTTTGTAACAAATATTAATAATAGTCACCATAATATCAAATTATTAAAACTTTACTGTATTTCATTTAAGAGAACATGGTCAAACAAAAGAGGATCAGGATACCATTTAGAAAGAATTATGTGATCTGCAATATTGAAGCAACAGAGATCTGACAAAATGAAATGGTCTGAAATGTAATGTCATGAGCTTCAAGCTTTCTGTTACAACAAGAATGTCTCCATAAGCTAATGTCCCATGAGAAGTTATATCATCTGTAAATATGGAAAGTCTAATTGTACCACTGTGTAGAGATTAATGAGATATGATTTATAACCATGTGCATTGGCTTGGTCATCTTTGTTAAAGAATAAGATTTTTAGACTTTTAATGTACAGAGAAGCAAAGAATGAGACTGATTTACCGCTCCTGTATGTTAAGTGAGATCCTGAACCACAGCACCATTGCACTCCTGTATGAACTCACATTTAATCCAAAATATTGGGAAGTTTTGTAAAAAGAAAGGAATATTCACATATTTACATGAAATTTCTGCAACTTTAATCAATTAACATGTCAAATTGTATTTTTTGGATTGGATTACAATTCCAGTTATTTTTTCTTTGCTTGGATTCTAAGAATTTTAAAAATTGCTTTTAACTTCATTCTGTCTTCCTGCTATAATACATAATACTATAGATTCAAGGACGGCTGTTCATTCTTCTTTTTGCCATAATTTTCAGAAATTCCATCTCATTTTAGAAGGAGAAAATTACTTTATCCCAGGTGCAAACCATGACTATACTTTGCAAGTCTCCTTGGAAGAGCTAACAGGAAGATGTAAAATTACAAATTTCCAAGCACATTGTCAAAGTTATAATTCAAACTTTATTGGCAATAAATAGACAAGCTCAGCATCTGACATTTTATTTAGTGATAGGCTTGATTGACAAAGATATAAAACCCAGACAGATTCAGAATATTCTTGGCACTTTGAGTGGCTATGATTTGAGAGGGTTGTTTCAGCTTCACAATTACAGCCAGATTTTGAGCAGACCTCAAGGCCAGATTTTTAAGTACTCATCTTCTACTACTGGAAGCAATTCTTAAAAAATATATATTTTGTCTTCTATAGACAAAAAATTAAGGACAATACTTGGCAGCTCCAATCATAACACTTGCTACCCACTCTTCTAATGCACCCTCTTTTAACAATCTGGCCAATTAATTTCAGTCCTAAATTGGAGCTGAATCTTTAGAAAACCTGGTCTGAATCAGAGGTGCTGAGTCTTGGTCAGCTTTCAGCACTTAGATCTTACTGAGATTCAGACAAAACCACAATTTTTGACATCTAAAGAAGAAAAAAAAAATTTGTATGACCAGCTGTATTTTTAAATACTGTAATATAGATATATGCATAAATATATATACATATGTACATGTTGCCTGGTTAGTCATATCTGAAAACTCTGAGGGTTTTTCTAAACTTAAAGACCAAAGGATTATAACTAATTAACTGCAGTAAGGCATCTGACACACTGGAATCCAAACTGTGGTTGAAATTTGCTTCAAGAGTTAAATTATCATGATCACTTCTTGGATTATTTTTTTTAACTCCAATTTTTAGTAATTTATGTGTTCATTTAAAAAAAAAAAAAAAAAAGCTTTGCTCTCATTTTACCATATTACATTACAGCAGAATTCAAGCAAGTTGTATAATATTTTCATATTTGCACAAATACAAGTAAATCAATAAATAAATAACTTTCAGACTAGTGGGAATGGATAATTGACTATGAAGGCAAAGTTCTGATGCCAGGAAATACTCAGAAGGAAAACGTTTTCCAGTTGCAATAGCTGGGTTGTGGGATGAGATCTAATTTGAGATATATCCTCAAGCAGTAATCTTCTTCAAATTAAGGAGTCTGACAACTTTCCTTGTCTACTCAAGACAGTGTAGGATAAATTGTACTGAAACAGATACAACACCATTTGTGAATGTCAAGCATGCAAGAAGAACCCATTCAGTAGTTAGAAAACTGTCCACAAAGGCTAGATCAAGCTACACGAGGATGACTTGACTTAGGAGTGGGCTTAATGTGCTTTACTGCAGGACCCAAGCCCTTAATGCCCATCTTCCTGATTATTAACTCAGCAAGAGACTGGCTTCAAAATACATCCTGTACATTTAGCGACAGACATGCTTAGAGACAGCGATGGTGATGTTCGTTCTGGACAGCATGACCAAGTGTCTGTCTACGCATTAAAACACTGAGCATGCTGAAGTACTCTATTCCAGGTACAGCCAGATCTATAGTTATCTGTTATAGATATAGTTATAGAGCAAATATTTTGGGGCGGCAAGTTCATTAGATGGGCAAGTCTGAAATACAATTGCGATTTATATCCATCATATGAAGACAGAATAAAAAGATTGTCTCCATCTCCAAGGTCCTACAAGTAACAGATGAAGATAGATATACAGATGAAAACACAAAGAATGCAACAATTATTAGTGGCAGCCCCCCGCCAACCATCAAAAACTACAGAAACTAAGGAAACCAGGGAACTAAGTGAATTAAGAGAACTACTTAGTGATCTACTCCTGGAGTTAAGGAAATAATTTGTTTCTCTATTCTTTTCTCATAGGGTCTGATTTTGTAACTTTGCGCAAGATGGGTGAAAAATATTAGCAGATCAGAATATTTTACATGCACTTTCAACATCTGTATGGGGTTTTTCTTTTTCAGATAGTTACACCTACAATTATGTGAAAAACAGGGTTCATAATGAAACTTTGGCAACAGTAACATTCATTAACATGTAATACCCCATACTACTGAACTACACTGATGCAAATACATATACTGTTTCTATGTTAGAGGTATATCCACTATAATATGTATGTTATATTGACTACAGTGATAAGGGCATCTCTAACGAAACCTCTATGGACTCATCACCTGTTTAATCTTTTAAGTAATTTCTGTAGTTCAGATACAGTTGAAAGAGGAAAAAAAAAAATCTTAAGTACTTTTTAAACCACTTCTAGTTAGAAAGATGAAGACTGAAAGTGACTCCAGCACTTTAAGAATCAACAGCTCAGTTTTCGCATGCTGCTGGATAATTTGTATGTTGCTCAGGTATTTGGATTTATGACTGTTTATGATGTGCTTTTCAATATCATACACAATAATAACTATACATTGCTGTAGCCACAATTCAATCCAAAGAATCTCAAAACATTTAAGAGACAAAAAATTTAGTCAGTACAGTCATATTTTGTGGGTTTTTTTATTGTGTTTTGGTTTTTTTAAAAATTCATAAGCCTTGAGGCTAGATATAAGAAGCATTAAAGAATATTCATACTTAGTACAGAACTACTTATTTCAGGAGGCAGAGATTGTTTTCTTCATACGAAAAACACCAGTATTAGCGTATTTTTCAGTGAAGAATGGTACAACCCCAATCCATACAAAAACAATGGCAGAACCTGTAGTAGCTCTTTTTCTTTAAGGTCTTTTTTTATTTTTTTATGGTGGCATGAAGAGAGAAGCCTTAAGAAAAACAAAGATAACTGCTCTATCAAAATCATCACAAGAGTCAATGTTCTGGATAAGAGTGAAAGAATATTTTAGGGATGAGCATGTGACAGGGAATGAGAACCTGGTACCATTGCTCAACTAAGATGCAAAATCAAGAACCTAAGAAGAAAAAAGGTATTTGCTACATTCATCTGACGTTGTTCACTGTATAAATATTTATTTCAAGCAGTCCATACTCTTCATATATGCATAGACAGAGAAAATGTGCAGTGGAAAATGTGCATATATAAAATAATGATACACAGTTATCCGGGCAAGTTGCTAATTATTAACCTTCCTTTGTTCAAATTCAAAACTTGCTCTAATTGTTATGTATTTTTTAGATTCTGAAAACTGTCATCATAGTCACTTTATCTAAACCTCACCCACAATGTTACATACAACATTAAGCAAAAATAACTAGTAAGGAAAAAAAAAACCCAACATTTACATCTTTCCTTAAAAGTGCTGAAATTCACTGGAGCAGAAATTATGTGCAAAAGCTTGTCATCAGCTAGAAGCCAGATGTGAAAATGCCCTGTACCCAGAAATTAAATAAGGTACAGGTGGTATAGCAAGCAAAATGCCCAACCCAAAATTCCATTCCCAAGATTTATAAACATAAATCAAATTATTAAAAAAAAATACTTCAGTGCAAATAATGTAAGTTTAAATTTCATTTGAAGCCTAGAAGTTTAATTGACTGCAGAAAAGGATAACATGGGAGTTGTGAGGTGTGGAAAATATCAACAATGCTGGTATGTTTTAAATGGAATATAAATGGTAAATAGATGAGGTAGCAAGGCTGGCCAAGAGATGTTTATAATAGCCCAGGTGCAAGATGACAAATGTTTGGACAAAGATTTTCCCAGCTGGCATAATAAAATATCTTCATATTTTGGGAAGGACAAGTCAGTCAATAATGATATTTTACCTAAAATATTGTTCAAGTACAAATGTGGGTAGGAAACTATAAACTAGAATCCAGAAATTCCCACTAAATTAAAATCTGCCGTCTTGTTCAGGAAGCACTGCTTTCCTGAAAAAGAAGCATCAGGAATCTAGTACAATAGCTCTGTAGGTCACTGGAGAAAAGTAGCAAAGATTAATTTCATATAGATTTTATATTAATGTATTAATGTGGAAACTTTCCTAGGCACCAAAGGAAGTGATAAGTATTCTTATAAAAGGAAAATATATTTATCATAAATCTAAATCCTGTAAATCTTAGACATAAAATTGTGACTGCATAAACAAGCCTTCTCCTTTGCTTAAAAAAAAAAACCCATTAAAGTGACAAATTCTGAGAAAGCTGAACCTGAAATCTGTAAAAGAATATATAACAGGATATACATTGTACTTTTTTCTTACATTGCTTTGAACCTTTTGAATTTTTGATAGAGACTTATTACAAGTAGCAGAGCTAAAGGGAAAAGATTTTTTTTTTGCTCCCTCTGGTGGGGAAGGAAAAAAAAGCTCTGAGAAGCTAATTTATGTTTAGACTTGGTGCATCTTTTTAGTTACACTGCTTCAAATTTGTTTTATAACATTCTTGCAAAGAAACAGAAGTAGAAAATGGGAGGGGAAGCAGGTCAGTCGTCTTATGAACTGATATTGCTATGGAACGGGAAGCATTTGCATCACAGTAAATTGTGCTGCAGCCAAAACGATAGGGTGACATGATAAGAGTTCCTTGTTTTGGGTCTGGTTGGTTGGTTGGTTGGTTGGTTGGTTTTTCCACCTCCAAGCATCAAAGTTTGCTCAGACCTCACTTCATGAGATTGGATACGAGGGCAATGGAAATGGGGAACCTTCACTTTTAGAAGTCAGAATATTGAACCAGGGTTCTAGGAATCACCAGAGCCATTGAGACTAATCTGTGGATAGCAAAAGGGAGACTTGAGAAAGACCCACTTGTAGCGAATTTTCTTGATTGGCTCGGGGAGCTAAGGATGGTTGTTTCTCATGTTCACTGGTCCACCAAAGAGACTGAATTAATAGCCATTGTAAGTCAATAAGAAACATTCTGAGGAATGGAAAGTGAAGTGGAAAGTAAAGTGAAGTAGAAAATGAAGTAGAAAGGGAAGGGAAGTGGGAAGTGAAGCGTAGGGAAGGGTAGGCAAGGCAAGGCAAGGCAAGGCAAGGCAAGGCAAAGCAAGGCAAGGCAAGGCGAGGCAAAGCGAGGCAAGGCGAGGCAAGGCGAGGCAAGGCGAGGCAAGGCAAGGCAAGGCAAGGCAAGGAAAGGAAAGGAAAGGAAAGGAAAGGTAGAGAATTGTATTCTTTTTTTTAAAAGGACACCTAAGCTTGATTGCAACTGGCCATTAATAGGATTCATGACTGAAGGGTGAATAGATAATTATGGAAACTGACAGCTCATATAAGACTGGATCAGTTGCCTTTCTGCACAGTTAATTTATTTAAATACATTTAAGTGAGACCAACTATACCATAAGGTGCCACTCAGTGTGACTGATAGTATCACAATCTTGGGTTTGAAACTTCTTTTAAAAGACTTTGACAAAGAGCTGTAGAAAATGTGTACAACAATGGGTTAAAACTCAGAGAAGCTACAGAAATTCAAGTAAACAAGGCTTCCTACTGCCCCAGCACTGCGTTAAGTCTGTGTAGAATTCAGATCCATGTTCTGCTTCAAAAATATTGCTTTTAAATTCTGAACCTGAATAAGCAAAGAAGGAACACATTAAAAAGCAACTAATTTTCTCCATACCCTCATTTCTTAAATTAAATTTTATACATTGGATGCTATAGAATGTGTCAGTATTCAATTCTTCTAGAGAAACAAGATCACACTTTCTCACATTCAAAGGACTCAACTCTTTGCACAGCTAAGCGCAATCAAAATTCATTTAATAGAAGACTACATTCACAAGCATTTAGGTAAAATATAGCAAAAATCAGAGTCACGTGGTGACTTATGATACCATACTATTTCTAATATTTTAAATAAAAGGGCACTGCTAGATAATGTGTGTTAAATTAGCACCTTCCTCTCCACATTGCCAGCAAGTATTACTATGCAGCAAACACATTTGAACAAGCATGCAGAAATTGAGTTAAATCTTACATAATTTAAAATGACAGTTTCACTTTGGTTACACAAAAAAATATTTTTGCGCATCTCCAATATATTTGGAGACTATGAGAAATCAAGAGTTTTAGGAAAAAAACGTGAACTCTGATGTTTGGGGTCAGATAACTTTGTATGGTGTAGTATTACAGAGGCTTAAATGGCTTTTATGATTGGCAAATATTGGTAGAACAGCAAGTATTCTCACTTTGTATTAGGAGTATAGGGAAGCAGGAGCACAGAAACAGAATGAGGAAAAATGTGGCACCAAAGAGTTTTCAGGAAAATTCTCTATTGAGAATTAATTAAAAAAAAAAGTTTCCCACTACCAAATTCATTTTATGAAAATAAAACATTTGTTAAAATCTATTAAATATATTTTCTATTAAATACATACACCATTCCATAGTATTTATTTTGCAAAATATACATTCTGAGGATGTCAACATGACATACAAGTGTAGAACTATATTGCACAGAAGTCATATTGTTTTATTACGTTAAAAAAAAATAAATCTGAGAGTAAATGATGTTTATGTATTATTTTTATTAGATATTTTGGAATGCTTTGTTTGAAAGCTAGGAAGCAGAGAAATTTCTCAAGAATATAAAGCATCCTGACATCTTAACTGAAACATTTGAGACTGCTTAGAAACCCTTTGTGTCATGTGAGTGCTGCAAAAATGCTGTAAATGAACTGAAAATCTGGACCTTATGAGCCCAAAAATAGGTTAATAATTGAACCTATTTGCAGCTTACATGTGGGAAGGAAACTATTACCTCTCTGTAAGTGTGTGTTCAATACTGGCCCATAAGGAACTTGGTCTAGAAGGGAAAGTAAATAATTGGGTAGGACTTTATATAACACAAAAAAAGTTATCATTAATGTAAGATTGAAACTCAGAACTCAAAAAATGGTAATACAATGGGTAAAATATCATTTTTAACTAGCATGTAAAAGAAAGTATCCATTACTATAGATAAAGAGAACTACTAAAGCAGTTCAGGTGTCTACTGTGGATTCATGAAAGGTCGTTAATTTGTTTTACAAAACCTTCTTGATGAAGCTGTCTGTTCTAAACCTGAAATGAAAGAGGAGGTCTGTTAGGTCATGTGTCTAAAGACAAAATCTGAACAAAAAGCAATGTGCTTAACATGCTTTTGAAGGAGGATGCAAAGAAACAAGTAAACAATAACAAACTGAAAATTGAGGGAGCTGCTTTTTCTTTGTTTTCAAGAGTATGCACTAATTCATGTTTAAGTAGTTGGAACACTGATGGAAATCCAGCTGTAACATTCACATGAAGGACTGGTGTAGGAAATTTTGTCCTTAAGCCTAGAACCGGGTTTTTTTAAATGCAGTTACAGGGCATTGGCAGTACACATACTGTAGAGGGTGTAATTTAAGTTTGATAAAGAAAGTCTTTAAAGAGAATTTTGATATGTGACAAAGACTATTAGTTCTTTTCTGTTGCAAATAAGTACCTGTCAGAAATTTCATGTAATCACTCAGTAATAGAAAGTCCCCATAATCTCTCTACTGTACATCAAGGTTCTCAGAGTTTCATACATTTTAGTACCTAGTTCCTTCCATGTTGCCCTCTGAAATCCTAGCAGCAAAATCCATTGGAATTTCCTCTGCAAAACAGCAGGTTGCTGAGAAATCAGGCAGACCAAGCTGCGAGAGATGGAGAAGGGAGGATGAGGGAAGGAGAAAGTGAACACAGCTGAAAACACAAAAGATAAAAGATTAAACGAAAAATGAAAGCAACTTTAAGTCGCTCTTTACCATCCTCATTCAGACTGGTCAACAGCAGTAACCGCTCATGATTAGGAACACACACACTGGCTGAATATGGACTTATATTTTAGTTTGATAAAGTGAACCATGATGGTTGAAAAATGGTTGAATTATAATTTGTTCTAAGACATCTGAAGGCAAAAGTATTTCAGAAGTAAATAATAGTAAGAGTCCTTATGGAATTTAGTTTTACAAATTCTTCCTGAATACCTAGTGTAGTTTATAGACTTAAAACCTTATACTGTCATTCTCCCAGATCGGTTTTCCCTGCATATTTGCTAGCTGGACTACATTCCCTGTGATGAACAATACTTTTTGTATGTGGACAAGTAGGATACTGCATCAATTATGGGAGTCCTTGGCCATGTTTCATCCTCTTAATCCAGATGAAAATTTAACCTCACTGGAGAATGAAAACCACAGAATATGGACAGGAGGCAATCAAACTGTTATTGCCTGAGGCACCCTGTCATCTTAACAAAATTTAAATATTTTCAGTCTAAATATTTCAGGGGTTTGAATGTTCAGTTCCTCATCAGTATAAATACATGGAAAGCAGCCATGACATAGGAGTCACCAATGCGTTAGCCTTCTACCTAACATGATTTTTGTGTTTACCCACAAACTTGCATGCTTTCTAGACTTATGTATGTACAGCTGTAATCCTTTGGCTCACAATATGTATGCACACAGCTGTCTTACTGGCATCATGGAAATAGTGAAAAACAGCTCTATTTCCCAGACTGCATTTTGGTTTTATTACCTGGAATGTGACTTCCCTCACCAGACATCAGTTAACTTACAGTTAAGATCCCTAAGCTAATCATCTAAGTTTCTGTGGTAGTCAATAGAGAAAAATAGGCTGTTGTAGGGAGTAATTGTCCTCTGCAGGTACTGGCCCTCTGTGCCAAGTAGAGAAACAGTTTAGACAGCTACTTGCGATGTCTTTCTTTTTTTCTTTTTTTCTTTTTTTCTTTTTTTCTTTTTTTCTTTTTTTCATATATATTTAAAAAAGTGTTTTTATTTAAATGTTTCTATCAGCATCTGGAATGCCAATTCTAGTTTATTAGCCATGATCAGAAATTCTCTGAATTCAAATATAAATCTGTGTTCAGCTAAAGCCAACTGTAAAAGTATGATTTATTTGAAGTGAGAGGACCTCCTCTGGAGTGCAAATGTTACTGTCCTCTCAAAGCCGTGACAGTCCCTCTGCTGCTATCCTACCTGGTAAGTGAGAACTTGTCTAAGAAATTCATGTAATTAAGTAAAATCAGCATAGGCTTTGAAGATGTTAGAGAATTTAAGAGGTGTAGGTGGTGTTACCATAGCAAAATTCACTTTCTGCAGTCTAGTTCCCTGGCTCCCTAGAGTACCTTTCATACCTTTTAAAGGAGTTGCTTATTCTTCTGACTGTTTTCCTAGCTGTGCATTATTATGTGTGTTTGTAAGGGAAAAGGTTTTGTGATTAGGAGTCCATTCATTTCTCCTCTTAAACCACATCTGAAGACAGAATCTGAGGGCATTTACACATTTTTTTTTTAATGACTATTCATCTGGTTCCTCTAAATGTTAGGATGATGTCATAAACGTTGTATTATGACTTTGGGCTGAGCATAAGCATTGGTAGCAGATGGACTCCTGAAAAACAAAAATCCTTTTTTCATGCAAATGTTCCTAGCAGTAAAGAACAATGGAAGATAAATATTGAAAAATATATAATATAGAAACAGGATGGCTTGTAAACAGAATGCTTTCAGAGTCAGCTGCTCTTTAAGCAAACTAGAATAGAGTGGCTCTAGAGACACATTACGTGATTCAGTGTAATTACTGGCTTGTTCAAGTAAGTGCATTTATCTGAATCTGATCTGAATCAATCAATTCAACTATATGGTACAATCCTATACTTTCTATTTTGGAAAAAGCACCATACAGAAACACAAACAATATATCTTCATGATTTTACGCAATATTAGATGATATGACAGAAAAATTAAATACAGAAGAGATTTTCAGCACAAATGTTTTCAGAGTGATGAAAACAGTTTGGAGACATTACATTTATTTTATCTTTTTTTAACTTAAAAAAAAAAAAAATTTACTTTGCTACTGTTTGCAATTACTTTTAGTAATTTCCTTGGAGCACTTCCAGGGGTGATTTTTGTTTCTTCACAATGTTCCCAGAAAACCAGAATCTTTTCAATTTTTAGACATAATTGTGCACATACTCTATTTGTAAAATGTTTCTTTCCTAGAAAATGTCCTAACCACCAAGATATACAATATTATGATATCAGAGGTATCAACCAAACAATCTTCACTTAATCCTTTTTAAGTGAGACATGACAAAGGAAGAGAATATCAAAATTAATCAAGCCAGAGGAAGGAAATGAGCTATTCTAGACAAATGTATAGCTCAAACAGTTGGAGAAACAAGTTCAGCATCTTACTTTCCTGTGTTGTGACTGCTTTTTTTTAGGTAACACATATTAATGAACTTGGAAACAGGAACAGCATTTGAACTAATGTGTTAGATCATATTACCTATTGCTTCTCTTTCCACCTCAAAATAATTTGAATTATTTTCTCCACCAGAAAGAAAGGAAACACTTTCAAATGGAAGGATAAAAATAGGTGCCTCAGTACAGTATGGTCTCTAGCTAGAGGGTTATAAGAAATCTGGAGATATCAAATTGTGCCCTTTCAGGCTGAATAAAAAATTTGGATAGAGTAGATTGCATGTGGGAAAGTATGGATGTCCTGTACCATGGCTATGTATGGAAGGTCACATTTGTGTGTAGTCAGTTTTTTTAAATTATGTGGTTGCTGCCAGCATGAGGAACTGGGAGCCACTGTGCAGCTGGAAAGCTATGGTCTGATCTATCACTGAAACTTGGCAGGATGATTCACATGATGGGGCATCCACAATGTGGATATTTGTTCTCTGGGCAAAGGGTTCCAGTGCCTTACCACTCTCACTGTAAAAAAAAAATTCTTCCTAATATCCAATCCAAATCTACCCTCTTTCAGTTTAAAACCATTGCCCCTTCTCCTGTCATTTCAGGCCTTCATAAAAAGTCTCTCCCCTTTTTTCTTCTAAGTCTCCTTTATATACTGAAAGGCTGCAAAAGGTATCCCCAGAGCCTTCTGTTCTCCAGGCTGAAAAACTCATCTGCCTCAGGTTTTCTTCATGGGAGAGGTTTTCCAGTCCTCTGACCATTTTCATGGCCAGGGCAGAATCACCGAGCTCCAGGCTGCTGCCAATCTTAATCTCTCAATAGTTCTGAGTTGGTAAGCAAGAGGTCCAGCAATGCTTTTTTTTCAGCCAGGCTGTCTATCACAGGGATTAAGAAATTATCCTCAAAACACTCCAAGAGTCTCCTGGACTGCTTACAGCTTGCTGTATTGCTTTTCCAGCAGATGACAGGGTGGTTGAAGTCCCCCAGCAGGATCAGAGCCTGCAAGCATGATGCTTTCTGTAGCTGAAGTAAGAACACTTTGTCAACAGGCTCCCTTTGATCAGTTGTGGTAAATACCAACCACGAGGCTTCCTTTATTGGCTTTTTACCCATAAGCTCTCAACCTGTTCATCATTGTTTTATGAAGACAGCTCTGAGCAGTCAGTCTAGGGTTTTTGACATAGAGGGTGACCGCCTCCTTCCCCATCTCTACGTCCTTGCCTGGCCCCCCTGAACAGTTTATAGTCATCTATTGCAGTGCATCAGGTTCCAGTGACAGTGATCAGACCATAGCTTTCCAGCTGCACCATGGCTTCTGTCTCCCTCTGTTTGTAACCCTTGCTGTGAGCATTGGTATAGAGATACTTCAGCTGCACTGTCAAATTGTCTCACATTTTTGGTACAACCTTTTTGAAGGGTTGGGGGACATTCCTTACTACTTTGGTAGGTGCACTCATCCACCTTGTTGTTTGTGAATACATGAGTGTTACAGCTTTGGACCCCACCCCTCAAGTTCATTAGTTTAAAGTGGGAATCACTAAGTCAGTCAATCTGCCAGCAAAGATTCTCCTTCCTCTTCTAGATAGGTGAATCCAGGTGGGATTCTGGAAGGCTTGTTTGGTTTTTGTTTGGGTTTTTTTCCCCCCAGTGAGGAGGACCAGATTCCCTCCTTATGCCTTTGCCTCCATGCCTTTGTTCTCTCTATGATTTCAGGGAAAAACTGGCATTAAATTTGTGTACAGCCCTAAGAAACTGTTCTCAGTGGAATCTTCTATAGTACTTCCAGGAAAGATACTGCAAATGGAAAACAGTGGGTTATACTCTTCTATGGTATAACAGGGAAGACTTTTAACAAAGATCTGTCACTCCTATCTTGTATTTTTAAAGGATTTGTGCTGAGCATTGAGTGAATACAAAAAGTACAGAAAAAGACTGAATTTGAAATGGGTGTACCTGTTCAGTACACTGTGCAATAACAGGTTACTTTTGCTGTATCCATTTGCTATCTATACGATAGGAATTCCTTTCTTTTGAGCTGTGCATAGAAAGAGGCTTATGCTATTACTCAGTGATAGTCTTTATATAATAGCAATTCTATACAATTTAGTTACTTCCTTGCAAACATTTTCAATCTCACAGGCCTTTATTGATCTTATTTCAATCAACTGACCATGGTCTTACAGAAAAACACAAATAGTTGACATACTAATGAGAATTCCTGACCCTTTTTAATTGAATACTTGACCAGTCAGTGGAACACTCAACAAACCTGTAACTTCATCACTAGCAGTAATTACAATCAATAAAGAGGTTACCTTCTAATGCTGTTTGAAAGATGGAGACAAGGATTGCTTAGGAGGTACAAAGAGAGAGGTACATCCATTTCACGTGCAGACAGGAAGGCTGCTGGTTACACAGACCACTTGAATCACATAACTTTTCCTGTAGAGGTGCTCTTCCTGATTTATAAATCAGAACAAGTGGTTTCAGTGTACTGACACTTACAAATATAAAAATTTAAAAAAATATATACTTACTACAAAATGTTTCTTTCACCCTGGAAGCCAAATTCCTTATAACTCTGATGGCACAAGGTATGAGCATGATATTGGGTTTGAACTAGTGAACATCAGATCTCTTCCACCTTCACAAGAGATTACATATTAAAATATTTAAATGGATATTTCTTTCCTCCCTTTTCCCATTCTTTCAGTTTTTTTCCTTCCAAGGTTATTATAAAAAATAAAAAATAAAAATACTGTGGACTTTCTGTCAGTAGATGTAGATAGTAGGAACTAAATCCATAAACGCAGAACATTGCTAAAGGAAAGAAAAAACCTTTCTTGAACATACAGCAGAAAAAAATAACATCAGCATGGTCCTCTTAGGCTTACTTCTCTCTCCTTTTTTTTTTTGTTTGTTTCCTCTGGAATACAGAGAGATACTGAAATGTGTATATGCACTACTATAAACTTCCTCAAAAAAGAGATCGTGACTCTTGTCTTTTTAAATACATTTACAGCAATTTGCTTGGTGCCATTAAGTAGAAAAATATTTTCTTATGCAATGAAGGATGTCTAATGCTTTCTTTGATGTTGCAGTGTTTTGCTTTTGCGGAATGACATTTGCGACAACATATAAAGTATTTACTGTATGTATTAATATTAAGATATTAATTTAATTTAACCTAAAAACTATTTTTCAGATGTGTATTAGAGAGAAATAAGTATAAAATATTAATGTTGAATGTCACCAGCTCTTTCAGTATTGTTAAAAAACAGATGACACAATCTGAAATGAACTTCAGTGATAGTCCATATATTAAAAATGACATTTGCTACAACTATGAGACCTGAAATGAAGGAAGGAATGAGAATTTAACATTCAGAGGTAACAAAGTTAAGAATTTTTAGGCTACTGTTCCTAACTATTTAGAAATGAGCCTAAAATAAATAACTAGAGGTATTGTACATTATTGTGGGAATTCTCTGGAATTAAGAATTTCTCTTCGCTGAATTTATGTCATCCTAAACTGAATATCTCCCATTCTTTTGCTTCTCACTCATTCCTTTTTCTGTTCTTTTATACTCAATATTAATACATATGCCCTGTTCACCTTTAGGTCATTCTTTTCACAACACTTTTGACCATTTCTTCTTGAAATCCTTTTCACTATGTATTTTCTTTACTGAACTCATCCACATTGTCTTCTACTATGTGAAATACTTTGTTGGAATACCCTCAGAGGACAACTTTACTTTCCATTTCCTGCACTTTTCCAACTTTTTCTGAAAGTCTTTCGCTACTCTCTCTTTGACGTTCTTCTCTTCTCTATGCCTAAAGAACAGATACTCAGCTACCATCTTCATGCACCCAGAACATTCATAAAGTTCTCAGCTTCAAAGAGATGTGTCCCTTTTTTTAGATTAAGACTTTGATTTCTTTCTCTGACGTTTGCATATCTCGGGCTCAAGTCAGTAAAAGCTTCTCTTGATTTTTTTTTGTTTTGCCTTTTTTTAAAAATCTTTCCAACTGTTTCTATCCAGTTTACATTTCTAGTTCCCTTTTTCAATACCTGAACAAACAGGAATTTGTACATTACTTGTTTATGAACTGCATGCCCAAAACTTTAGTAGGTATTAATTAACACAGTGAAACACAAGGAAGAAGAGAAAAATCACCCACCACCACTCCCCACACCCACACCACAAAGAACCATTACCTGTATTTTCTTTAATTATTTTTGGGTTTGCATGTTAACGAAGAGAGAGCAAGCACATTCATGTATGGAAATACTTTTTTAAATGGTTATTTTCCTAATTTTTCTCCTTAGTAATATGCATTTCTCACTGGTTCTTTGATCAATGTGTAGAAGGTGGCATGATGCACATTTGCTAGCATAATTCAGAATATGCTGATTTTTCTGGTAAGCCTTTTCATTGTATGGGAAAATCTTCTCACTGTATGTGTACTAGATTGACTGATTATCAGTCAGTACTTTTAAAATTTATATAGGTTTAACTGCACCCTCACATTGCACCCTCAGCAAGTTTACAGATGACACCAAGCTGAGTGGTGCAGGTGACACACCTGAGGGATGGGATGCCATCCAGAAGGACCTGGACCAGCGTGAGAAGCGGGCTCATATGAACTTCATGGGCAAGTGAAGGTCCTGCACCTGGGCTGGGGCAACCCTCAACATCAATACAGGCTGGGAGGTGAAGGACTCACAAGAGCCCTGCAGAGAAAGACTTGTGTGTACTGGTGCATGAAAAGCTGGACTTGAGCTGGCAATGTGCACTTGCAGCCCAGAAAGCCAACTGTTTCCTGGGCTGCATCAAAAGAAGTGTGGCCTGCGGATCGAGGGAGGTGATTCTGCCCCTCTACTTCGCTCTGGTGAGACCCTACCTGGAGTACAACATGGACCTGGTGGAGCAGGTCCAGAGGAGGGCCACAAAAATGATCAGAGGGCTGGAACACCTCTCCTGTGAGGACAGGCTGGGAGAGTTGGGGTTGTTCAGCCTGGAGAAGAGAAGGCTCCAGGGAGACCTTATTGTGGCCTGCCAATACTTAAAGGGGACTTATAAGAAAGATGGGGACAAACTTTTTAGTAAGGCCTGTAGCGGTAGGACAAGGGATAATGGTTTTGAGCTAAAAAAGGGTAGATTTAGACTAGATATAAGGAGTAAATTTTTTACAATGGGTGGTGAAACGCTGGAACAAGTTGCCCAGAAAGGTGGTAGATGTCCCGTCCCTGGAAACATTCAAGGTCAGGTTGGATGGGGCTCTGAGCAAACTGGTCAAGTTGGAAGATGCCCCTGCTCATTCCAGGGGAATTGGACTAGAGGACCTTTAGAAGTCCCTTCCAACCCAAACTGTTCTATGATTCTATGATTCACTTTGTTACTAACTAAGATATTTAGTCAGCATGTTTCTTTGCTGACTCTACATTGGGGTGTGTGTGTGTGTGTGTGTGTGTATGTATATACATTAGACTGAGAGTGTGAGCAAGCTTACTGGTTATCATCTCTCATGCTCTGTTTTTCTCACAAATCTACTTGTGTTTTCCCATGTTTGCAAAGATTAAGCAGTTACTTCTGTTTACATTTGAATACCATCCTACATCTTTAAATGCTTTAATTTTTTTTACACATTTTTTAGTTTGGTGATAATTGCTCTTCTGGGCAGCCTTCAGTGTTTGCCTTACTCAGTATCCTGTCTCTGATGGCTGCTTGTAGAAGGTACACAGGGTAGTGCAATATGGCAAGGCAATCATACAGAGATCTTTCTCACAGTGTACATTAGCATTTTTAAGCATCAGAAGACTAGGATTTTAACTATGTCAGAGGTTTTGCTAGTTTTTAGTAGTCCTTGTTGGAGGTTTATTCCTTTAGTTACCTTTTGAACTTTGTAAGCTTTTAGCTTCATAAATATCCTGCAGTAATGGGTTCCACAGCATCAGTGTCTTATTTAAAAAAAAAAAAAAAAAAGCAACAAAATAGTTTCCTTTTTTTCCTTATGAACCTACTTACCTACTTTCAGATGGCTTTGTTTAACTCCCCAACTTCTGATGCTCTGGATAATATAGAATAATTGCACTTCATTAGCTGTATTCATGACTCAATATATTATTTGGTTGCATTCTCTCATATTCTCCTACAACTACATCATTCCTGACCTGAAGAATTCTTGGCTATTTAATTTGTCCTCCTAAGAGATCTGTTTAATGCTGCTAATCTGTTTTGTTGAAATTCTTTGTACCCTTATAGGCCTTGCTATGTCCTTCTATGAAGAAGGAGATCAGAGCTGAACATAGCATTCGAGATACAAGGACACCAGATATTTATTTATTCACTGCTGCTGAGCATTAATATTTTCATATAATAATTTCTTTCATGAACAGCAATAAGCAACTTATTGCTAATCATACTGTAGATGTAGTTGGCTTGGGTTTTTGTCCCCACGTACAGTCCTTTTTGTACATAGATTTTGGATTTTTTCCTCTTCCCAAGAACCGTGGTAGAAATTTATTCCCAATAAATGGTGAAAAAAGTGGTGCTGCAATAAAGAAAAGTACAAGTAGCTAATGGAATGGAAAAAAAAGTCTTCTATTAAAATTAGTAAGCTTTTTTATTATGTGAACCATATGCATAGAAAATAAAAAGAGTATTATCATAAACCCGTGATAAGTTTTATCTTTCCTTCTCTAACATTTTAATCCTTAGCATACCTCAATGACGTACAAGGTATAGATGGAACTTTGAACAACCCAGGTTACATTTCACACAGTTGGACATTACAAATAGTAAATGATTCTGGGCTTCTGCTCTGTTTTTCACTAACTCTTTACTTACGTATATTTAAATCTTTACACATTTTGGCTCACACCCGCTTCACTTTTCAAACATTATCTAGTTAAGTCTACATGTCTTCAATGATTTGTACCTCCAAAGATTGCCCATGTGTTGTTTCTTCAAATACTGTAGCTTTTTGAAATTTTCTTCTAAAGCAACCTTAATCTCCCAGTTTTGATATAAGAGTAAAATAATACTCTTTTCACCTGAACTGCACTTTGGCATTTCATTTTCTGCTGAACATGAAATTAATATCAGAGCTGATGTGAACATCCAAGAACAAAATACTTGACAGAAAAGGCTCCATAACCCCTTTCAGACTAAAACCATCAAGTTGCACACCAATTTATGCACGGTGAGCACTGAAAACCTGCAGCATACCCTGTGCCCAACAAGAGGTAGCATCTTTTCTTTCTAGTGCTTCTGCTTCAGTGTTTCAAAACAACCATTGTTTCTTGAGGTATCTTTCCTGCCTCCTCCATCACAAAGCAGGATAGAAAACTCTCTCTTTCAAGTCCTTTTCTAAAGTAGCACATATAAATAATTGAAACAGAACAGAGAATGAAACAGAGCATTGCCAAAGAGCTAAGCCTTCCATATTCTGAATTGCCACAAAGCTGCAGAATGAACAGGGCCACACCTTGCCAAGTTGTCCCTAGTCAGAAAAGGTCATGACTGCTGCCTCAGGGAGGGGATTGCGTGATTTTAGAGAAATTTATGACCTGTGCTGAGAAAGCAGGAACCTGAGACAAACCTTATTGTGGAAAAGGACTCTGTGATTCATTGAATTCCTGCACCTCAACATAAGCCACCATTGCAAATTATAAATTATATGTACATTTAAAGCTCTATTGGAAGTGCCTGCTACTTCTGTACAATCTTCAGATTCTGCTGGAAGATACTTGTTTTTATAAAAGAATAAGTTTTTCCTTTTTGTTTCTGTAACATCTGTAGCACCTTTTCTCTGGTGAAGATGGCAAAGGAGAATGTTTATATAAAAGACAGTATATATAATTTAAGGAACAGACTTTATCATAAGACTTAGCCCTCCATTCCTTCTAAATCCATTAGGGTTACAAAGGCTTACTTTTTTTTTTTTTTTTTTAGAACAGAAAAGGCCAAAGCTTACATTTTAGAGTCACACATGGCAACCAGTGTAACATTCTGATCTATCACTATGAATATTTTTCTACTCAGAATTAAAGGAATCAGACTTTAGAAGAGTGCCAAGGTAAAGGCAACAGAAAATAGATTCTTCAGACTGAAAGACAGAATTATAATGAAAGTTGTATTATAATTATGAATCAATTTGGAACAAAGATACTGCTTGGGTGAAAAGGTTGAAAAATGAGCTACAAATAAGGGAATTCTCAGAAAATGTATGAGACAATACAGAGAGTCAAAGCAGACAGGAATAAAACCTGAAAATTGAGCAGAACAGAAATGTATTTTAATACAACAAAATTAATTCTAGAGGTTTATTTTGCTGACTAGTATGTTTGGTCCAAAAAGTTCTTGCATTGCTAGTTGCCGAAGCAAGAATTTTTAATTATTTGAGACTAACATTTTTATAATAGGTAAATGAACTTATCTGGATAAGATGAGAACTGACCCAAACCTTTGCATGCCCTTGAACACCAGGAAAAAGACCTCTGAACTTTCTGAAGAAATGCAGTAGTTTATTTTCATCTTTAATCTTTGTATATGTTAAGATTTTTCTGAGTTCTGCTACTATAAGAAAAAGACACAGGGAAATTAATAGGAAAGATATGTGCCATGGTTTTATTTAAATGTTCTTATTAAAATTCTACATGCTTATGCGTATATTCCCTTTTTTGCATAAACCAATTTATAGGTAGTTTAGACCTCGCCATATTGTAGATACAGGATACTCTGTGAAACAGAATAGGTCTTTGAATACAAACAGATATTACTTTAAGTACAAATGAGTTCATTCAAAATCTCTTTAAGTAAATCAACATTTTATTAAAACTCTGTAATTTACATTACAATCTAACACATGTTGCATGTGTTTTGAAATTAAATTCCTATCAGATATCCAGTGATATTCAACTGATCACTAATCCAAAACCTTAACATTAATGAAAATCCAGTTGAGTTACAAGCCAAGGCTTCTGCGATTAGAAAAGGTACTTTGTAAAGTCATTCGAGTTTTACACTGACAAGGAGCAAATGATGTTATGGCATTAACAGGAAAGAATTGTGGATTTCATTTTTTGTCTAATTAGTTTTAAATGAAGTTTTTAAAGAATGGTTTTACTCATTTTGGAGAATGAAACTGTACTACTTCTGGAAGAGGAAGGAGTTCCTTTCACTTCTCGTTTCCTTTCAGTGCACCATCACAATGCATATAAATTTGCTTTTAGTAATATTGTTTCCATTAAGAGTAGTAAGAATAACGAGAATCTTCAAACTTTAATCAATAGAGAGGCATAATTATGCAAAAAATCTATGTAAAATTGTGAAAAATATATTTTTAGCCATTTGTTTTTCAGAACTCAAGTTAAATACATTGTCATAAAAGAAGAAATATTTTAATAGTTAATTGAATTGTATAAATTTGCTTGATAATGAAATTCATCATAAAGGAGGTTACAACATTTTAAAAAACTCTTCAGCTTCATTGCGAATTTTAATATGAATGTGTGTTGTTGGCTTGAACTTGTGCCTCAAATAACATCACCAATATAGCTACACTAGTAAATAAAAGGAACTAAGAAACATAACTCTGCAAGAATATACCAAGAACATTCTCAGAAGACAATGCAATTAAATACTCAATTCTCATTTTTACACAACATAGGAAATCACAAATTGTAGCATGTTGGTCATATGGTTTATTTGTGCTTTTGTTTTGATATTAGAATTTTAGACTTTTTGTAATAGTAAAAGTTTTTAAAATTTAAAAGAAAGCAAGCACTTCTAATTACGTATAAAATGAAAAAAGTTACTGGGAGCATATAATGTGCATCTCCAGGTAGTTTTATGTGAAAGGAATAGGAATGAGACCTTTTTAAAGGTTACACTCTTTCAGGCAGGTTAGATTTTAAGTACCCATCTATTTCTCATTTCTACACCTCTGTCTACACCAGCCCAAGGCTGACTCCAATTGACTTCCAGTTTCTAAGCTGAGCCCAATCTTTGCTTCACCTTTTAACTGGTTGTCATCACTTTTTACAGCTGAAAAATCTTTCACCAGCTGAATGTGAAGATGTTTATTGGTGAACAAGATGACCAAATTTTACAGGCCCAAAATCTGAAGAAGAACAGGTTTGAGATTACAGCTGTCTTGATAGATTGAATTTACTCATAAATTGAGATTTTGTAAGTGTCAGCTTAATTGTTTGGTCTTTACATTACCTCCAGAAATGTAAATAAAGTCCGGAAGTCTGCTAAGGAGCCTTCACTGATTTTCCTCTAGATTTTTTTTCCCAATTGCATTGCTACCTGTTTCCCTGATATAAGGCTGAACATCTTGTTGGATTCTTGTCTGTTCAGTGTCCATTAACATTCCTGGTGCTACATCATAGAGGCTTTTCTTTATTGACTTTTGGCAGGTCCAGGATTAAGCAAATCATAATTAAATACATATTTAAGATAATTCTGAATGAGTTGGTTCACAGATTCAAAATGGTATACACACATTAACCTGTAAAGATTAAGCAAAAATTTTCAGGCTAGTTATCTTCACTGGGGTGCTCCAGAGCAGTATTTTCTGCTCAAGTGCTCAGTTTTTCAGAGACAATTTTTGATTCTGTACGCTTATCATATTTTCTGTAAAAGAGCCCCCAGAATCATAATACCTTGATTCCTTGAGAACTCCAGCGAGGAGTCATATACAAACCACTTGACTATGTAACTTTGAGGCACAACCCCTTTAGCACTGTTTGAGTGGTGATGGCCCTGGAACAATGCTGGATTTGAAAATACTGAAATGTATGTTTTTCTATTTGACAATGCTCATCAAAATTCTAATGCCTAAAATATCTTTAAATAAATATGGCAACATTTTTTCACAAGTGCTATTTTAGGTAAACATAAATCATAAATCCATTCACATCATCCCAGTAAATTAAAAGGCAACCCAAATCCTGATCTCTACCCAGATTTCCATTTTTTGCATTTGACAAACATCTAAATATTACATCTGAATTTGAATCACATCCTCTTTCCTACTGTTCTTTTAGAAATGTTTAGAACCTGCTATAATTCAGCACCCTGTGAGATACTTCATGATAGTCAGAGTGCTGACTTGTAGCTCTGTAAACTGTTCTGCCATAAACTGTGCTTACTGACTGGTAAAACTGAATAGTTTATCACAAGAGTCCTTCTCTTATGTACCTAATATTTTCCATAATAAATTTCATAACCCTGACTCTAATTCTGTCACCTTCATGATGTTATGATGGGGAAGTAGAGCTCTAGTGGACCTCTTCTGCTGAAAACTTGTTTAGTGCTTAAATTAATAATAAATTAAATATTCATGTAATTAGGGAAACATATAGTATAGCAATTTATCAAGAATATAAATATGACATTTAAAAGAAGAAATGCAAATTATATTATACCTGTTAACATATACACACACCCATACATAGTACCTATACATACATATATATATGCGCACACTCAAAAAACCACACACACGCCCTATTAAATCAAATGGCATTCTAAACTATGTGGTTTGGAACCTTAATGGTTTGGAATGGTTTGGAAGATTAATTGAACTCAGAACCCACCTCTGAAGTTAGTGGATCAAAAGAAAGTAATTGGTCATTATATCTGGCTGCCTTTGACTGCTATGTCTGACTATCCAGTAACCACCTATAACTACACTGATTAAAGCAGTCTTTTCCAGTGAACTGACCAAGGCATAAATTCCTGGTTTGGGATATGTGACAAATAATTTAACCATTCAGCCACCAATCCCTCAAAATAACACTGGTTAAAGCAACATCTAGAGATAATTGCTCACAAACCCAAGATAAAATACACTGCAGAGTGTAGCACAGATGAAATGTATTAAAATTGCTATCAAAGAGAAGCCATGCCTATGGGATTTCACATATTTATTATCATACTTAGCAATTTCTTAAGTTGCAATTTCTTATGATGGACTATTTCTCATATCAGTGTTTCCAGAACATTAGATACAATTAATGTTTAGTTTTGACTGGTAGTGCTCATGTAACATTTAGATCCTTTACTTGAATGAGAAAGTATTTTAGCAGCTCACAGTGAATTACTTGGTCTTTTCGTTTTTTATATTCAGCCAAATATCTAATCCAGAAATGTTCCTGTTGCTTGTTACAAAATTTCATGGAGACGTCCAGGATGTAATTTATCCTGGCCTGGTACTATGTCAGTTTTAATAGGTCTAATTTCCTAACTCCCTGCTTCACTGTGACCATAAAGCCTTTTAGCATTTCACTTGCTTCACCAGGAAAATTTATCCCAGGCTGTGGAATATGACCTTCAAATTCTTTCATGCATACACTAGCAAAGGATTCATTCAGCCTCTTGGCACTATGAACCTCATTTGTCATTAAGATCTCACTCTTGTCCTTCAATAGTTCATCTGACTCCTTGTCTACCTTCCAGCCAATACTGTAATTGTAACATTTTAATCCATTTATTATTTTAGCCTTCATGACTGAATGCAAACCTAGTTTGTGTTCTCAATCTTCCTTTTTCTGCAGACTTGTCTTGTTTCAAAGGAATTTTTCCTCCAACATTTGGAAAGCACTTGTTTTCTTACACTGCCATTTTCATACCTAGTTTAAAAAAAAAATTATGCAATATGTTCATTTCCTATACCGCTGCTATTTATGATCTCTACCTCTTTTCTATTTCCCTTCCTTTCTTCTTTCTTCCCATCCCTTCATTTTAACCAAGACCATATGGTTTTTCTGAAAAACAGATTAAAGTGTCCAGTAATATTCTGGACTCTATTTTGTCATCTTAGTATGGCTATTTCTCTCTTCCTTTCTATTCTTAGATCTTCTGGGATTACTCCAGAAGACTTTAAATGGTCAGCCTTACTTTTCTATCTTTTCTTCAATAAAGGCATTCTGATGAATCTGATGTCAAAGTGACTTTTGCCATTAGCTTCAATGGAGACAGGTGTTCACTGGAATCAATTCTTTTTAAAGGTTCATTTGTTAATGACTGTGTTGCTTGAAACACAGTGAGTCTGGACATTATGTGCCTCTTAACTAGGTATGTTGGTAGCAGCAGCTAGACATTTTCTATATAAGTGGGAGATGCCAGATTCCTGCCCAAAGAACTTAACAGACAAGCACGATAAAATCACATAAAATGAGGAGATTCCTCAAGGAGGTTCCTGGAAGGCATTGGTGGTAACTTCCTCCTTCAAGCAGTAGAGGAGACATGCTCTTCTGGACCTTATACTCACAAATAAGAAGGGGCTAGTGGAGATGTGAAGGTCAAAGTGAACCTTGGCTTCAGTGACCATGAGATGGTGTAGTTCAGGATCCTGAGGGTAAGGAGGAGCGGGAAAAGCAAGCTCACAACCCGGGACATCAGGAGAGTTGACTTTGGCCTCTTCAAAGGTCTGCTTGGAAGAGTCTCAAGGGGTAAGACCCTAGAGGGAAAAGGGGGGTAGGGAAGGGCACAAGAAAGCTGGTTAATATTCAAGGATGACCTCCTCCAAGCTCAAGAGAATTCCATCTCAACAAATACAAAGTCAGGCAGCAATGCTAGGAGGCCTGTGTGCATGAGTAAAGAGCTCCCAGACAAGCTCAAACAGAAAAAGGAGACATACAGAGGGTGAACGCAAGGACAGGTAACCTGGGAGGAATACAGAAACATTGTCTGAGCATCTAGGGATGAAGTCAGGAAAGCTAAAGCCCAGATATAATTGAGTAAGGCCAGGGATGTCAAAGATAGCAAAAAGGGCTTCTACAAGTAAATAGGTGACAAAAGGAAGATGAGGGAAAATGTGGACCCATTGCTTAATGAGACAGGGCACCCAATTACACAGGACATGGAAAAGGCTGAGTTACTGAATGCCTTCCTTACCTTAGTCTTTACTAGCAAGACTGGCCTTCAGGAATCCCAGGTCCCAGAGACCACAGGGAAAGGATGGAGCAAGGAAGATGTGCCCTTGGTGAAAAGGATCAGGTCATGGAATAACTGAACAAATTAAACATACATAAGTTGATGTGCCCTGATGAGATGCACCCGTGAGTGCTGAGGGAGCTGGCCAGTATTTGCCACTATTAAGTAGTGGTGTACCCCAGGAGTCTATATTGGGTCCAGTCCTATTTAACATCTTCATTAATGATCTGCTTGATGGAGTAGAGTGTACCCTCAACGAGTTTGCTAATGACACAAAACTAGGAGGAATGGCTGATATGCCAGAGGGTCATGTTGCCGTCCAAGTGACCTGGATGGGCTGGAGAAATGGGCTGACAGGAATCTCATGAAGATCAGCAAGGGGAAGTACAAAGTCCTGCACCTGGGGAGGAAAAACCTCAGGCTCCAATACATGCTGTGGGCTACTGTGGTGAGCTGGTCAAAGACCAGCAAGAGGCTCTGCTTGTATTCTTGGGAACAGGATTAAGACTCGAAACAGAGTCAAGTGCCAAGGAACCTTATTTGCCCATCAACAAGTTCACAAATGCAACTGAGAGAGCACGAGAGATAAAGAGAGAAAGGAAGGAAAGAAAGAGGAAAGAATGAAAGAGTTCAATAGCTACCACCCAGGAGCTGAGGCGTCCTGACAATCCAATTCATTTTCCAGTCCAGTGGGGGAACGTTCTGTTCGATGTTAGTTGGTTCTGTTCTTTTATCCTGAGCTGTTCTGCTTGACCACACCTTCCACCCGGCCGTGGTGCGCATGCCCAATACTGTCACTAGGGCGTCTCCAAAAACTTTAGGTGGTCCTCAGGGGTCTCCAAGCCCCTCCATCTCCCTGACCCTGAGTCTGGGCGCATGCACAGGTATTTGGTTCTCCCCGCGTTGCTCCATGGGGTCAGTCAGTAGTTTTCCTGTCATGGCATTTTCAGACAAACGTCTGTTGGTAGCTTTCCTGCCATAGCCATATTGAGATGAACCTTGGTTGTGGCGGTGGTGTTGGTTTCCTGTCATAGCAACGTTGAGACAGACGTTTGTTGTGTCGGTGCTTCTTTTCACGACACAGTCTCTTACAGCTACCCATCTGGGAAAGCAAATTGGCAGAAAAGAACCTGGGGGTCCTAGTTTACACCAAGCCTGGGCTGCATTAGATAAAATATTGCCAGCAGGTTGAAGGAAGTAATCCTTCTCCTCTTCAGCACTGGCAAGGCCACACCTGGAGTACTATGCCCAGTTCTGGGGCCTCCTTGTAACAAGAGAGACATGGATATACTGGAGAGAGTCCAATGAAGAACCACAAAGATGATTAAGGGACTGGAGCATCTCTTATACAAGAAAACCTGAGACAGCTGGAACTGTTTAGCATAGCAAAGAGAAGGCTCAGGGGGGATCTTATCAATATATATAAACACCTGAGAATGCATAGAGAGGGTATAGAGCCTGGCTCTTTTCAGTGGTGCACAAACTGAAACACAGGACATTCTGTCTGAACATCGGGAAACAATTTTTTACTGTGAGGGTGACTGATCACTGGCGCAGGCTGCCCAGGGAGGCTGTGGAGTCTCCATCCTTAGAGACATTCAAAAGCCATCTGTACATGGTCCTGGGCAATTGGTTCTAGGTGGGCCTGCTTGAGCAAAGGAGTTGGACAAAATGACCTCCAGAGGTGCCTTTCAACCTCAACCATTTTGGGATTCTGTGAGGAGTCCCTAAAAGCCCATTTAGATTTGCTGTTGGTCTGCACTATCTTGTAGCATGTATTTTTATACATATACTCTGAAAAAAATTGTAGTCTTTTGTTGTGGAATGAATTCAAATGTTGCTCTTTCATTCCTATAGTCACCAAGGAAAAGCTTATGCCTTTTTTCATAATATTTCCTAATATTTCCACTCAAATTTTAAGTTTTGAAATTAATTAATATATAAGTGTGTGTGAGCTGTAAGTGACCTGCAAAGCAAAACTACACCAAACGCAACCTTTTTTTTTTTCTAAAGCATAAGACGAATGACTACCTCAGAATTAAAATACTCTAGGTCCACTCCATGAAGCACAATTAAACGCTTATTTGTCGTAAGTCTGTTTCTTGGGTTGTATCTTTCAGCTTGCTGAAAGTTCAAAACCATATAAAACCTTTAATATTAACACAGGAATAATTTCTATTACCCTAAAAAAGTTTGATAGCACTTCCCAAATATGTGCTGCTCACTATTTCTACTTTTAAATATAATCACTTATCAACTGTGCCATTTCATTTTATTTTATTTTGCCTAAGCAGTGAGGTGTTGTTGAACGGCTATAATGTGCTGACTTTGGACTGCCATCCTTGGTTACCTGCCCAACCAAGATAAACTGATAGAATTGTTGCAATTATACTTTTACAGAGATTTTCAGTAGCAGGAAGGGAGCAATTTCTGTTAGCAATTTTCGGTAGCAACACAGTCCCACTAAAGTATATTAAAAAGTACTTTACTTGGGAGAAGTGGCATGATTTGTGCTTTCCTAGAAGTTTGAGGAATATAGGCACAGGGAGATCAAACCTAATACAGTCCCACCAAGCAATAAATATCTTAAAGAAAATATAGAATATATTTACTTAGTATTATGAGGAGATCAAGTTATTTCCGCAGCTCTCATACACTTCTATTTAGATATGAGAGTAACAAAGGGCTAATAGTGCTTAGACATGTTAGGAATACACAAGTTTCACCCTTCCTCTTCAAAGGCAGGTTTTTTTCAGGACTAGGGATACGGAAAGGGAGAGAGAGCGAGAAAAAATATTGAATCCCAGACTAGGCAAGAGCTAATGGTTTGAGGGTATTCCGCTGATACACTGAGGTTTGACTGAAGTCACTGGTCAGAATTAAAGAGAGTGGGGAAAAGACCAATCTGTCCCTGAGGGCTTGGACTGCTCTGTAGAGGGTTTGCATTCCTTCTCTGGTTTTGCCTAGAAATTCCATCCTTATTATACAAAAATCTACAAGTGAGTTTTACTTTTTATTAATATTTCGTACATGGTATGGAAAAAGGTTATCTGCTTGTCCAATTTCTGAACCATTTTGTACTGTACATCGAACATTAGAGTAAGAAGGCAAAACGAATACGCATTTGTTACTCAATAGGAAAAGAGATTGAATGACAGATTTTGCCAAGACAATTGAAGTATTCTATCTCTTCTTTGCTTGAATCTTCACAGAAAAAGTTAATCTGACCAGTTATGTAGCACATTTTAAGTAGCAGAAGAGCACAGGTCAAAATATGGGAACAAGAGAATAAGGAATGTTCCAAGAATTCATATTAGATATATTCAAGTCAGTTCAGCCTAAGGAAATGTACCTTAGTGTATAAGTGCTTCCTATAGCATAGACATATTTTAGCAGGAATCAAGAGGTAGAACTGGCATTCTGTATTGCCTGAACCAAAGCAGCTCTTTGTGAAAGAAACAATGCCTATACCATATCTTTATATCTTACTCCATCTACATATTATTTCCCTAGTATTTCTTAACTGCATTAGTGAATGCTTTAGGAAGCAATTTGGATTAAAATTATTTATGGAGCAAAAAAATTATCACTTACTATTGAATTACAATTGTTGCATTATTACTGAAAATTAATTGCAATAATTGAGGCTATTGGCTGGAACCAACGTAGCAAACAGAGTATCCTGTTGCCTGTCCTGTGGAGTACTCTGTAAAAGACTTCCATTTCACCTCTGATTTTGACAAGAAACTCTATGCTTACTAAATCTGTCACATACAAAACAGAAACACAAATATTTTTATTATTCATTTACACAAGATATTAAAAAGGTATTTACAAATTTTAAACATAAATTCTATCTAATAGGTAGATGGCAAAAGTTTTCTCCTTTGTGTAGAAATGTGGTCAGGTCAATACATTGCACATGCTGAAAGAACACTCACTGTTCAAGACGGTGAACAGATAGGGAAGTCTAAATTATAAATCTTCATTAGTAAATTGTTGTGGGAATTGTGGGGAATCATATGACTGTTTAAGAGACTACAGTGACAGCCCTAGAACAAGCTATTGTATTACGTAGAGGCTTGTCTTAAACGACCTCAATCTGCTCATACACAAATCCAGAATAACAGACTATTTTTAAGTGACTTCTGACCACAAGATAGATCAGGACTAAAAAATCGAAACTAAAAATACATCAGTTGGATGGGAGAGAAAGGAAAGACATCCAGCCCTTAAGGAATTGCTTGGAAAAATGGAAAATATTTAAACAACTTTTACAAAATATTCAAAAAATACAGAACTGACATTAGTTTATTCAAAAGGCTTTGATGTTTTCAGTAGCTTTCAGAAAGACAGGAAAAGAAAACTAAAATATAGATGAAGAGAACTTCACATATTCTGAAGTGGGATACATGAGCAGCTTTGTTGTGGTTTCGGCTGGGATAGAGTTAATTTTCTTCTTGGTAAAGTGCTCTTTCGGGTTTGGTATGAGAATAATATTGATAACACACTGATGTTCAATTTGTTGCTAAGTAATGCTTACTCCAAATCAAGGACTTTTCAAGTTTCCCATTCTGTGCCAGTGAGCAGGTGCACAAGAAGCTGGGAAGGAGCAGAGCCAGGACAGCTGACATGAGATAGCCAAAGGGATATTTCATAATGTGGAACATCATGCTTGGTATATAAAGCTGGGAGAAGAAGGAAGGGAGGGGATGTTCAGAGTTATGTTGTTTGTCTTCCCAAGTAACCATTACATGTGATGGAGCCCTGCTTTCCTGGAGATGGCTGAACACCTGCCTGCCAATGGAAAGTGGTGAATGATTTCCTCGGTTTGCTTTGCTTGCAGGCACAGCTGTTGCTTTCCCTATTAAATTGTCTTTATCTCAGCCTACGAGTTTTCTCACTTCTACTTTTCTGATTCTCTCCCCCATCCCAATGCAGAGGGAGGGAGGGAGCGGCTGGGCAGTGCTTAGCTGCTGGCTGGAGTTAAACCATGACAAATAAGTTTTTAAGTACATAGTGAAAGGAAAGATAAAAACAGAGAGTTTATGACTAAGCTAGTTTTTGACTAACACAGCATGAGTAAGCCAATTCAAACTGGCAAAAAACAGCCAATTTGTTTTTAAACGTAAGAGACCACTCATTTACTTTCACATCTTGTGAAATACGGACTGTATTCTGACACTGTGACTATTACTTCAAATTCAAAATAGAAAACAATTTTGAAGCAGAAAAGTATGCAGATTCAAATTACAATTTTTCAAAGAACAAGAAGCACATATAACTGTATGGTGACGGAAATGGCGCAACCCAAGACAATGTTGTGAGAACTACAGTGATTTGCAGGATTTTTTCAAGAATATTCAAGTGAAATAAGAGCATGGCAAACAGGGCAAAGAGCATCTGAGCAACATCAGTAGTTCAGAGAAGTAATTCACAGCAACCATCCCCATTTTTGCATTAGCTGAATAGACTACCAGCCTGAAATAAAATGGAATATTTGCTTGTTTCAAAGTTGGGCACAGATGCATAAATTAATGTGGTGCTAGGAACAATGGTACCAAAGCAATACTAGCAATAAATGGAACAGAGAAAAGATAGTTTCCACTAGAAGAGCATGTGAATTAATGGGTATGTAAATACTTCATTAAGAAAAAGTGGTTAGAGAATCAAGGAATCTGGCAGAATGGAGATATGACACTTTTCAACTTAGTGCAAGGCTAAAAGAAAACAACCACTTCACTATTTTTATTAAATTTATTAAATTTTAAAATAGTATAGCCATTTTGAAAGTAATTTTGAAAGTAATTTAAAAATTAATTTTAAAATGGTGTAACCTCACTAAATTTATCAAATTTTATTAAATTTATTAGTTTATTAAATGTCTTCTTACTTAAATATAAAAGCTGGACTGAATCAGTTTCCTACTCTAGGTATCACAAAGCAAGAAAAGAATCTTAACTAAAAGATGGAAATATTGAGACAGTCAGTTGCAAACAGACTCAAGAGAAGATATTCTAAGAAATATGCCTGCACACATAATATTTAACTAGAAATTACCTGTTGGGTTATATAAATAGACTAAGATTTGTGCAGTTCTTTTTTATTACAGTGGCAACAACAAAAGAGAAAATTAGTTTTGTTCAAAGTGATTTGAGAAAAAAGCCAACCATCTGCATCAAAGATAAACAAAAGTGTGAAATGAAATAGAAGGACTAAAACTGTCTGTGGGGAGGAGTTAACACATCAAAGTGAGGAAGGTAGTCAAAGTAAGACTGAGAGTGTTACTTGCCAGGTTTCTAAAAGCGATGAACAGGTAACAAGTTTCTTTTCTACATAGCAATAAATAGGGTTATTTGTATTGCACCTGAGTGAATCTTCAAGCCAGGGAAAGTATTCTAGAGACCTGTTAAATAGAGAAGGGCTTACAGTTTTAATATGGGTCTGCAAAAACTAAAAGGAATTAATCAAATAAATTACAATGGAAACAAGTAAGATCTTAATGCAAATATGCTTAATGAGTAAGGATTTTTTTTTTTAATTCTTACATATAATAACTTCACTATCTTTTCTTTTTGAAGGGTGAAACATATATTACCTGAAATTGACTCCAAAACACTAGCAAAGCATAGTGAAGTACTGATCTAAGCACACATATCAGCGTAATAAGAGAGATCTTTTAGGTTTTGAGTTTGATGTGAACTGTGATTGTCAGATTTACCCCACAATGTGAAACTAACTTAGAAGAAAGCAATTAAGGTTTTACCACAGAGTTGTAAGTGGTATAGTGTCTTTCAAGATGTAATTTTTAAAGAGGGTAAGATTGCAATTGCTGAGAAAAATGTATGGAACAGAATATACTCTTGTCATTAACAGATTAGTCCCATGAACAAGATCATTTGGGAGGGGTCAGTGGAAAACAATGGTCTCTTGAAGAAAAATAAGCTTCTTTTTTTTTATACACATAGTAACTGAAAAAAAAAAGAAAAATAAATTTATGTAGCACTTCTTGTTTCCCATTTTCAATTCTGTGAATTTGGAATACAAACTGGTGCCTCTCTTGATTGTTAAATCCATCTTTCTTAAGCATGGAAAAATATTTACATGTTTAACATAGTGATACACAGTCATTGGGCGGAGTTTATTTGGCTTGAATTTCAGTCATTATAAAACTTTCTTATCCTTCATCAAAAAATCTGGTTAAACACAAAATCAAAATAATAATGAAAATAAAGCAAGGAAATAAATTGCATCATCAGAATTGCTTTATTCAATGCAATTAAACTACAGAATGGCTTTAACAAGACAAAATGACATTCTGATCGTTGGACCCTGGGACAAAGACCAGCATCACTCACTGTAATATTGATGTTTCAGGAACAACCACAGGTAGAGCAGGGTGTTCGGGCTGCATCTGTACTAACAGATAAAGCAGTGTCAGGCTCTGGATTGCTCCTGTGTGCTGGAGCTCCATGTCTGCTCTGATTAGTTGTTAGAGTGGTCCTGGCCCTGGGCTAGGCCACCTAGCACCCTCTGAGGCATATCCTGTGCCTGATTCAGGAGTCTGCCCAGGGACAAATGCAAACAGGCATTTTGTATATGGAGTACCCCGGCTATGGGAGCGTGAAAGAATTTCCATATGATTTCCTCTAAGAAATTTCCTTTAAATTATTTTTTTTTTCATTTCTAAAAACCTAGACATGGCAGAGCCTGTATAATGCTGTATTATATTACTGTATTATAGATTACTGTATTAAGATTATATTAATAATAATGTATTAAAATACATTATGTATATCACTGCATAATAGTGAACCCATTGTCCTTTGGTAGGGTGGGGTCGTTAAGGCAGAAATGGGAAGACACCTTTATCACACTAAGGACAAAGTTCAGTGATAGCTATGTACATACCTATATTAGTTTAAAGTAAAACGATTTTGTATCAACTTTATTTCAGATTGAATGTGTATTTGGGGTGGGTTTGGTTCTTTTTTTCTGAATGGATAGGCATTCAGTCATCGTAATAATAATTTAGCATCCAAAAATGCCTTCAATATAAATTCATTAGTAATAAGGCCAAATGAACTATTGCGGTCATCACATCTGACATTCTGTTAAACACAGGACAGAGTTTTAAGTAGATTTGGACGTAACATTTCAGACAAAGCTCTGAAGGAGAAAAGTTTTCTCTGGTGAACACCAGAAAACAGATATTGGATAATTCTGCACAGCTTGTAGGTCATTTTATTTTGCTTGCAGTAGTCACTTAGGCTCATAATACTGTAATCTGTTTCTTCAAAATTCTTGCTTTATCTGGCTTTGTCTGATCAGTCAATCTTTTGTTTAACTATCCCTCTGAAATTATACGCTACCAAGAAAGCAGTTATCTGACAATCACAGTAAAGGTGCTGGCTGCTTTAAAATAAATGCAAATGTCTTTCCCATAAAATTCAGCTATGCAAACTGAAATATTTCTGCACAGTCCAGTGTCTGAATTTATAAAACACCTGGAAAAAGAGTATGATTAAATTACTCCAGTTTACAATTATATCACCTTCGCTAATGTAGGACTTTTTCTTGTTTCTACAGCACTTACTCAGATCCCACACTTATTCCTTTCAACTGTTTTTTTCCTTCATATGAGTCAAATATATTTATCTGCCTTGCTGTTATACCAAGCCTATGTACTGTAGCTGTAGAATTATCTTTGTCTTTAATGTGTAATTTCTTTTGCAGTCAAGTGGAATAATTAGTTCCTTTTCTTCAACACATGAAAAAAACCTCATCTTTACTGCTTTAAAATGGAGCGCTCTCTAGCTGAAAATACCTTCTTGACTGATATAAGGGTCCTTGGTTGTTCCACAACTCTGCAGGAACTCATAATATCAAGATTTCTCACTTCACTGAATACAAGGTGGGTGTTTTTTTCCTGTCAGTGGTATTCTAGAGATCTTAAAAATTAATACATTCTTACTGCATATCAGTAGAAACTTTAACTTGGAATATTCATAGAATGGTTTCAGCAGGGATTGTCAAGAATATAAGCTTTCGTTTGGCTCTGTTGCTACTGATTCCTATCATTCATTCCTTATTCTCAAGAGTTACATTATGGTGCTTGCACTTTGAACAGTATGTCGCTCATACATATCATCCCATTTAAATGTTACACCTGTCACTGGGGTAAAATACTGCAGAATTTCATTAGAAGTGTGATTTTACATTCAGGAAGGGTTGTTGTTGAAAATCTTTATTACACTGGAATTAATTTTCATGCCAGAACTGTTACTGAAATAAAAAGTCCCACTCAGAAAAGTACAGATTTGGTGAATCTTGTCTGAATCCAATCTGCATCTACTTTTTTTCAGAAAAGGAGGAGGATGTTTCAGATTTACTGGAACCGAATTAATTTTAGGCTCTACAAATACATAAAAATAAAACAACTCTCTGAATTTCAAAGTTATCAGGATGTGTACAATATTGTGAAATTGGAAAAAATGTATAAGAGCAAATGTTTAATCTGTTAAATTCTACTTAACTTCACTGTATTGCAATCATGAAATAAAATTTAAATCAAAGCTGGAACAGAACTTTCTTTTTTTTTTTTTGTTTCCCTGCCATGCCTCCAGTGTTAACATTATGCAATCACCAAGCCAAAAATAAGAATATAAAAGCCAAATTTGATATAGTGAGAAAAAAATTATTTTACATGCAAATTTAAAGACAAAGATTGCTATTTGCAAATTCAGACACAGATTCTTTTCTTTCAGGAGAGAAAAACAAACAAACAAACAAACAAAAAGCACCAAACCCTAATGAAGAAAACTGCAGAATGAACTAAACTCAGCTGAGGAAAAGTTAAGGATATGACCTTCAATTTACCTGTTATTAGTTCAGCTAATACTTCTGCAGTAAAAGAATATAATTTTCAAATCTATGTGAATTGTGAATGGCACTGACCACATTTTCAAACATTCCAAACCAAACTATATTCACAGTAAACATATTTAGTATTTACTCAGACTACATTATAAATTCTGTAATTATAGTATCAATTTATCAACAAAGAAATGGAATGCAATAGACCATGGGAGATATTAATTAAAAGTTATCTCTTAATTGTATGCTAAAAAGTGTAAGACAGACACGACTTTCCTGAAGGCAGACGGAGGACTGTATTTACGATTTGTTATGGACAGGTTCCCAGATTTTAGCTTATCTATCATTTGCTACATGCTGAGTTTGTTGCATACAAGCTGCCATTACTAATAGTTTGGGACAGAGCCATGAAATTTCAAGTACTGTGTATTTCAGGTCAGAGCACAATCTAGTTAGTGTCATTTGAAATACATCCACCATTCCTCTACTTAATAAAGCCTGCTGGTGACCAATTGAACTGCAACATTGGTTTACTTCTATTTGCTCTTTTTTGAGGTATGCTAGAAGTATATTTTTGCCTATGCTGTAGAAACATAGGTTTATTTCTTGTCTAAAATCCTTTAATTTCTAGTACATTTGTAATTTCATTTTCAATATCATTCTTTACACATATTATCCAGGTTACAAACACTACGCAGTATGTACTTCCACAGATGGCAGAAAAAATAGCTTTCATTTCAAATAACACATCATGTTCAGAAAAAAAAAAAATCTGCTCTACATTCAGCATCAAATCTTTTGAAATAAGTTAGAGCACATCTAGTTTTTGGCTTTTTGTGTATACTGCATAGAGCTGAAGGAACATTGCTATGGATCACTGCAAGGAGGATTGGATGCTACAGATAATGTGTTTTACCAAACAGTTCAGAATTTCCATTTGAACTTTAAGGTCAGTGAATTGCTAGCTTGTTTAGAAAGTGCAGATCTAGTATTATTGTAGTTACAATTTCAGCATGGAGAGATGGAATTTAGGTACTTTTATCTGCAAAACCAATTTTGTTTGTTTGTGGAAAAGCATTCCCAAAGCCATAACACTATACTGGAGAATTCAGATTGTAACTTTTAAATATATATATATATATTTAGGTTGTAAACCATGTTTTTCCATAGTAATTTGGTTCTATTCGAATCTATCAGATCTGAAAGCCTAGGGCTGGGAGTCTAAAGATTTGGAATGGTTTCAAGATTTTCATAGACATTTGTTTTAAGCTTTCATTTGTCATTTTATTCAGCAGACTAGAAGTAACAAATGCTCATTTAAACTAACAAGTGGAATAATTTAATAAAAAAGTATTAAAAAACTTCACTAAAAGAAATGACACCTTGCATGCCAAGGACTTCTTCTTTACCAAGAACTAGAATTTTTATGTGATGCTCCAAAACAATTTGGTTTTTTACTGTCATCTTTAAAAATATGTCCATACCCAGCTTTACCTTAAATGTTCTTTGAGAGCCCAAATTGTCTGCTGTTTTTTGAGATGCAATACTACCAAAAATCTGTGGTTTATCTTTGCACTGATTGCAGTCTGCATGTATAACTTGTAAGTGTTGAACAGGATGTAGCTATTAATTGTTTCCATGTGATTATGGAAGCATTTAGAACTCAGAAATTTTTTTAAATGTTTAAGCTCTATTTTTTAATAAGTCAGAAAATAAAGCACGGTCAAGAAATGTATGCATACTGTGTTGGATTTTATTATAGTACATTGAGAAATAATCTTTCTGCCATACTCTCCCCTGGATACCTTAGAGATACATACATGGACTAATGGATATGCCACAGGACGCATGAAAGACTTGACCCTTTAAGAAATGCTGACCAAAAGCCAGTTTTGGTATCCTAGTGCATCTAAACCTGTAGATGCTTACTTTAAGGCAGCTGAATCTAACCTTTATCAGGAGACTAAAAGGGCTTGCACATACATGAAAGATCAATTTTGTTGAGAAACAGGGTCTGTAAGAACCTAAGCCACAACGACTGAGATACTGGCTGCACATTGGCAATAACTGAATCCTATTGGCAGCCAAAAATTTTGTTAAAGCCATTGTGCCATGCAGTGATACCGTTACTAAGCTTAGGTCAGTCTTGTCACACACACTGTCTTTCTGTGTAGATCTAAAACTCCAGGGAGCAATGGTTTGCATGGTTTATTTCCATTTTTAGTGTTCAACTTTTGCATATTAAAAGCATTCATTACTAGATTTTTAAAATATATTTTATTAGCCTTAAAACAACATTATTAGTAACATAAGCAGTATGTAGGAAGCGTGATAGAATTGTGACAAATATCCAGATACTGTGCTAACGTATTTACATTGACAGTAAAAGTTATGTTCCTAAACATGGATGACTTGGTCTAGATGAAACTATATTTTCATCCTCTCATGGTCTTGTCAATCATTACATACTGCCAGAAGTGCCTGAGGAAGCATTAGAAATTGATACAGCTTTTTGCCTTTTCTTGCACGCATGCACACACACCCACACACACACCCTACTAACTGCCCTGTTGTCTTATTATGAGCCACCACTGAATATTTCAGACCTTTTCCTTACTATCTTGACCTCACACCTAGGTGTCACCCACTTTTACAGGCCTTTTTTTAAAATTTTTGAAGTGGCTAGAAATCTAAAATATGTAAAAATACTATCAATGCATAACTTCCATATTATATATATATCATAATAAAAAATAAAGCACCAGATAATAAAAATGAGTTCTATATAATAATTTTATAGCTTCTCAGAAAAAAAGTATGCTGATAAAAAATAGCAGATTATATAAGAAACCACCGGCAGAAGAAAAAGCAGAGCTGGTCTCCTTCACAATGCTCAGACCCACGTTCTATGCAATAATCTGTAGAGGAACTGTAGAGGGTTAATTAACGTTGATAATATACAGTTGTGAGCTTGCTTCTGGGGCAGTGGGTTGGCTGATGTGGATAATGTACAGCTGTGGATTGTTCCTGCTAAGTAGCTAAATAGCACTGAGGAGCCTGGAAGAGAGGAGGACTTGGGGAAGGGGAACACTGGGTGAAGAGAGAGGAGACTGGATGAAGAAGAGCCCAGGGATGCAGGAGAGATGAGGAGAGTCCCTGGGAGAAGCTGAGAGAAGAAGGGGGCCTGCATGAGGAGAGGCTGGCTGGAGGAGAAGCCAGGAACCCTGATGCAGCAGAGGCAAAAAGCAGGGTGGACTGGCCTGAAGAGGATAAAGAACCAGCACAGAGAGTAGATGAACTTTTGGAACCTCATGTGGGAAAGTTCCCCACTGAAGCATCCTGCTTAAACATGTTCACTCCAACCCTGCTTGAGTGATTCACATAAAGCACAGTACAACATTCATAAACTATTCAAAAGTTTCTGCATTTGAAAAGAAAGCTATTCATATTTCACATGCTATTCTGGAGCATTATATGTTGAATTTCAACAAACTAAATTGAACTAAATTCCTTCCTCATCTCAAGTTCAAGTACTGCGCAGGCTGATCTCCTCACTAAAAAGCTGGCTGCAATTTACATATTCCTCTAAAATGTTTTATTAGACTCATTAAAATAATAAGCCTTGATAAATTCAGAGAAAGACTGCGGTCTGATCATTGATAACCTCCTTCTACACTTCACAACTTAAAGCTATTGAGGTGTTATAACTTCCTGAATGCGATCAGGGAGCCTTGGATCCTCCCCTGGAAGATGCCAGGGGAAACTAAATCAGCAGCTGCTACTTTTTCATCTTCATGCTTGGCTGCTGTCAAAACAATCCCTACATAAAATGGGATTTTCCAGCCAGGTGGCCACCAGGAACAGTTGGTCTCACAGGCCTACTAAAGTCAGAACTTAAAGCATTCAATTAAGACAGTTTTTCACTATGTTTTATAGCACTTTTGTGACTGGATTATAACTATGTTATCAGTGAAGTTTTTTTATGTTGCATTAATTGCTTACCCTAAAGTTGAAACTGCTCTGAAGTAGCTGTTTTATGGAAATGCTAGAATCTATTTATTTTCCATCATAGGGACTGGGCAGTAGGTAACATTTTATATTTGCCAACATTGTTGAGATTAGCAAGCACGTAGAAATCCAAAATACCTAGCAACTCTTGTGAAGACAACTCAAGGCTTCTTTGGAAAAACAGACAGAGAAGACATTTGTTAGTTTCAAGAAACATTTCACATCAATGAAAAAAAAAGAGACTTAGTTATATTGTCATAGAAACATATTATAACAGATAAAATCTAAAACCTTTAATTAAGAAAAAGGTACATATTTTGTATAGTCTTACAGCTGTAAAATAACTACTTAGTAGTACTTACCCTGTTTCTCACCAAAGGAGGCAAGCACAAGAAGGTAAATTGCATTGACTTTTTCTTTTCTTTTTTTTTTTCAGTCAAATACAGTGAAATGAAAAAATCATGCTACAAAAGAAATGGCTCCCATTGGCTTTGTACAAGAGGTGTAGCAGGAATAGCAAAAATAATTCCTTAATAACAGAAATACTAAGCATAGAAAAAGACTTTTCAACATGCTTCCAACAGGGATGAAAAACATCATTTTTTATTTTGTTTAAAAATTGCTTAAGTTGACTTGCTTAGGAAAATAAGAAAAGATTATTTTTTTTTAATGTATTCAGGTAGATGAGAAAGGTAGGAGAAAGGCGCATACACTCATAAAGCAACACTGAAGTCTTTGTGACAATTAGGGGTCAGATTACCACAACAGGTTAAATGCTAATGTAGATTTCTAAAACCTGTAGTTGCCTATAAAGAAATTTTCTCTTCCTCAGCCTGAACCACAGCTGATGTCAGCTGAGTTAATTCTTTTTTTTTTTTTTTTTTCCCCCAGTCTGGTCTGGAACCTTGAATACAAACATATTTAGGTCTTCATCTTTATAACTATATGATATTCAAAGAGTCATCAAAATCTACAGATAAAATTCTTAACAACATTAATGTGAAAGACTGATTTAAAAGTTTCATGAATTACCTTCTTTCCGCAATAGAAATCTTAAATACCTGAGCTTGAGAGACAGAGTTTGCACCAAGGTATTATGTGGAATGCTGGTTTTTGGTTTGTTCTTTAAGGAACCAGAGAAATGTACAAAATCCACAAAATCGATGAAAGTCTCCTCAGGTTTAATCCTACTTTGACTGGTCCAATAGCAAGTTTAATGACCATTAAAAAACATTTAATGAGATCAGTTCTTCAACTTCAACAGTACTATCAAGCAAAACAAAATCATGCTTAGAGTGTCTCTTTCCTGAAAACAGTCTTGTAATTTAAAGAAAAAAAGAATTTACTTGATAACTAGTTGATTAGAATGGCTTCTGATATATGCTGTAACAAATATTCAGCTTGTTAGTGTTAAAATATTAAACTAACAATTGATTGAGAAATAAAACAACACTTTAGAAGTTTATTTACCCAGATAAATGTAGGTAGATATTTTTTTTCTTTGTGATGGAAGGATTAATTAATTTTTAGTGCACTGGTTTTTAAACTTGTTCATATTAGCTTTTAATAAGCTCAGCTCCTTCCTTCCTGTCCTCTATTTCCAGTTCCCCGGTTACTAATAGAGGTTGTTTTATAATTATATTAAGGGAAAAAGTTAAAATATCTCTAAGTTCCTTATACAGAACAAGAAATATAATTCATCCCACTCCCCCCACCCACCCACCCCCTTTACATGTTAGTGCTGAACCATATCAATCTATCCACTCCAGGTTACTTCTCTGATTTCCTTCCTCCAGTGTGTAGACCCAATGTTAATATCAGCCACATGGAAAACTAAATTTACCAGGCAATCCAAAAAAGCTACACATGGTATATGAATTAAATTCTTTAGTTTGAAAACACCTCCAAATATACATGTTGTTTTGGTATGTTCTGTAACAGTCTAGAAATATCTTTGCTTGAGGACAAATGTTAGTGTGACAAGCTTGACTTCCTCAAACAATCTTGTTGAAACTATAGATTAAGACTGCTGTAGAAATCCAACTACTGCATATACAGCCATAAATCATTTTATGCTCACCTTTCTCTTGGAAACTACTTAAGTGCACGAAACAATGCTCATACTCATACTGTTTCTTGCTGTTTTGCTCAAATCTTTTTTTGATATGGAAGCAATATCAAGAAAGAAGCCAAGGTACCAGAAAATGAGACCCCACAGCTAATAAATCCAATCATCTCAATACTTTTGGTTTCAGCAGTTTGTGAATACAAGGAGAAATTCTCTAATGCTTCATACAACAATCTTTTTTATGATAACTACCTACACCTTCTCTAGTATTTCAGAAAAATATTTAATCAGCCTGTGGAAATTCTTCACTTGTACCAGAACTGAACAAGAAAATTAGTGCGTCTAGGTGACCAATTTATGAATAATGCACCATCATAGTCATTCACAGAAGCAAGGATGAAGCAAGATGTTGCACATAAAGCAACATCATTTGAATTAGCTAAAAACATCATTGACAAAAGGTTAATGACATTTTGTCTTTTTTTTTCCCAGATAGTTAAATAATTTTATTCAGATTCATTAGATAAAATTATTTACTACAGAGAATTTTAAAATACATTGTGTGTAACTTCTTATTATATTAACTTCACAACTTATTTATTATAATAGTCAGTGTTAAAAAAGCCGTATGAGCAGATTCTTGTGTATTCCTCTCCATTTTTCTTTCAGTTTAGCTTGGTAAAGAGTGATTCTGCACTCCTGCGAAGGCCTCCTGAAAAAAGGACTTCACAGCTCCTCCAGAGGCTTTTTGTGTGACCATGCTCTCTTCCTTCCACTGCATCCTTGAGAGAACAAATTAAACAAAGCATTGCTCTATGACGTGGGATTTTGCACATATAAATACACTTGGGATTGCAAGGTTCTCTAATACTAGAAACAAGTAGTAAACGTGCCTATGGCAATTAGGAACAGGTTTTTGAAAAGCCTGTTGACTTTGTCGTTGCTACTGCTCGTGTGTTTTGTGGTGCATATAGCTGAGGTTGATAGAGGTGCGTGAAGTATTCCGTAGTGTGGTTGTTCAGACCAGATAGTGCACTAGAAAAAACTCCAGCTCTGCCTGTGCATTCTACTGTGCCTTACTACTGAGGGTGAAACGGAAAATGGGAAATGCAGCTTATAGATTTGCAGGGACAACAGTTGACTACAAAGAGAGCTACCCCACTGACTAGACCCAACTGAACAGACTATATAAGCAAGAGAATTAGATACAAAAGACACAATTTAAAATAGCGTGGAGGTGAATATGATACATTTTAGGCAAAATTATAAGTGTTTAAACTGAACAGTGTTAAAAATAAATTCCTCTGCCTAGTCACTTACATGCCTGAGATGTAAAGCTTTCCTATTTTAAATTCAAGGCACCATACAAACCAAATGAAGAAAGTGATTGGAAAAAGCCAACATGAATTTACCAAAGGCAAATCATAACCAGACTAACCTGATTACTTCCTACAACAAAACAACATCTTCTGCCTAGCAGGTTAATTGTTAAGAAACAAAGATCCTGTTTCTAGCAATTAAAAGAGAGAATGGGAAAAAATGTTTTGCATTGTGTAGTTTGGAGTATTATTTTCAATATGTTTTGTAAACTTTACTAAACCACGAAACAACCATGTGAGTAATGCTTAATTATGACCATTAGGAAAGAATAACAACTAATGCAAGATCTTTGGTTTTGAAGAGTTGTGTGAACATATATGGGACTGCTGTTTTTATGTATGGAACTTATGTTACAGAAATACAGTAATACAAAATATCTTGTATCATTTAACAGTAAGATTTGATCCTGTTATATATATATAACCTATATATATATACACACCTATATAACTCAGTCTCTGAAGACTAGCTATTGCTATTCAGAAAGATGTCCAACAGAAGGAATCTGACTGCCCTAAATTTCATTCCTTTAGGTTCTGCAACAGATTCTATGAAACTGAGACAGGCACCTACATTCCCTATAGTAACCACAAGGACCGAAGCATCTCATTATATGTTTCATAGCACACAGCACTGCCTAAACAAGGAAGCGCTGAGGGAATAAATGCATCTTAAATCCTAAACTCAGCGTATACATTTGTTTTTAAGTGACGTTTCTGAAATCATTTCCCACTGCATGGCTAGCACAACACCAACTCTATAATCAGACAAGCAACTGTGTCTATTTGTCAGACACCAGAAAGATATAACTTCCTAAAGTTTGCATTTTTCCCTACCCACAGATACATATCCAAGCATCTCAGGATCATGAAATAGCATTGCTATGGAGACATGTAAGAGGATTTCCATATATAGCCTTGAGCACTAAGGTTGCAATTTCTTTTTCTTTCTCTAAGGATGACGTCAGAAATGCAACCCACCTTTCTAAAGTGATAGGGAGTATCTCCAGGGAGAGAAAAATAAAACCAAGAGAGAAAAGAGATGAAAAGAGGTAAGAGGAATAATAGAGAGAGGGAAAATGAAAGTAGAACCTGACAAGCAGGACAGAGTAGAAAGACAGAGGACAAATAAAAGCTTTGAATGCATACAACAGCAAGAGGTGAAGGATTCATGTTAGTTGTAGAGAATTTACAAAGATTCACAAAAACATTTTTTAAGGTAACACTAGTATTTAGCTTATTTACCAGGTGTATACAACAGAAATTTGAAAGCCTCTGTATAATTCTATGATTTCCAAGGTGTGGATTAGATCTGCAGTTTCTTTACGCTGCATTTTTTAGAGTCTCAGTATAAATTATCTCATTAGCTCCTTGATACCCTGTTCCCAAATGGATCCATAAAGCCACGGTGATATATTCCTCTAAATCCTCCTAATGTCTCGTTTTCACCATGTTGTTTCAAGAATATTCCTAAACAGTAGCAACTGCTACTACAAATAATATTAGTATTTTTAAAAGTGTAATAGTCAAGCACAGGACAAATACAATTGCCTCTTCAGTGACTCTGGACTGCTAGATATTTTTAATCTCTACATTATCAAGGTAAGTCATGGTTATAGATGGAGAGAAAGCTCATTCAAGGAGGACAAAGGTAAGAAGAATTTAGCAGCAGCAGACTGACAGCTAGCTAACCAAAAGCCTGAGCTGGAAACAATGTCTGTAACTTGTTTTCCGGTAAAAATGGAGTATGTTATGATGGGACATGCTTTAATGAGCACAAGTGAGACAGGACAGTTGTCAGATTTTAAACTAGGTGTAAATGCCAGGGTTGTTTTTGTTGGGTTTTGTTTGTATGGGGTTTTTTATATTTAACTTTAAAATGTTGCTTATGTGTTACATCCTGATATTAGTCCTTCCACTAGATATATCTTGCAGGTGTCCAGGCTGCTGTTAGCAGTACCTATCATGATTAGCAAGTTTTAAAACGTAAATTGAAGGTCTGTTGGAATCCTGGAGTCCCATACCAAATAGACAACTGTAAAGGAGTCCTGAAAGAGGTACTTTACATAGACCTTTCTGGCAAACAGCTGATATGCTTCTCCTCATACTCCTTTTTGTGGAAATCTTCTATTTTCAACAATGGAAAACTAACTAGTTCTGGCAGTCTTAGATTGACAATGCCTACTCCTGAATACCTACAAATTAGTGCTTTCATTTTAAACAAAAATAGTATCCCTATATAATTCTGCTAAGTTTTAACGCTTGTTGAAAAAAATCTAGAATAGACCATGCTGAAGCTGATTCTTACATTATGCTGACCACGATACCTTATTAGACAATCTGCATGCACAATGTCATAAAAAGAAATCAGGGTGTTAAAAATAAAATAACAAATTTTACATATTTTAGTCATCTTCCAGTGATCTCATAAAGAAGTATTTATTTGGCACACTACCTGAGTTTAAGGGCAAGAGAAGGAACACTGACAAGTAGCCTGAGTATAACTTTCATGTTTCAACACAACAGGTCGTTATTTATGTGCAGAACATCGAGGACTGAAGCCAGGCATGGGTAAGCAGAACTAAGAAGTCCAAGATGCTTTTCTTGCCAATTAGCATAGTTTATTGTGTTGTGTACTCCCAACTGTGTTACAGGACAAGAAGTTATCTTACAAGCTTCATCCTCATATCAATCCCTCCTGAAGATTGCATTTAATCCCCCTAAAGCCAACAGAAAAATGGAAACAGCTTTCCAGGTACAACTTTATTGGTGTGTGTATAGCCAATTTTATCCCTCCCATCTGTGAAGCAGTGAGATAACTGCACTTATAAAGTGAATATGAAAAAAATAAAATCCCTTGTGAACTATCTCCTTACTTCACAAAATATTTCAAAGTTTCCTTGCAAAAGAAATAATTTTCCTGGTAACACGACCTTCAACTATGGCCTCTTGTATTGAGGCTTTCACAAGCTCATCAGTCCTTCCGCTGTACCATGAGGAGATCTGCAGTAAGCATATATCTGCAGTAAAATTATCTTGCTAAAGGGTATCTGAAAAATCACTTCTGCACAATGCTAAGGGACATTCTCCTGCTGAAGATACTTTTGGAAATTAATTTTTAAAAGCTAGCATTTTAGAACTTTTATTTTTCTCCTCCTTCTACATTTAAAATAAAGACTATCACAAGCTAGACCCTGCTGGTAATAAGGACAGGAAAAAAAGACATGAGTAATTGTTCACTCTTCATAGTGTTTATTTTTCATTAGGATGCGTAGGAAACACTCAGGGTCACTGCTTCATGGTGCCTGGTATAAAGGAAGCTTGCAGAGGAAGAGAGTGAGCTTAGAAGTAGAAATGACAGAAAAGGGAGTGAAAGGAATATTACATGGCAAAAAGGAAACTGAAAAATAGTGCAAGGAAAAAGCAGAGGGAGCTTGTAACAACATCAGTGAAGGATCAAGCAGGAATAAATGCTGAGAAAGAAGATAAAGACATTGATGAAGAGGGAAGAAAAAGCAGAAGTGCAAAGCATATGGATGAAATGAGACTGAAGGATTATGGCCTGAAGAAACCTGGAGGAAAAGAAAAAAAAAAAAAAGAAAGGGGGGAAAAAAAAAAAAAAAGGAATCCCCCAGACGGGATAAAAAAAAAAAGCTGCTTGCAGAAGTAAATGAAAGACCTTTAAAGCCAGCTGCAAT
>JAVJGI010000062.1:14727244-14748490 GCA_035590275.1 Ibycter americanus
TTATTTTGCAAAGGCAACGTTCTGCCTTGGAATAATTATCAGTTGCAGACAGCGCTATAAATCCACTCATTTTCTGTTCTGGAAAGCATTTGCAAAGAACTATGGGGAGCAAGAGTGGAAATAAAAGGCAGAAAGAAAGATGGCTGTAATTGTAATATCCTGAGATTTGCTGAGCCCCCAAGTCTGGCTATTGGGCAGGTCTGAGGCTCGCCGCCGGCTCTCTGCAGGAAACGTAAAATCTGATCAAGTTCAGAGACGCATTGAGAGCCCGCTTCAAGCAGCGCTTTATAACCGCGGCCCTTTCACATCGTTCCCCCCAATCAGCCCCGGGAAAGGCTTCGCATTCTTTATTTTAAGGTTTGCGGGGGGGGGAGAAAAAAAAAAAAAAAGAAAGGGGGGAAAAAAAAAAAAAAAAAGGAATCAGCCAGAAGGGATAAATACATAAAGCTGCTTGCAGAAGTCAATGAAAGACCTTTAAAGCCAGCTGGAATTCTCAGCCATCCTACTAGTTTCCTTGACATAGAGTCACCAGATTTTACTTCCATAGTTTAGCTTGATACTCTAATGTGTCATCTCCTCATTCTGAATCAGAGGTAACTTGAAGCTTCCTCACAGGTAGTCTACAGTGGCCAATTTGTTCTTAATTTTTCTTACAAAGCAGTGGGGGAGAGGGGAAATGTAGATGCAGCATACTGTCTGACAGCAACAAGAGAAGGCAAAAAGAAAGAAATGACTGTAGAGATAGAAGACTGTCGGTTATAATATCTCTGATTAATGTAGGCATTTAGTGATATAGATACTGATGGTATACTCAAATGCAGATGGATTTGCATAAGCAGCAGTCTCAATTCTTATTTCTATCTGCTAATATATAGTCCAATCCTTATTATTTATTATTTATAATCCTATCCTTTAACCATTTGAGCAGCAGTGACACTGTGGGAGAATAAACTTACTGTGGTAAAATATTCCTTTACCTCTCCTTTCTTTAATGGAAATCTGGTCAAATGGCTTTTGCTTTATTAGTATTGTCTTTGGTAGGTTCTGTATACAGTATTTCTGTTCTTTAGTTGGAAGTGCACAGGAATGCACTTTAGTCAAGAAAACAAAAGAGAGGACTGTGTTCACTTTGACTTTTCTGCTATCATGGTGCTTCAGTCATAAACCTAAATTTAATTCAAATTAAACTGCCCTCAATTAGAGTAAATGGAGAGGTAAAGGATGCAGTTGTACAACAGAATATCTATTACACTAAAAAAATTGTAGATGGCCTACTTTGTAGCAGGGTGTGGAATAACTGTCAAAGCTGCATAAAGAATTAGATTTTTTTAGTTATGCTCGGTTTTGCAATTCAGAATGTGCAAGCTTCATCTTAATGGAGTTGGCTGAGAAGCTTCATCTAGAAAGAAATTTAGTTAAGTCAGGTCCCTTTCCCCAAAATTATACTTCTAACTTCTTCCCAGGACAAGCAAGGATAATGTGGGACAGAAATAGTAGTAAATAAGATAATAATAAGGTTGCAAATTTTATAGATTCACAATTATAATTGTTAAATCCAATACAGAGTTGTAATCCTACATTAGGTTCATGACACTAAGTTACTTGCTTGTTATGAGTTCTTTAAAATCTTGTAATTACAAAATCGCTATTTCTGGTTTATTGATATGGTCTGTGCTGACATTTACAACCTTTCTTTCCCTAAATACCAGTTTAAAACATTTAAATTATTTAGCATTTTCTTGTTAATACTTCTGCCTGGCAAGTCTAGAAGAGAATTGATGGAGTCACAATTTGACAGTCCCCTAAGCTATGGGAGTAGAGACGCTTTTTATCATACTTTCCCCAACAGAATCAATTATCAATGACACTTTCTTTTAGAAAAATATAAAAAGCCACCTCAAATGCCAGCAACATTTTAACAGAAAAATCTAGAGTACTGATCGTTCCTGTCATCCTTCCTTTACATTTAATGTAAGAACATTTAATCCATCAGGAGAGGAAAGAACATGGTGTTTATCACTAATGGGTGCTGATACTTTTATATGTCAAACATCCCAGCCATGTTAATCTTTTACAATACTGGTGACAACTGTTCAAAATTAAACATCAGAGCAAGTGTTTGAAAGCAGTAAAAAGGGTAAAACATTTAAAATGTCATTTGCCTTGTTGGTGAAATACAAAATTTGTCTGTTAATCAATAGGTTTTTTGTATGGAATGATTTCTCATCCAAGTCCTCATCAAAGCTGTCTTAACTATATTATGACAGTGCTCAGAGTTATTCAGCAATGGAGTAAATATTTTGGTGAAACTCTCAGTTCACAAAAATGCATAGCAAAAAGTAGGGATAACTAAACCTTTGGTGAATGACTCTACTGCATGTTATTCAACACATTAGAATTCTTTTCCAACACATTAGTTAGTAAATACACATTGATGATGTTGACAAACTATTACAAATATTAATGAATCTTTATCATAATCATTCACATCTTCATGCTTCTATTTATACTTCACAGTTTTATTCATTTTTATACGTCTGGTGCAGATGTTTGTTAGACAAAAATATTGCACAGTAGTAAAACATTTAAAGCATGCTAAGTGAACAAAGCCTTAGTGATGAAAGAAATCAGGAATTATTGCTGATCTGTAAGTTTTGATAAATTTTTAGAGCAATACATATATTCATTAAGTTAATATATAAAAATCAAATTACATACTTTACCAAAATGTCAGAAAGTTTTCAATACTCCAAATTAAGAAATAAAGAAGGGGTTGGTTTGGTTTTTCGGAAGTAGATATAGATACAAATAGATGCACATATACCTGCAAACATGCAAACAACAGAATGAAACCAAAGTCAGCTGATAGCCATGAACCTAACAAAAAACAGTAGGGAAATAACATGCTCAATTATTTTAAGATGATTAGAAAGTTTTATTTATATGAAGAGTCATAGAAATCTGTGTCACAGCAGTTGAAAGCTAACTACAAACATGAGCCTAAACTATTTTTTTCCATTTTTTTATTGTGCAGTAAAACATATTATGAGCTTAACACAGGCGCACAAGAACAGTGTTAAGGGATAACATTAAAGGTCACTTTAGCCTGGAATTCCCTTTCTGACCACACTCAAAAATAAATGTCTGTGAAGTACAGAGGAATGGAACAGGCATACAATAGTATTTCCTTCAGCATACCTTCCGAGCTTCCAGTTATCTGTGCTATTAAAACACAGTAAAATTTCATGTCCAATCTAAGAGACCATGGATCTAGATATCTTCATTATTTTACAGAACAAAAAATCTGCACTTAAAAATCAGTGTAAGGATAATTCTGTTCTGGTTATTATTGCTATCAAATATTATTATCAATAATTGTTAATAATTCTGATCAAAAGATCCAAATTTTTTCCTACAGAATTAATCTGGTATATATTTTAAATACTAATATAGAGTCTGTGAAGGGACATTATAAGGTTAGTTTTTCTTTCAAATGTCTGTATTTGCTTATTAATACATACATGTCTTAGATTAATTTGCTAAAAATAAACAAAATGAACCTTGGAATATTTTTGGTTTAATATCATTTTAATGAAATGCATGAAATAGTTTTTGAAAACAGCAAAGAAAATGCAAAAAGAAAAACTGCATCTGGATGATTGGTCATGTACGATCAATATCCATGGTAATGACTTTTGAAAGAGTATGTTCTTGAAGCCATCTGAATCAGAAAGATGTCTGGATTTCATTTTATAAAGCTAACATTTTTTGAGTCACAGGGACATAGCGAAGTACATACCATTTTCTGCTATTCTGTAAACTCATTACTGATGTTTAGGAAGATTATATTGGCTGCACTGGTCTCAGTGCAGTGATGGACATTATTTCCTCAATTTTACCTTTCCCCATGAACACCATTGTAACTGCTAATATCTCACATTATGCACTCACTACTTCTGTACTTTCCACTAGTTTTTGAAGTAACCATAGCTTATCCAGGTTGTGTGAAGGTTCTAGTTATATGGATACTTAGTACTAGTGGGGAAGTTACTCACAGTGGGCTGCTCTTTTCCTCAGTTAAACGAACATCCATCAGTACCTTTCCTTTAGGAGTGGGGGTTTTGGCCCATTTTATGTGTGTTTGTTTTGTCTTTTGACTTTTCTTATGATCTTCATGCCATGCCTGGTGTTCCTCTTTCCCCATTGGACGCCTTTTAAAAGAGTAATTTCCTTTAGACCTTGTTCTTTCTAAGGCTGTTCTAAAACAACAGCACTATGACAAGAATGCCATTAATCTGCTCATGACTCAGAAGTTGCAACTCGGTTTTATTTTACTTTAATATAGTTTTTTTGCAGATATCAGTGTTACTGACGGAGCCATTTTTTTCAAACGCATTGCCCATGCCAGCGTGTTTGCAACTTCTGTAGCTGAGCAATATCGTTTAAACCAATTGCTATCAGAACAAATGATCCTTTATTAAATACCATTCTAATGACTTAGAAGATTCATATTATGTGTAAAACATATTTACAAACTTTGTCTGTTTTCTGTTTTTTCTCTTCAGAAGAAAATAATTCAACAGCTTGGCCTAGTATTAAAATAAGATCACCCTTCTTACAACTTGATTCTGCTATTACTTGTAATGATGAATTTGTCTAGTACATACTGCACACAAATAGCTTTTGAAAAGGTTTTTGTGATATTGCTCGGATTTAGACTATCTGCATGTTTTTGCGTACTGTCTATTTTTATTCAAGAGATTGCAGAAAGAAATGTTTTACATGGCTGGGCCCAATTAATTTTTCTTCAGATAAATGGACAATAGTAAGATACAAATAATGAAATGGAATATGCACAATTATTCCTTAGGGGATATAAGGAACTGGTTGGTTGATACTGGTTAAATTGTACCTCCTACATGATCATGACTATACACATCAAGTGATGGAGGTTTTTGGTAACATGCATTCCCATTGCTTTTTCTTTCATTGAATGCTGGTCTAAGGAATAATAGGAAGAAGTAACGTCTGAGATAGTGTAATGAATCTGTGCTACAACTTTTTCTTTTCTTTCTTGATAGCAAATTCTAACAATATCTTGCAAAATGAGAAGTTTCAGTTATGTTTAATGGAATCAAAGACTTCACTTCATGTATTCATTAAACATCTAAGTACAAGAATAAAATAGGAGAGTGGCTAACAAAGAAATTGTTCAGTATTACTGGTCACCATACTACAAAGGCACATCAGCAAATGTAATTTACAAGTAAGGGGAATCTTGCTTCTTACCTTGACCCTTAAGTAGGAGGAAATTTACTGGCAAAAAGGGAACACTTGTGTTCAAACATTCGCTAAAAGCATTCAGATGTCAAGCACAGCTGATCAGTTAGATAATCCTGTTTGCCAATAAAACCATGTTCAGAACATATTGATCAAAGTACACTTATATTACTTTCTCTTCTCAAAAGAAGTGAAAGAGCATCTTCTCAAAACCACATTTAAATTTGAAATATGTTGACCATCTCACTATAATGTGTTCATATAGTTAGAATTAACCTTAAATATTTGTCACTTTTTCTTTCTTTCTTTCTTTCTTTCTTTCTTTCTTTCTTTCTTTCTTTCTTTCTTTTTTTGTCTACAAATGACAAATTTTTCAGAAGCAGAGATTTTTGTTGGGTAATTCTTCAGCTTTTAAATCAAATCTAGAACAGGACTCGAAACGGTGTATATTTAATAAAAAGTGAATGATAGACCCATATTATCAGAATTCAGTATTATGTTAATAGGTGTTCACTAATTCTACCACATCATGGAAGCTTGTAAGTCTTCATCGCACAGAATGATAAACAAAGTCTCTTTCAGACTTTGAGCCTTAGTGTATATGATTCCAGTCTCCAGTAAAAGAATAGATTAGTTCCTTGGAGCGATGGCGACTGGAGCTTGCCTGTGTCACGTGATGTGACCAAGACAGAAGATCTCAGCCATTAGAGTTATTCTCCAGTTTCAGTGATATTTTATTTTTTATTGAATTAAGAAGTTCAATTGTATTCTGAAACACAGACTTTAATGGAGAACCATTACATTATAAGGAATATATACAAGGTATTTTGGAGTTTAATGGAGAACCAGCTTCTAAGAGAGAACAAAACCTATTAACATCCCCCCCCCCAAATCTGTATCTTTCATGTTTATTTTGGCATAATCTATTTTGGTTTTGTGTTTTGTTTAGGTTTTGCAAACAAAATAAAGTAATAATTTAGCTAAGAGCAAAATATTTACAATGCAAAAAACTGCCTTGCCAACATGTAAAATTCTCTGGAGAATTATATAGCATTTGTATAAGAAAACTACCTCTCTAAGCAGAAAGATCTCACAGGCAACTGAAGACTCACCATGACAAAAAATTCCTATCAAATAGTAAATGTTAATTTAGACTACAAGAACTATTTTCATAACAAATCAACTTCACAAACAGTACAATAAGCATATGCAGTTAATCCATTTAGAGGTAACATCTTAAAATAGAATCAAGATTCTATTATCCTTGATATTCTTTTGAAATAAAGTTGGTGGGGTTTTTCATGTTATACTATTTTTGAGAATATGTTTGCCAATAACTATCAAGAAGCATAAGCTTTAAAAATAACTAGAGCATGTTAATTAGTTCTGCATTGTTTATCCTGATTCGGACAGCCAGAAAAAGATGTAGTGTGTCATTATGAACTTGCAGGGGTAACCTACAACTTTACCAGATTAGCCCTAAATTAGCAACCTAGGGAGAGTCAAGAATTTCAAAATAGTCTTCACAAGGGTTCTCAGAAAGCTGTTTATGCTAATCCCTTACATATACTGAGGTATGGATGATGCTAACACCTACTACTGTCCAGGACTAAGATGCTTTCCTCCTTGGTCTCAAGGAAGGACCTTCCTTGACTCAAGGGCTCATAATTTTTATGGAATTATAACTGTCTTTTAAAATCATTTACTTATTGCAAAATTGGGGCATTGGATCTTTTGTAAAAAGTCCAGACTTTTTTCCAAAACATCTAAACACCTTTCCTGTTTGCTCAGTGTTTAAATAACTAACCTGATATGAAAGTCCTGGGCTCATATCTGGTTTTCTTTAGGGAGACTTGAACCCATACTTCCCATGTGAGCGTCCTGAATGACAGGCTGCTCTCAGGCTTGTTTTCATACAGTTTTTCTCCTTATCTTACATAAAAGTATCTGCCTTTTGGGAAAAGTTAGGACCTATCTGCTTGTAGGCATATGACTGTATAAGACATAGGACAGTATAAGGAGTATATACAAGGTATTTTGGAATTTATAATTTATGCAACATTAAGAACATTTATTAATACTAACATATGATATTATCTAATCTATTGCATGCTGCTAGGCACAGCAGTGAGAATCCAGCTTCTTGAGGAGCAGCAAAGCCCTCAGAAGACTCTAAGAGAGCACTGTCACTCACAGATTCTGGGAGGATCTGTTAATGCAAAATGCAGTCAAATTATTATCAAGGAAGGTCACTAAATAGGAACAGAAACCTGAACTCAACAATCAAATAAGCACTTCAAGGATAAGAAAATGGTAAAGTCAAGGAAGCACAGTAATAAAAATTACTTAGTTAGGTCTCCAGAACTACCACAGAAATCAGTTTTCTGCCAGTGCTTGAAAATTTTAAAACAAATTACTGAGAAAAAATGAAGACAGTTAAGAGAAATTGTTATTTTTCAAAATCTGTAAAAAGCCTGTAAAAGGGGGGGAGTGGGGTGGGGGGTGGGGCGGGGCAGGGCAGGGAGCGCAGGGAGCACAGTGATATCACTTTGAAGGAACCAGAAGAAACTGAAAAGATTAAAAACCTTGGAAAGCAGGTCTAACAGATGTTAATAATTAGTTTTATCACACTGTTTTATCAGCCAAAAACAGTTGTTCATTGTTTTATTGTTGTTTTACTGTTACCAATGCATGCAAACTTGAATAATAAACCCTTAGTTATAAACTTTTTTTATTTTCTTTTCCATGCATGATAAGGATGAAGATGATCTGCTGAGATACAGTGGACCATAGAGTGAAAGTAAACATAAAAACCTTACCTGAGACATCCATCTTGGATAGGGATTTTATTTCCTGCTCTATTGAACACAGAACATTAAACAATTATATACTTCAACAGAGGCTCCCACATTCTTTGTGGAGCTTCCCTCTTGGTGTGATCTTTTCCCTGGCCCAGTTAACTTTGATTTTTTTTAAAATTCAAAGAAAAACAGACACAGCAGAACTCACTAAGGATTTTAATCAGTAGCAGTCTGAATTCTTTAAGGATTTAGATATTGGTTCGAAGGCTATCATTGCCTCTTCTTTATTTAGGGAGAATCTGACCTGCAATGAAAACCTTACTATTATACACTACATTCTCCCCAGTCTAGTGAGAGATATAGAGAAAAGTAGGCATTTATGTATCCTGGTGAAGCTAAGCATCAGATGAAAGCCACCAAAATCCTTGAATCATATAAGACTAGGGCCATTTCATGAAAATAGTAATTTCTGGTTTAGCAAAATTTCAAATATTTTCTACATAGTCTTTGCAAACTAGATTGTGTTACAGTTACTATATGGATGCAAGACTGCTAAAAACAACTGGGAAAAGCTATCATGGAACCATGACAGTAATAAATTATATTGTTTTATTAAACAGCTTTTAATTAACCAATGAAATGTGGTTAGGAATTTGTGAGAAATACCAGCTGACCTGTAAAACTGGTGGATGTAAACATTTTGGCTTTTAAAAAAATCAGACACTCTTCACCTCAGTATCATCATCATCATGAATTTAAAAAGACAAATTCAAATTATCTACAGTTCTGCAGTTTCAACTGGATGTTGGATTCCTCTGTATTTCCTTTATAACTATCTTTGCAAAATCGTTGGATTGGAATCAACTTTGTTTGCTATAGTTTAAAAATCAGTTGTAGATCTAAAAGATTGTTTGTATTTCTTTATTTCTTTTAAGTTCATAATACAAAAAAGTTTCTTCAAGTGTCTAGGACTGTGTAACCATAAAGTTACAAAAAGTGTAAACCCCCCTCCAATAAAATCAGTATTTACTTTCACTGTTAAATTACTGTTTATAAAAGCATTCCTGATTTTTATTCATAACCTCAAACAAGTCCCAGAACATGCTTTGTCTTTTTCATATTTCTAAATGTGTTTATTTAGAAAAAAACCTACAGTAGAGACAGAGCAGAAGTAAACTATGATATTTTTTGATGATGTTTCATAAGATAAGGGACCCTCTGACCAGGGCTACTTCCACAGAGTGAAAGTGAGAACACGAATGTCTAACAACCAAGCTGTATTAAATTCATAGTCTGACATATTGTTGAATTAAGAGCTTAGTCTAAAAAAGAAGCCTTAGGACTCTGTATTCAGTGGAGGTAAAGAAACCTTTCTAGAGGAAAATGTGAGAGCCTGTGAGATCTAATTGCCTTCTGGACATCCCTTTCCAACTCGGAAAAAAGCACCATAGTTAAGCATTAGAGGTAGACTGAATAAATCTACATTACCTTCTGGCAGCGTCCACCTCTACATCAAATTTGAGAAGCAGGGTACTTTTGTTTCAGCAGAGTGTTTAAATCCTTATAAGATGCATCTGAGCCTAGCCTGCATCCACTTTCATGGACAGTATTTCTTGGATTATGTGCAAATTCAACTTGATTGATTCTATCAAGAAGAGAAAGCTTTGGAAAGAAACGGAGTGATTTAAAGTGATGGTTGCATGGCTTTAATAAGAACTAATAACTACATTTCACCAATACTGTTAATAGGGATGTTGGAAGAAGATGGTGAACAGAAGATGGGAGAGAAGGGTTTGATGAAAATTTCTGGTAAATTTAAAGGGAAACATTACAGGATTTTTATTAATGCTTGTTTCATTTCAGCTATATAAAAAATAAAAATTATTATAATCAGTGAAATTAATTGACTTTAAACTCATGTCTCCTAAGAATTTATAAAAGTAAAGAGCCAGGAGCACAGAAGAAATTATCAACAACCTGATTTTAAGGCTCAAATCTCATGTCCACCTAATACCTCTATTTTCTTTGCCCATGGGTTCAGGGTTTTTAAGACACTGTCGGTATGCTTAGTTTCTCCTTAACATGAAACACTCTGAAAGCACCAGGAAGGTCAAAGAGAGATCATACAGTATAATGCTGATACTTCATTGCCACCAGATATATATTCCCTTGCCAGCCAGATTTAAATGAAGAAAAAAATAGTTTGGCTCAAGAACCTGCTTTGCTAGCTGAAACTTCCTGCCTAGAACACTGAAGAAATAGCCTTTTGGTCATTTATTTTCCGTATGAACAAACTATGACTAGAACACAGTCCCAGAAGAGTTATGAATTCAGTCCTGCATATTTGTTTTTGAAAATACTGTTTATCATGATTTCAGATACTAAGAGTTCAGAAATATGCACCCACACGCACACACACATAAAAGTCTTGGTCAACATCATGTTAGCTAGCGAGCAGTTTTATGCAACTTCAGTAAGTTATGAATTAAACTTCATAGTATTAATGCTATACAAATCCCATTTGATGATACAATATCAAGCTTGACATTAGAAAGCACATCAATCAGTTTTCATGCCTGAATCTTAAAAAGTGACACTTCTGAATGGCACTCCAGCTATATTGCTTTCTATTTTGTTAATAAAGAGATATCTTATTAGTGGGAGATTCAAGATGGTATAAACAATTTTTTGAGCTCAATCTACCATATGCTATAGCTGCCGATTACATTCTTGTTGACATTTTCTGCATGTGGGAATATTATCCTGTCAAATTCATTATGCTTCTGTTCACATGTACTGTGTTAATTGGCATGTGACACTTCAAAAATCTGTTCCCAGGCAATATTCATAAATAGTTCTGTTTCATATGAGCCAATGTATTCAGTAGGCCTGACACTTAGAAGAATATAACAATATAATTATTTTCTTCCCCACTGTTCTATTTTTAAAATCAAGTTAGTTTGAATTTGTTTCGTCTTTTCTTAAACCATGGTTGTTTCCATTTTATTGTGATATGTCATGTTTAATGATTTACTGTCTAAAAATGTGTTTTGTTTATATAACACTTAATTTTACTGGGTTCTTTGCTATTAGTATGTGCAAAATAGCTAAATAATCCAAAACACCTTATTCCATCTAATGTTATCAACTAAATCCTAAAGCAGTAAAGGACAAGATAGGGTGCATATGCTGTGTTTCACAGAACCAGTGAGATTTCATATATTTCAAAGATGACATCTCAATTACAGCACTACAAGTGCAGACTGCAGAAAATGAGTAGGATATATCTGAAGATCCTAGGATGAAAACAATAATAGCTCTGTCATCAGCAAAGACAGTATGAGCTTTGCCATCAGCTCCCTCTAGAGAAGGATTGAGTGAAGAGTTCAGGACACATCTCAGCTAAATATGGCACCAAAATGAGGCTTCCAAGTTGGAACATAATCATGTCAGAATGCTTGTATAGTTGATGCACATTTATAGGCATCTCTGAAGGGTGGCTCAGATCTCAGGTGGGTTGAATCACCTTGTTAAACAGTTAGACATGATTTCTCCGTAACTTTTGGAAATCAAAGCCCACTCCTCTTTTTTTAGTGCCTAAAGCTACCATTTAATATGAGGGGTTTTCGTTCTTATCAACAGTAATGGTAACATTTGAGAAATTTTTGTGTGTTTTTCACAGTCTAAAAGAGAAGTAACAACATACTTGCAATCTTCTACATGCATTTGTTACCAGCTCTATTCACATATCTGCTCTTTGGCTATTGTTTCTGTGTTACTAACATGACATTTTCCATTTCACATTGTGGGCCAAACCGGTATTTGATTTCTATTCCTTGTTCCCTGCAAGTTCTTGCTGCATCTTATGTTCAAAAGCATTATTTTTATCTTTTGTAATATGTGAATAGAAATAGCTGAAACAGAAAAATCATTACTATATGCCAAATACAGAATTTTGCTGGTACCAGGCAAGCATATTAGTTCCATCTAATAAGTGTACATCTTCCATCTGTGTTAGAAATATGAATTAATCAGACATTTCCTTCAGGAAACTATAAATTTAGTCAGCTCTAACTGCTGTTTACATCTGTGATAGACGGGATGGACTTACATTCTCACATGGAAGAACAAATATTTCCAAAGAACCTGATCACAGACTCTTCATCTCTGTCTTCTTTACAGCTGATTAATAATGTTTGGCTTGTAATGTCCACAGACTATATACAAATCATTTTGATACTTGGACATCTGGAAAACCTTGTACAGTGTTAATGGTGTGCTTCAAGTAGCATAATTTCATTCTGCAATAGCACAAATTATCCTGCAGAAGGCCACTGCCAGATATGAGGAAGGACAATATGTAGCACTCAGTGATGCACAGCCATAGCAACGGATTGTAAAAAATCTTGGAAGATAAATAGGAGTTAGAATCTGTTACTACTTCATATGCATTTATTTAACATTTAAGTGGTGCACATAGTTAATCAAATTTATGATTTTTTTTCTGTCATGCCTACTGATAGGAGTTCCTGAATGCAGTAGCTCAATAAACACAAGGCTGCAGCAGCACCATGTCCCAAGGTGCTGTTAGTAATGAGCAATGAGGCTAAGCGTGCGTCCCTGGCAGACACACGTGCATGCATACATACAATACATATATGCATAAACACTTGGCTGGCCACACAGACCAAAACATAGGATTTAGACAAACACAAACACCATTAATGGCCTGATCTTGTTCCCCTTTCTGGCTGCTCAGGATGAATGCCCATTAATGGAAACCATGTGTATGCATATTTGTAATACAGATCTCTCCTGTAGCTGGCTGTAGACACTTGAGTCTATCCAGTAGCTAATCTCTATATTCTCTGATCTCCAATTGCCTAATGCACAGACAGACACATGCAAATGGGTCTTCCAGTTGACTACTAGACTTTACAGTCTCCTCAGTAGCTGGCTTGGACTTGCTAGTCTCTCCAGCAGACAACTTACAGCAACTTTGATACCTGGATCCCAAGTCTCTTATTTTATTTGCCAGCTAGGCCACCTCGATGCCCACTAGTGATTAGATACATTGACTTATATACCCGTGCAGCATGCGTGCATTGCAGTTTCTCTCCAGTTGCTGCTACCCAGACACAACAGAGCCTGTGACTTGTGGTCCCACCTAGCAGTCTAGTTGCTAGACCTCCATGCATACATGTGTATGCAGAATAGACAGTACGCCACTAATTAAAAACAGTAGAAATGAAGTTTATTGAGAGGAAAGGACAGCAGTTCTGATCCAGCATAAATGTGTTGACATGCAACCTGCCCCTTCTATCACTTTATCCCTCTATTTCCCAACACCTTTTCCTCCCCGAACTGCCTCAGTCTGGCCCTGTCTCCAATACCAAAATGCCCTCCCTTGCTTTGTGAGATGCCCCAGGGATCGTTCCCTGTTGACTCCTGGTGCAGTGTGTCCCCCAGGTCCTGGGGGTGAGGGTGCCCTGCGACAGTTCTGGTGGTTGAGGGAGCAGACTCATGTCTCTGACTGGAGCACTGGGGTCCCCCTGCTTGCCATCATACCAGTGGGCTTTGTCCAGGGTGTGGAGACAAGTGTTTAATCACATAACCTAATGCTACACCTATCACTATATGGACATTCGTGTAATTAAAAATGCCATCATCTCGATATAGATGATAAACCAAAGAAAATATATATCCAGAAATCATACACTTCAGTTTAATATTTCAACTAAATGTCCTCAAAATTATATGGCAAGAGGGTGGCTAAATTCATTATTCCGTTCTGGATCCTTTCTAAAAAAGGAGACACATTAGCTTTTGTTGTTTGCATAAAAGACATCAAAAGTGAGATTTCTTGCAATTTCCGCACATCATAATCAGGATTAGGTAAGTAATTAGTAAATTAACAGCTTCAAAGAACATTTTCAGTGTAATTTGTCTTTAAAAATTCTATGTGCTGTCATGACTATTAAAGAGAGATGTGGTCAGGATATCAAACACTTTATTTTGTACATGAACATCAAATCTCAGAGTTGAAATGTTTGTAGTTCTAAGATATTATCTGTCACTAATACTAACATGAATATGAAAAGCCGGACAGACCTGTAAACAGTGGATATTTTTTGCTTCTTATTCCATGCAAATGCAGCATCACTGTTCTACAGATATGCAAAAACATAGACAGTACAAATATTGTCTAGGTACAGTAACCTTTTCTACAGTTAATTGAACTTTTGTGTTACGTATTCCTTGTACTATATCTTTTGAAAGCAATTTTCCTTTTCCGTATTTCCCTTAAGTTTCGCATCTAAGGTAGTTGCCACTAATTCTCTAAGTTGCCTTTTAGTGGAAGTTAATGATACAAAGTCACCATGGGAAATACGAACTCTTCAACATTAAACGACAATTATATGACAGAAGAGTTTTCTCACTCCATCTATGTGCAGGGTGCTGTGCATCACAAAAAAAAAAAAAAAACAAACCCACAAAAAAACCCAAAAACAAACAAAACCCAAAACACCAAACAAACAAAAAACCAAAAAGCCCCTCTGTTTCTGTCCTATTCTCACATTTTTCCATCCCTTTGAGTTCGTACAAAACCTTACACTGCCTGAATCATGCCCATATGCTTTTCATGCCTTGTAGACCAGAAGACTTCTTATCCTATGGTTTGTGATTAATATAGTAAGATGACTTTAGCATTAATTTTAACTGGAAGAAAAATGACAGAAATCTATCCTCAGCCATCTGAAAGCTATGCACTTTTCCAAGCGAAACATGTATTCTCAACATAATTAATGAGAACTAGCCAATCAAGCAGGAGATTCACTTTAAAGATAGATGTCTATGAGAGGATAGACGGCCAATAAAACCAGCAACTTATTGTATTCCATTGACTATAAAAGCATCCTACAGTTAGACATTAAGTAATCATTTCTGTAATATGTTGACACATACATACTTTAGCATACTTTTTAAATTAGGGTATCTAATAACTTTATGGGATTATTTTTAAAGCTTGCAAAATAGATATTTTAGACCTTAAAATACACTTTCAATACGTCAATTATGTAGGTACTGCCAGCATTTTAACTAAAAGCATGATGTATATATTTCCTGGAATGGAGAATTATTTTCTTCTTGTTGTAGATAATTTGATGTTCTAAATGAAATGCCTAATGAACATCATTCTCAGCAATCACAAGAACAAGAACAGTTAAAACCTTCTTCAACCTTCCCTTCCAAATTGAATTCCGTACCTTAAAGGTTCATTTCATTGAAATATGTATTCCTGATCAATACATAGTATGGTCTGTCACAGGAATAAAACTTGAACAAATAACACATAGTCCTAAGGCAAAAGTTTTGATTGATAAAATTAAATAAGGCCTGGAATTCCATTATAAGAATTTTCAAGACCTGATAAAAATATGGGATCTACTAACAGAACTTATATTCTACATATTCATAAGTGGGGTAGAAAAAGGCATAATTAATGAGGTGTCAGGCTTTGATATGAACACAAGACACTACAGGATAGTGAAAAACAACTCAGACTGTGAAAATGTGCAGAAGGATCTTGTTGTGATGGGCAGTAAGTTGGCAGAAAAATATCAGTATTAATAGCTGTAAAGTGATTCATATGTGAAAAAACAACCCTGAAAAATCTGTACAAAATCATACCCTGGAAATTATCTATCACTTTTCCAGAAGGAGATCTTAGAATTACTAAGATTTAACTGAAAATACTAGCTCAGTGGCAAAAAATGGTCAAAAAGTCAAACAAATTAACATGAAATGAAAAGACTACATTAACAGATGGTAACAGATTTAAATAAATCAAATGGAATACTGTGTATAACTAAACAATAGAAAACACTGCAGCAGGATGCTATGGTTGCCAGAAGTAAGCATGAGTTCAAAAAATGGTTAGGCAATTTTAGGAAATATAAGTCTATTGACTCATCTTAAACACTAAGATTACAATTTGTGAGTCCAAAAAATCTCTAAACCCAATATTGCTATAAACTGAAAAAGCAAATTTAAAAAAACCCCAAACCAAAACAAAACAACAAACCACAAAAAAAACCAACCACAAACCACACTACTGTGCATTTGTGATGTCCATACAATGTTCCTTTAGTGTTACTGGCCACTGTCAGATTCAAGTATATCAGGGTAAATAGACTTTTGATCATTTTATATGACATGATATTTTTATCTTATATTTTTATCACACTCTGTCTCTTGACTTCTATCAAACTGGAAAAATCATCATGACTAAATGCAGTTAACATAGACATTAAGACATATATCTTATTAATTAAGGTTTAATAATGTAGATGTATTGCTTTTTAGCCCTTGATCACCTCTGCAACAAATTATCAAAGGGCTTTTGCATTACTATGTAGTGCGGACAGAGATAGCCCCACATTCTAATGAAGTAAGACTTCTAAGCAGTTAGTTTTTATGAGATAAACACTATGACAGTCTCAGGAGAAAGGCTACTAAAGCATTTTCTTGTCATTCCTGGTGGCAGGCCACACAGGTGCGGCAGTCATGCCAGTGGGGCTGAAAAATAGTATGTTTTGTTTCAACTGCAATTGATAGATACAGAGACTTTTGAAGACACTGACAATAGCACTGGTGTATACAATGAAGAAACAACTGTGAAGAGTTAGTGCCTTAAGAATATTAATACTCAAAGTAGGGAAGAAAATGTGCATTCTTCACAGAAATTGATGAACACTTGAGGTATTTCTAAATAAACATCTGGAACACCAAGCTTTGTGTGTGCAGAATGGAAATTTTACCACATTTTGGTAACATTTGGAAATCTTACTAAATGTTACTCTGGGAGAAAAAATATGAATATGTACACAAACTGCAAAAACCGTGTTGCGCTCTCCAGAGTTTTAGTCAAGAACCATAAGGTGGTGTCGAGATCTAAGGAGATGCCACATTTCAGCTTTAATCAGTTCATAAGCAGTTGACGTGTCTTTAAGTGAAATATGAGTTTTGATGAAATACAAGAAGCTACAGTATTTTTTTTCTGTCACAGTCAGATGCCCAAGTTTTGGGAGAATTCTGGTACTTACAATCAAGAATAGATAAGAGTTAGAGGTAGATTGCTTTGACCATTCCCTGTTTCATAAACCAGTCTGGCCAATATATGGGATGAAATTGTTAATCAACTCAGACTCAGGTAATTTTCCTTGCTGCTCACTACAATCCATTTTCCTCATCAAAAGAAAATACACATGAAGGAGGAATAAAATAAATTATTTATTAATTAGCATTAGGGAACAACTTTAAAACAGATTTATTTTATGCTATCACATGTATGTTAGTACTTGCTGTTAATATGAGCCATGTTAACTAAGAAAATTGAATTACTAAGTAAATATTGATGAACAATAAATATTAAATACATGTTTGGTTATTACTAAGATTTAATACTTCACTTGACAAGTGTTCAGCTGTAACTGTGTATTAAATAGGATAAGCTGTTACATTGAAGTCTAACTTGCTAATACTTGTGCGCTATTGAAGGTTAACAAAAAACAATGCGAATTGAGATGACCATAACACAATATCATTTTTCCATCTTCCAAGTAGTCTTCTATAATGGATGAGCATGGTGCATCCTCTTGTTTTCATCTCTTGAATAAAATTAGATGGTTATTTATAACATCTGGTCAGCAGCTATTTTATCTCTTTTTTTTTTTTTTTTTTTTAGTGCTAACACAGAATAAGAAAAAATAAGAGTGAAAATTCCTTGTAAAATGAAACTTAGAACAATTTCTGATCCAAATAATAGCTTACCAAGAAGTTGAACAAATAACTTGGATTTCAACTTCTACTTAATATGAAAGTATGAATTTTTGAAGTGGCAAACAAATGAGCTCTGTCACTGTGCAGTGTTTTGATTTTAAAAATGTTGAACAGTATGTTTCTGCTAAAGATTTCACTTTCAAATATTTGGCCCTTTCTGATAAATCTACTGATATTCCTTGGAGTTTTTCTGATCAACCCTGTTACAGTATTCCTAGATTGCAACTGTTCAATCTTAGAGGACACTTTCAAGGAATCATTGTGTCTGAAGTAGTTAGAAAAGTAACTTGGAACTAAAGTCATTTAAATGAGTGGGAAGCCCAAAGGAAGGAGTGGTTGAAGTGTATTTATATTTTTTCCCCCTCTCCCAGAATCCACAGTCTATTGAGGACAAAAGGCCAAGTTCCATATAATGTTAGGTGTGTCTTTCACATAAATCAAGCTGCACACAGAAGAATTTCGAGAATCTTTGAATTTCATGGCAGCGTCTACATTTCAGAGTAGATTTGCTCAGCAGTCTAAAACCTGTTGAGTGATTTGTGGAACTTTCCTAGTAGAGCCTGGGACCTTCTTCCATAGGCAACAAGCACTCAACTGGTTATGTTCCATTCAGGTGTCAAGATGGACTTGGGTTTATGGAACAGAACAGAATATGTATCCGGCGTTCAGCCAACCAAATGCACTACAGAGTGTAACTGCTCACAAGTATCAATTTTGCTAGTATGCACTAATAGTATCATTAACCTTAATTAAAATTGGGTACTCTTATAGAGGAGTTTGGGCTGAGTCCAGATCACTGCATTTTGTAAAAATAACGTATTTCTAAGGATGTGGATTACTTTTCTCAACATCAGAGGAATATTATTTATAGGAAACAATGTGCACATAATGTTTTGTGATGTATTTCCTATATGCAATGTTCTACATAAGGCTTGTACCAAATTTTCATTTTGTCAGGACCTTTATAAGGTCTATAGACAATTGATTCCTACAGCCAAAATAACAGTCATCAAAACTGGCGGTTTCATACTGAAAACAAGGCTCAAAGGTTAGATGAAGACAGCTGCAGAATGTTTTTGTTCTTTTCTTTGAACCTAAAATACGCCTAATTACTACAATCATGATGGACAGCTTGACTAATTGTTTTTTATTTCCTAGGAGTGAAATCTTAGCTTTATTGAATTCAAATAAAGTTTTCGTTAATGGTGTAATAGGGGAAGGGGTTCAGCATTCATGTCAGATGTTAGATGTTAACCTAAGCACAAATAATTGCACAGAAAATAAAACTGTATGCTTTAAAATTGATTTTAGAGATCTCCAGTTCAGTGAACACTATTTCATGTTTCTTAATGCCTCGGAAATATATAGTTAATCTGTATGTCATGTATTTCTGTACTTATTACTTACTTCATAACCTTATAGTGATTGCAAAAAACTATTGCTAGACAATAATTTTAACTGTGTAAGTAATCTACACTATAGTTAAATTTCAACCGAAGTCCAACAAATTAACATTAATTTCCAAATGCTCACATAACGGTATTCTGTTTCTAGAGATGAAAATATTATCCACTGAGCCATGTTCTTCTGCTTCTCAAAAAATGCAGCCTTTTAATAACATATTTAGTATAATCAATACTGACAGAGACAATGTGCAAATAACTACTTAGTAGGAGAGTGTTACATTTTGGAGGCAACATGTGTTTATAAAGTGCTCCATACCTTCTACCTCCATGTGCCATCCAAACATTCCTCATCTCAGCAAGGTTACAGTATGAAATATGTAATTTTATAGGAGTTGAATTTTTCAGATGATTTCTTCTAAAATTGCCTAATTGGAAGAATTTTCTGTGCCAGTTCAGATGTTCCCCTATATATCTTTTCTGATTCAACTCAGTCTTTGATATCTGTTCAAAATTCTTGGATTTTAGACCCTTTTGCTGTATAAATGTGCAAAATAGATACTAATATGCTTATGGTTACCCATTGTAAATATTTGGATGCTGACTTGTAGCAATAATATTTCACTTGAATATATGAATATATGAATATATGTTACAGTTTATATTCATACACAGTCATTTGCCAAAACTCAGAGAATATTTGCAACATACCTTTATATTAGCAGTTGTAGTGATTTTCTTATTTTTCAAAACAGAAATTTAGGGTGAAATAATTCTGGAATCAATGTTTCTTACTCAAAGATTTTTTACCATGTCCGAAACATGTAACTGTCATTGTCTATATTTATAAAGTGAGTATAATAATCAGGAGCTTTGAGGCATGGACAAACCAGCTGGCTGCCAAGATTGATTCGTATCATTGCTGTTGATATCAATTACCATTTTCATGTGCAGTCACTCAGGCCCTAATTCAACATGCTTCTTCAGCATGTGCCTAATTTTAAGTAGACCAGTATTCTTCAGTGATATAACTGAAGTATTTATACGTAGGCACCTGCTGAAGTCCCTTACTGAACTAGAACCCTTAGTATGTCTGCTCTAGAAGGGGAAGAATATATGAAGCTACAGAAAAAAAAGAACAATAATTAAAGAAAGTATTTTGATTGTATGCATATTGCCACTGTTACTAAAACCATGTTCCCAATGGTCACAAAGGGGGATGTATCACTGCTTAGTCTGCAACGTTACCTTGAGCATCCTTTGCCTTCCTGCTGATTCTGATTATTCCTGTGCAGATTGGAAGGCTTTTCTGCTAGCAGTGTTCAATATTCATATGTGCTTTATATCTTCCATAACAATAATTTAAGGACTTTGTTGTGTGTCAGTCCTAGCATGTAACAGTAGAAGGCCTTTCAAAATATTGAAATTGTTATTCAGCCCCAAAGAAAGGAAAGAGACTATACGAAAACAAAGGGAAGAATGCATTCTGTTTTAATATGCACATTGCTTACAGTTTATCTCATTAGTATTATGAGTGGTGGGCTGCCCTACAACCTCAGAAATCCCCATTAGGCTTCGACATTTGTGTAAAATGATGGGCAGTTAAGCACCCCTTAACTCTACCGACAACTCTTGCACGGCTAAGGTGGGGAATGACACACTGTCTATACCAGGAACTCCTGTTTCCTGGCCAAGGTAGAGAACAAGAGAACAAGAGAACAAGGAACAGGATAAGAATAACAAAAAACCCTAGAGACTGCAAATAGGCAGATGTCATGGTTTAACCCCAGCTGGCAACCAAGCACCACACAGCCGCTTGCTCACTCCCCCTCACCCAGAGGAATGGGGAGGAGGATCGGAAAAGAATGTAAAACTCAAGGGTTGAGATAAGAACAATTTAATAGGTAAAGCAAAAGCCA